>CM034147.1:705453509-706023964 GCA_019776745.2 Taxus chinensis | reverse complement strand
ACGTTGCTCCAACTGCTGCGAGCCTATCTGCGACTTCATTTTTCTTCCTGGGTATGGACACAATGTTGAAAGCTTCGAAATCCTCAATGAGGTCCCATACCCTATTCTTGTAGCTCCTCAGAAAGTCATTCTTCGTAGCATGTTGTCCCCTAACTTGGTTAATGATCAACTCACTATCTCCAAACACCTGCAAGTTCTTTATGCCCCTTTTCTTTGCCCAATGAATTCCATGAATCAATGCTTCGTATTCAGCCGTGTTGTTCGAATAGGAAAACTGGAAACGAAAAGCTGAAAAATATTTGATGTCTTGTGGTGAAATCAACATTGCACTACCTCCAGCACCTTGTCTGCTTCTCAAACCATCGAAAAATAATTTCCAAACTTTGTTTTCATCCTTTTGTTCAGGCTGAATGATGTCGGGAATGGGTGAATTTTCTTCGTGTATACAATACACGCCCAATTCAGATTCTTCAATTTCCTTGTATGGGTTGAATTCATGACTCTTGTTTGCCCATTCATCCAAAGTTAAATCAGGAATTCCCTCGACCTTAGTACCTGTTTCTAGATCACTTGAACACTCCTCCTGATCAAAAGTCGAGCAATTTGCATTGATAGGATTTGGTACATGAGGATCAATATGGAAATTGGCAATTGGTTCTGACCTGATTGTTGCTTTGGCTCCATACCTTGTCCTAAAAATCATGTGTGACCAATCTGCAGATAAATATCCACCAATTTTTGTAGGGAAGTCTCTTGATAGACACAACACAAAGAGTGGCGGAAGGTCAATCACAGACACATCTTGCAGAACTGTGACATTAGGACATGAATGTAGTGTTAGGCCTAACCCTTTGATGACCCCAACTGTTCCTACTACCGTTCCATCTAGCTGTACTACTCCTTTCAGCACTGGCTCATTTTTTAAACCCAGTTGATCCGTTATTTGCTTCGGCATCACTGAACTACTTGCCCCAGAATCAATCATGCAATTGTGTACTAATTTATCCCCGATGATTAATGAAACATAGAATGGAGGGGGTTTCAAAACTTTACCTTGTTGTCCTCCATGATTCCCTTCAGGCTGAGCAGCATTCGTGAGGACCTTCTCTTGCATATGGGCCTACTGGTTCAAAGTTGACCAACTCTTCATGGTAGCTTGTAGAAGATCTCTTTGTCCTAGGATGGATAAAGATTCCCACATTGATATATTCACATTCGTCTTCTTCATTTGATCAATGATGCTGAAAGGGGATGAATTGTCCTTTTGCTGTCCCTTACTTGGTGAAAAATTTTCTAGAGCTTGAGCATGTGCGTGTGTTGCTACAACAGGTACCTTGGGGTTGATTTTGCACATTTGGAGCTGCGTTTGGTCTACTGACCCCTTGTTGTGTAAGAGTGGGTTAAGAAACAACTGGATTACATGGTTGTCCCTCTCCTATATTTCTCTTCTTTGACCGTGTGTTGGCAGCCACGCCTTGAAAAGGCTGTTGGTTAACTCCACAAAAGTCTTCCATTTGCCAATTTGCCAATGTGGTTTCTGTTGGAGGTCCTTCTTGTTGCTTTTATTGCTGTTGATTCTCCTCCTGGCTTGGTTCTTGAGGCACACTAATGGTTTGCACCATCAAATCTTGATTTAGTGCACCATTGAAACATGTTGACTGATTGTGAGGTAGATTTCAAGGGTAACACTAGTCGTACTCTTGTGCCATGTTATTTTGTGTTGGGACCAAAGCTCTTGAGGATGTCGTTGCATTTGGATCATACGGTCGAAATGGCCTGGCAGCTTGAGGTTGTCCTTGGTTTTGGTTTTGATTTGCAGCCTGAGGTGGTGGTCTATTTTGTTGGTATGGGGGCCTAGCTTGGTACTGTGCTTGAGGCTGATATGGTCTAGCAATTTGAGCTTGCTGTCTTTTGATAGTCGCGAGCTCATTTCCAAGGTTCTGTAGCTGTTTCATAACCTCCTGCAATTCCTTTGAAGTATCTGAAGAAGTCGATGCCCCATTATCGCTTTGATTTCTAGGAGTTGGAATGGTATTCAACTCTGGTGCTTGACTGGTTGTAGGATTTCCCATATCCGGATAGAGAGGCATTGGTGGCCTTGGTGTAAGCTTGCCAGCTTGGATCAAACAGTTCTCTGCTCTGATAGTTATGTCGTAGGCCCCTGGCAGCGTTGTTCCTCCCATTGATTGGATCATCATGGCTATGTCTGAATTTATAGCCTTTAAGAAATAAAGGAATTCTCCTTCGGCGGTTGGTCTCACAACTATTGGAATCCTGTCCCATGTCCGTTGGAACCTGAAGTTGAAATCTTTCATTTGTTCATTAGGAGCCTTTTTGATTGTTGTCAATTGTTCCAATAAGGACAAATTGTCTGCCCTCTCCCCGAACTTTTTGCAAAGAGCTGAACAAAGTTGGTCCTAATTCGTAATAGACCCTGCTGCTAGGCTCCTAAACCATTGTAAGGCCTTACCTTTGAAAGATGAAGCCAACAACTTGACTGTAACATCCATTTCATTTATTTCGTGAATCGCACATGCATTAGCAATATCCTGGATGTGATCAATAGGAGTAGTATGATTTTCTCCTATAAAATAGGGTATATTCTTTGGTGCTGCAATTGGAATTTGATGCTGAGCATTTAGGGCAAGTGGAATACTACCCGTGAAATTGACAAAGGGATTCAGTGGTAGATGTTCCATTATGATTGGCCTAAGAACCCTGGTCGATGCCAGAAAAGGCCTACCAGGTGGAGGTGTAGACAAAGTCCTATTAGGTGGAGATGGTGATCTTTGTGGTCTTCTTCCTCTCCTTCCTCTGCCTGGTGAAAGTTGCAAGTGGAAAAATAGCCCCTCTTCTCGAGTATTGGACCTGGTTTGAATTCTTCTCATATGCATGGGAAAATTTTGCTGCTACACCACTGAATTCTATCCCCTTCAGAGTCGCCAGATGTGTTAGAAAGTGAGCCTCAAAAGGCTAGATCCTGCCAAGTTACACACCAAACCTGACAATATTTAAAAATAGAATTTTGAAAGACCTGTATTTTTGATATTTTAGAGTTTGGAACTTGATTTGGAATGACAGTCCCGAAAACCCAAAAATGCCAGACTTTCGAAAACCTGAAATCTGAAAATAAAAAAACCATGAAATTTTGAAAGTCAAAATCTCAAAAATATAAGAATACCCTTTTGAAGATTATCCCCAGATCTATCAACTAGTGAAATTTTGACTTGTTTTGAGCAAGTTAAGCCCTTGAAAATTGATTTCAAAGTTCAGCCTGGAAGGTGAAAAGACTGAAACTGTAAAACCTGCAATTTTGTAAGTCCAGATTTCTTGAAAGTTCCTTCAAATCTTGTAGAATGACCTCTTGGTCCCACTGGGCGTGCCAAAACTGTTGATGTCGAATCGCAGCACCCATGGGACTCTGCAACACGATGGGTTGAGAATCTCAGTGCGATTGCATAACATGGAGCTTTTCCCAAGTGTGGGACCTTGCTAAATCGGAAAAGCTCTTCGGATGAAGGCCGGTTCCTATTCCTCTGTTCAGATGCACACGTAGAAAATGAAGAGGGTTTACTAAAAACATAATCTAACTTGCCAAGGAGACAGGGTAAGAAAATGCATAAAATAAAACCTAAACTACAAAGGTGATGCACCGAGGAATGAAGAACACCTGTCTTGCCAAATAAACACAGACCATAAAAATGCAATGCAAGATCATGCACAGATAGCCAGATCCACAATGAAAGATCGAGGGGATGTAAATGAATACAGAGAGGGTTGAGAATCATCCACAGACATGCATTAATTTGCTCCAAAGATTGATACAACACACTGCAAAATGCCAAATAAACAAGGTTGCATTACAGTTTCAAATGGGAGGTTTTAACTCCACAAGTTCACCTGCCAAAGAGAAGAAGGGAGGGGCAACAAAGAAATGTCCAACCTTTAGAAAGAAGCCCCTCCTTACAATTTATAGGAAGAAAAAGAGAGGGATAAGAGAGGAAATCAAAAACTACCCCAACCACCTCCAGACTGCATTTAATTATCTCATTATGGTGGTAGGTGAGAACCCCAGCGAACCCAAAAGTGGCGAACTGTATTTTGCATTTTTAAGAATTTTTCCTCACCTAATTAAAGATATCTAGTCGTAGTTGGACAGAGGACCTTGTAAGATTTCCGAAAAGTCCAACCTTGCATGAATCCGAGCTCCCAGTCAAAAGTTATGGCCGTCTGAATATCTGCACCAGGGGCTGCTTCCTGTCAGCGCTCAAAATGCTGCGCCTCCTAAAGGTGCACCAAGGGTGCATCCGTGTGTGTGTCTACATCCTCTTTCATGTGCCAAGGGCGCACCATTTTCCCTGTCGACATTCCGTGCTGTGCGCCACTTCTGTGCGCCTTGGGCGCACCGTTTTCCCTGTCGACATCCATTGTCGTGCGCCTCTTCTGTGCGCCTTGGGCATGTCAGGGATCTGAGATTCTTTGATTTCTCCATTCTCCTGCTTGTCTATATCTACCTGGGGGAAAGATATATACAATAGTTACCTCCCTTTTGTAAAATATTAGCTAAAATAAAGAAGCTTGTAGCAAATAAATTTGATCTCAATTTAAAAAAAAAAGGTTCCTATATGGATACTTTTTACCTCATGCTTGTTAGGAGATGAATATTTCAGGAATATTTTCCCTTCAACTTGAGAAATTTATCTATTTTACAATACCCATTTTTAAATGCAAGATAAATAATATAAATATATGGGAGAGTAAACCAGGGATGGTCAATAGTGAAAATTTCATCTTGAAAGTATTTGAGATAAAAAAAGAAGGAAAATGTTCATTTAGTCTTTCTTACTTAGTGTGGATAAAATTAAACTTCTATAGGCATGAATAATTCAAATAATAAAATATTTTGAATATCTTATAACCATTATCTTAGTGACATAAATAAATCAAATACATCCCCAACCTTGTTAATGCAATGTTGTTACAAGTTTGTTCTAAGTTGTGATGATTTTTATCTTCTCAAAATATGCATTCCCTCTAATGTGTAAATTCAATATGATCTAAGTAGGAACGAATCAAAGAAGAAATAATGGAAAATCAAATATCATCAAAGAATTGGATAGTTTGAAACAAAAACAATGGCTGAAAATGTGGGTGAAGATATATTTAAACAAAGAACCAGGGGTTTATAAAAAAACCTCTCAGAAAAATAACAATATAACCCTGTACAAATATTGAAAATAAAACCTCTAAAAAAACTAGAAGTGATATTATTTGAAGGATGATAGAAGTGAAGAAAGATGATTTGGACTCTGAATATGGATGGAATGACTCAACCAATTAGAAGAAATCAATGGGCTAAATATAGAAAATTAGAATGGGCAATATGAAATCTGGTAGGCAGTTCTAGAAATAAAAACACAACAATTCATCGCATTTCTTTGTTAATCATATTATTAGCTGAAATAGATTTATATAGGAAAACTATTTCATATTATTTATGAGGTTATTTAACAACGCTCTTATATACATGATTTGGTTTAAATAACTCCACTCATGTATAATAAAAAACTATATTATTAATAATGAGTTATATTATAACTCATATTAATAATATTTCAATATATCACCATTATATATCACCCACACAAATATTACCTATGTGAGAACTAATAGAAACTATTATATTTGTAACATTCCCCCCTTAGTACAAACATGGGAGAACAACAATGCACTTCTTTTGTAGCTTATCATCCCTGCGTGTTGATGATATTGGCACACTGATGGTTTTATAAAGGATAACCAACAACCTTAGTATGAATCCATGTTCATTTGATATAAACCCATGTTCATCCAATATGAACCCTTGTTCATCAAATAATGACCCATGTCCAAGATATGAACCCCTATTCATCCTCTTTAATCATGAAGCTTCTTTTTCCTTGTGCTTTCATTTTCCCAATATATATTTACATTAGGGGAGTATATGGGAATATGCTCACTTATTATAAACTTGAACATGAATAGTTTCACATTACATCTCATTGACTATAGTCGATCATGTACAAAATGGAAATGGAACATTGGTGTTATGTTCCCCCCCCCACAATGTAAAATTTCCATTTATTCATCAATAAAAAAAGTAAAATGAAGCACATTACACACAACTGAAACAAACTGCACACTAAAAATAAAAATATTGAACTTAAAAATATGCCACAACTTCATTTTGAGGTCCCTTCTCTTGTGGCTAATGACAGGACGTTGTTTTTCCTCCATCCTCCTGTACCTCCATCCTCTAATATAATGTTTATAACTTAGATGGATTTGATCATGAAGCTCAAAAATAGTCCTCCACAATTTGGACGTCATGTACAAGAGATAATGTGTCCATTTGAATTGCAGACTTTCTTATTTTTTGGACTATTACAATGACTCAATTTTTTGACTTTTTTTGACATTTTGATAATGACATGGACGAGTGACTTAGAGTAGACACGTGGAAGATGATTAAAGTGAAAATACTGAATTATTTTTTCACAAGGACAATAAAATAATGCTTTTGACACTTAATAAATACTTTATAATTTACTTACAATGAAAATGGACAATTTTTACAATAGACAATAGGATTCTTCTACCACTAACTATATTCACAATTCACGAGACAAACTTTTGACTATTAATTTTAACAAAAAATCTTATGAAAAATAAAACAATAATTATTTAACTAGATACTTCAAAGACTCTAGAGTAAATAAGATGTGAACATTACAACATAAATTACAATTAGAATATGACTCACACTAAATATATTTAATAAGACAATCGACTTTAAATATGACTCAAACAAAGATCTACTGATGATTACAAACACATGACTCGCGAACCTGAGTGCAGGAAACCTCTTATTAGAAAGTTTGGAGGAGACAACTTCATGAATCACCAGTTGAACTCGCTTAATTACGCCGAAGGCATTCCCCCTATGGGAAAGGCCCTTCCGGACGTTTCTGAAACTATGTTAAATTTGACGTTCGTTTGGACATTTTTTTAAAGCAATTTATTTTGACGTCCATTTGGACATTTTCACGTTTCTAGCTATTTATAACAGTCACTTTTCCTTTTTTTTGCTATGTTTAAATTTGCTTTTTTGTGCATGCTGAAATTTGGTTTGTTGTGTTTAGATTTTCCTTTAAATTGTAGGTTATTGGAAGAACTGGAGAGGGGGGAGAAGGGCATAGGCGACGGGACTGTCATTTATGGAATGGATGATAATGATGACATATACATGTGTTTATGGACTGGTACCATCATTGGTCCTCACAATGTATGTGTGTTTTTTTCCTCTAATTTTTCAGTGTTGTAATTATTTTATGGGTTTGTTGGCTGGTTGATCTTTGTTTTGCTATTAGCAATCTTTGTTTTATTTTTTTTCATTTTATTAGAGTATACTTCCATTTAACAGTTTGATGTGTTTTACAGTATTAACGTTCGTGGTGACATCCATATGTATTTTATGGAGTATTTGGGGAACTTGGTTGGTTAAGATTTCTAATCCGAAGAGACTTTTAAAATGTCATCTTACGAAGATGACCATTATCACGTTCGAGGTAAACATAAGATGTATTATTTAATCTTTTTTGATGATTTTTTCAACCACTATTGTTAGACTCTTTGCCATGTCTTGGCTCAGATTCCCACATTAGATAATTGAAAATCATTAGGGATCCCATGTTATCTTGTAGGAGGACTAGCCCTTCTGTAATTTTTTTCTTCAAAATCCCTTGCCTAAGTTTCATGTCTGTTTTCTTCAAAATCTTTAAATCCCCCGTGCAGGTGTTTTTACCCAATTATGACAGATGTTGTTGTAGCAAGTGAATTAGTTGATGTGTATTCTAAGCATGGAGATGTAGATGATGTAAAGAAAGTGTTTGAAAGAATGCCTCAACTAAATCTGGTTTCCTAGAGTTCAATGATCAGGGGTTATTCTCGATGTGATCATTGTGAGGAGGCCCTGAACCTTTTTTTCTCAAATGCAAACATCTGGTTTCTTGGAATTCAATGATCAAGGGTTATTCTCGGTCATTATGAGGAGGCCCTGAACCTTTTTTCTCAAATGAATCAATCAGGCATTAAGCCAGATAAGTTTACTTTCCCTGTTGTTATCCTCAGAGTTAGTACCATTAAAAGGATTTTGATAAATTTAACATGTGTATGTATTCTCACCCCTCATAAATTGGTTTCTATATGCTAATTAATACAAAATGAAATTTTAACCTCAAATCAATTGGTTTAATAGGATTGTAAACAATAATCATTTGATGGGGCATATACCCTCAATGCTGTCACAAATTCCAAACTTAAAGATTTTATAATTTGGAAAATAATATCATAATATTGCAAGTCCCTTTGCATTGGCTTTGAAAAAATATCATATTAAGGGACAATGCATAAAGTTTTATTGGTTTTTGATAACTAGATATTTTGTAGAGTTAATTGGGTGTTTGGAATTGGTGCTGAAAATTCTCCTTTAGTTTTGAAGAGCTTAAGTCTAATATTGAAGAAATACAGTTTCTTTTTATGGCGGGAGTGAAATCATGCTAAAGTTTTGATTTTAGGCACATGCATTAGGAATGTTGTGAGCATTGTCAATGGAATGGAGTTTTATGGATTATGGGCTCCTACATTTTGTGGAGTTTATTGGCATGTGAACATAGAATCTATCAAAATTAGACAACAACATAGTCATGGAAACTATTGATACAGAAGTTGTGTGTGCTGCATCAAGATATTAAACCCAACAATATTTTGCTTGACAACAATTTTAATGCCTATTTTTCCAACTTTGTATTCAAGATTGTTTTGTTCTAGGAAATAGATGGCAGTTGGTTGCTTAATTACATTTATTTTAATGCAAAATGAAACTTTGTTTAACTATAATAGGTAGGAATGCTCTGTTAAGTTCCTAAAAATAGTAATTGCAATCTTAATAAGCGCATTCAAAGAAGACCACAACATACTCGTGATGCATAATGAACACTGACATTTGTGAAGCCTGGTCATGATACAAGAGATTTAAGTAAAGGGGTAAGTACTAAGTAGGTAGTTTTGTTGCCAACATTTAATGAAAAAATGATTTAGGATTTTTGGGAGTCGAGACACACATTCAAGGCATGGTCATGTACAACCAGTTTGAGTGATTTACATCTATAGGATCCTCTTGATATCCTCATAGTCCCCAATTGTTTAAAACTGCATGAAAGGTACTAAAAAATGGTGCATGCATCTACACCTGGAGCAAGAAGAAAGGAGGAGTCAAGACTAATTTCACTTAACCAAAACAACCCATCGTAAATACTATTGTCTACTTTGATAGCACCTCCACTAATACTTTACTCAACACTACTTGTATCGAAGTGACAGTCCCACTCAAGGGGTAGAAAATGTATTCATATTTAGTGAAAATAGAATTTTCCACAAAAGGAAACCACTCATCATATAAGGTTTGCAAATGTATATATATATATATATATATATATATATATATATATATATATATATATATATATATATATATATATATATGAATTTGCAATGTATAGATAGAACATTTCAATGTTTAACGTATCCCAATAAATCTAATAACTTATACTATTCAGCGTTCACATTGCATTGTACACATGGGATTGCTAGTAATATGTCACTTTAAAGCAATCTGCACCTCCAAATACAAAATTACATATGATAAGTATAGAATATTGAGATTGTCAATGCAAATTCAATACAAGAAACCACAGGCTGAAATACCGTCTTGGACAAATTCAATACAAGAAAGAAGTCACAATATTTCAAATGCAATCATCAACAAAATTATCAAAAACCAAACCATCGTACTCAGTAGGATGGTGTAAAGGATCTAGTGACAGGTGGAAAATTAACTCTTTCCAACACTCCAATGAATCCCAGAAGAATTCTCTGAAAGTTATGGAAGTCTATATCAGGCCAAAGAGGATAATCACATTCCATAAATATTTTGGTTTTAATGAATACTAACAAATGATTTGCATCATATGCCATAAATATTTTGGCTTTAATGATCCTACATAAGTTCATGACTGCCTTTCTTATTGATAAATATCATGATTACAAACTTTACGTTGGCTATGGAGTAGTTGTTAGATTGAAAGTAGGATGAAAAACTGTCACCATAAAGCTAAGGGCTAGGTGAGATTTTGATTTCTTCATCTATTAGGAATCCTATCTTAGTGAAGGATAAAATACCATTTGTTGATATAATAAATAATCCCTTTTCTTGTGCATGTCAATCTTGTCATGTATTTTAGGATATGGGACAAGTTTGACTATGTATAACATATTGCGAACTTCACATACTCTTGATTTTTTAGGTAATGATCATGAAATGGAATTCGGATGGTGGTTTTTTTTGGATGTGGAAGGAAGTGTATCTATAAGAATTTGGGATGAAGTCTTGTTATCTTTGATGTGCTGAAGTCATAGGAATTTTTTTTATACTTAGACATGTGTTGTTTAAGGTCAAATGTGTAGTAAATGCTTAGAATTGTGATGGGTCAATATCATTGGGGAATCTTGACTCTTGAAGGATTTGATATAGGATTTCCCTATGAAAAGTGGATGTTTTTAGAATACCCAATATAGAAATTCATATTGGATTCTTCTTAAGCTATTGGATATAGTTGTATAGATTCTCAAAAGTAGGTAGATGAGTCTGTTGGACAACAATTTTTTAGGTATGATTTGGTTTTTTATAGGTTCAATGAAGCTTAAATGAAAGTATCATGGTAAATAGAAGTATCATTATTATGTATGTTTTTTTATTTGATTTAGATTGGGAGGTGGATTAGTTGGACCGGGCTTAGGGAAAAGATCTCATTGTTGATTGTAATATTTCAGTGTGTTATTAATGTTAAGTTGAATATCCCCTGTGTCGATTTAGTTTTGAACATATTTTTTCAGTTTCACACATTTAAAAAAATGTCCTTGGATTCTATGGTATTCAAAATATTCAGTTTCCTATACTAAAAAGGTTTAGGCATGTTCTCATCGAAATATTTTGTTTTCAGATAGATGTCCATGCTTTTTTTTCCAATTAATGAAAGATAGTGGTCAAATATGTACCTAAAGGAGTGTATTGTCATTGATTGGTTTTCCATTAGGGAGATTGATGTGAGGGGGTCTAATATAGTTGGTTTTTTATGGTGTAGGGGCTTTATTGTTAGATTTTTTTGATTTGTTTAGCTCAAGGGAGAAATTGTTGGATTTTTTATCACAAGTTGAAGGATTTGCTTCTTTGGAAGAGGTATGAGATGCTAAATGGGACAAATTTTGGACCATTTATTGGATTTTGTCATTTATGATGTGGTTGAGGTTGTGAGGAGGTTGTTGTTAGTTGAGACCTAATTTTCCTTTGTTAATGTTTTTTATGATGTGAGGAATTTTAAGATCAATGTGTTTGTTGATGGATTCATGATTTGGTGAGGTTGAACCCGAAGGGTTTCTAGATGTAAGAGGGGGATTTTTGATGGATGGATCTTTTTTTCTAATTATTTTAGGTAAGTTCTTAGGATTTAAATAAGATAGAATATTAGCTCTTATTTCTATGTGTCTTAGGAGGATGTCATTATTATTTTGATAAAGGAGTCATTTGATTTGGGAATGATTATGATCATCATTGTTTTGAGAGGAGAATATTTTGGTAGTGAAAGGATTTTTTGTGTGTTATATTTATTTTATTTGATACCTAGTTTTGGATGTCATTGGTTTTTCTCGGGCTTTGTTTAGTTTCAAAACTACTCTAGCACAAGGAAGATAAGAAAGCAACAATAACAACCTATGTTATTTAGATGGGTTTCAATCGATGTAGAGAGCTATAAATATACCTCAAGGATATGAGCGCGTATCTTAGGGAATGTTGTTTTTATGGAATTACTACACATTTGTGGCCAAACAGTTCATACACATTGATAAATAAGTTTGATAGGGGATTCCTCAATATACCTTGTAGTACATGAGGCACAAATCTATGTGTGTTGTCTAAGGCCTATGTATTTATGGAAAAACCACATCACTCCACTTGAGCCAAGGAAAACAAAACTCTTGTTTATCTAATAACAATACATCCTCAAATATTTTTTATATTCTTTTAGAACAAATACGTTGGTTGAGTACTTGGTGGTCAAATCCAAGTCACCAGACTTTATAAAAGGGAAAATAAAATGTCTTGACTATTTATGATTCTCAAAGTCATATTTCAATGAGAAAGAAAAGCATACACAAATAATATGATGGACAACACACAAAAAAATGAAAGAAAATAAACAACCGTTAAATATGTTAATGATTAAATTCAGTAAAGAAACCTACATGTAAATGATAGTAATTATATTGTTTTAAGGCTTTGACATGTGATTTCAAGCTACAAAATAGGTTAGGAAAAAACCAAAACATCCAATAAAACTTGTAAGTGAGATATTAAAATGATAAGATATGACAAAAGTGTAAAATTGATCTCAGATGAAGAAACGTCACTACCAGAAGTAGAAACAATATAACCCATAATAGAGATGTCGCAGTAAATACATAAATGGCAGGAACTACAAAACCAAAAGTCATAGATCAAAAACTTCAAATTTATGGTTAGAGATATTAGGAATAAATCGTAAATGTTAGAGAGATTAAAAAAATCTTAGGACATTAAAAAATGAAGTCATGAATTATAGACATTATGTCATATATTAGAAACATTACGACATATATATATAATGTCGTAAATAAAAAAACGTCACTCATAAATAAAAAATGTCATAACATGCGTAAGAAATGTTATGACATAATAAAAAATATCACCCATAAATAAAAAATCTCACTCAAATGTCAATAAGGTTTGGACCCTACAAAATAGATTTAAAAGTCATAAATGGTTAGAATCATTGTGAGGTTATTCAAAACTGCTACAAATATTTAAACAATTGTTACAGTTCTACCAATAGACCTACACAGACATATGGGTCAAAAAATTCATGACCATGATCAAAGACACCATTATCAAAGGTAGAGATGTCAACACACAAGACACATACATTGATACATAGATAAGCCAAAAATCTAAAAAAATAGCAAGATGAGTGGAAAACTTGGAATTTTGACTAAATGATGAGACTCTTGTACATACAAGAAATACACAACCATAAAACCTATAAAACCTCGATAAAACACTCAAGTAAGGTAAAAGGGAAAAATGGGTGTACAACTAGGTGTGTCAAATGTATACATGCAAGAGTTAGATACATAAAATAAGAAAATAACACCAAGTAAATCCTCAATCTAAACCTAGCATAACACCTCAAGAATAAACTAATAAGAGAAACCAACACATAAACACAATAGAATGAAAAACCTCTTCTTGTTGCATAGAATTTCTTAATGGATGTGGATGCTCAAGCCAAGCCATTTGTGCAATACTTGGACAACGTGCTTGTAAAGAGGGGATGAAGTAAGAAACTTTCTCAAAATGGAAAATTTTCCAAATTCGACAAGGATCTTACATAAGATGATTTATTAATTTAGTTGTGTTTCCATAATTGGAAATATTGCATGAGAGGAGGGTGTACAATGCACCTTTAGGAGGACCTTTCTATAGGTGTTATCCTAACGAGGTTAGCTAATTTTCACAGATCTGGGATGTTGAACATGTAGGATTAGTTGTTTGTTAAGAGCTATTAGGTACTTGATTAAGAGTGATTAATTGGTCACAGTATATTGTGGGATGTGTGATGTGATGAAAGTGATTTATTAATTAACGTATTGGTGTTAATAATATTTATTTATCTAAGAATGGTTTATGAATGGAGTATTTGGGGAGTCTACACCATGATATAAAGATCATATATGAAAATACTACATTTTGATTTCTCCTTGTCCATCTTCATAACCTGCATCAGAGTCCAAAGGTATAAAATTGTTAGATTACATAGGACACTAATTTGGTAAAACAAAATCATCATTTTGAAAATTGAGTGGCATTAAGCCCTATTAAAACCTTTAAGTGTCTTGTTTCCATCACGAGGTGGACCACAAGAATGCCAAATGCATTGATTAGTCATTGAGAAGGTCCCTAAGCTAAAACAAATCACTTGCAAAGGGATTTCATGAGAAACTTGGATTTGTAGATGACATAAGAGTTGTGGATAGGGGAAATCAACACAAGAGATTGGGAATTGTTCTTTGGATTGTATACATTTTCTTGAGACTTTCCATTGGGAACTATGTTGTTTGCTTTAGGTTTTCTTCTCCCAGTGGATGGGGTTTGTTAGTCATAGTGGTATAACCATAATTTTTTATGTCATCACTTGCTTTTTGGTTGGGGGAGGCCAAAAAAATAGCTTAGGGAGAGCTACAAGGGAATAATTATGAATCATATGGTCGAGGGATTGTAAATGAAAAAATGTGTTGGGTAGATTAATATATGTGATTTTTTTCATAAAGCAGTCATAACCAACCTAGGTGTATAGTCTTTCAATATTTTATGAGGTCAAACTAAATAAAAACTTGTTTTTTTATTCAGGCAGAGTAGAAGTGATCAGCTTCATAGAAAATAATGTTCCCAATAGGTTTAATAGTTTCTTGTAAGAAAAACCAAAGGGAAATCGACATGCTAATAATATTTACCTAAAATAGGATCTTGACGAAAAATTTCTTGGTGACTTTAAAATCTTAAGTCCATGGAGAAAACACCATGAGAGCACATCTCATAAACTAGTAGATTGAATTGGTAAGCAATGCTTGCATTTGTGAGGGTTCTTTGAAAGAATAAAAACCTTTGGTGAGGTTTTTAGCTCTAGAGACTTGGATTCCATTGGGCTCCCAATGGTGCTTCATCCAAGTATAGAGATACGCCTAAGAGGATGTGACCAACAAAGAAAGCAATAAGATAGTTGTTTTCGTACCATTTAATAATTTGATCAACATAAATAATATTAATCTTGAAACATCTAGGTAAGGAGGAGCTACCAACTCATTACCTCATTCGAAAATTTTGGGACAAAATTTCATGCTTACTTTGGTACCATGTTCATTATTTTATACAACTAAATATGCAACAAGCTAGATGAGAGCCATACTTATAGGATTTAACCCACTTGATGCTAACTCTTAAATTAGTGAAGTAAGCCTAAAAAATCCTGTAGTGGTGGTTTAAAAAAAAAAAGTCTTGAAAAGACAACAAGATGGAGAGTTGGCATACAAACTCTAAGAGAGTAATTTTTCACCTAAAAACTTAAGTTTGACACATTTTAAATTTGAACTAAGGCTTTAAAAAAAGATGTCTTTAATTCATTCTAGCTTAGTGAAGTAAAAAAAGTAAAATTCAACATGTATTTAATATCAAAAATTTGATTCTTATAATATCAATTAAAAAATGGATGACAAATTGTTAACAATTGAATTTATATATTATTTTCTAAAATAAAGAAACAAAATACATCATATTTTCCATATTTTTAGAAAAAATATTTACAAGATTTTTAAACTTCTAAATATCTTTTTTTATCATTTAAAATTCTAAATACTATTCCTTAAAAAATGTTAGATTTAATAAAAAGTTTGGATCTAACTAATATTGAAAATTTACTAATTAATAAAGGATTTTTAGTAAAAAAAAGTATTTATATCTTTTAAGTCATTTATTTTCTTTTGTGAACAATGTAAGATGACTCCATTCACTATTAAATTGATAGACCCTTAAATTTGATTTTAATTTTAATTTTTGGGTTGGGAATATCTTGAGTTTTCGGATTGCTTTAGTTAATTTATTTGTAGATTTATAGAGTTTTAAGCATTCCATCTTGCTATTTTTAATGATGTAGAATTCATTTATATATGTCAACACCACCTAAAAAAATAGTTCTATACAATGAACATTTCTAATAATATTTGCACTGATATAGTTGAGTGTTTGAATTTCAATATCTATTCAACATATAACAAACAAAATTAACTATTTTAATGCCACAATTTAGTTGAAACATGTAAACTCGTGTATTCGTATTTGACATAACTCAAGAGTCTAAGAATTTTGTAATATATCATCACCATGATAATAGTAAATAAAATCTAAGGTCAAAGAATATTATATATGATCACAAACATAAATGGTTTTATATTATAGATTACCACCAATTGATTTTTAGTCATGGAGATTGTCTATGGAAAAATATTTTAAAAAACACTAATGGAAGTTAACATTGAAAGAGAAGATAACCCACAAATATTTATAAAAAATAAAACTGCATACATCTAAGATGAGTGAAGTTAGTTGGCCTCACAATTACTAAGTAAATGAGTTGATGGAGATGTGATAACAATAATCATATCGTCATCTCATTCCTAGTTTGAATTATAAACACATGATACTAATGTTCATGAAGTAGACCTCAACAATGTTGTTGAGAACAACATCTTTGACATCTTAGGTAACACGTCCAATCTTAATAAGTACAATCTACGTATTATTAATTGTTGTTCGTGTGGAGGTAACATCAAATTAGGTTTGCATGTAGGCTTTGAAGTGTTCTTCTATTTTATAAGTTCTCTAATTTCACTAGCTTCTGGATGCAAGAGTCCAAAAAGTTGAATAATTGAGACTTAATGGCTATCATCCTTCACATATTGTTAATCAAAGACAATCTCATTATAATGTCATGATAATGTGTGGTTGAGACAATCACAAAAGCTACACTTCTTCTTATAGAGAGTACATGTGAAATCATTATGACCTAGAAGAAAATGATGTTGGAAAGAAACATAATTAGCGTGGAGGGTGCGATTAAAATTACAAGTGTGGGACAGTAAAGGATGGGCGAGCTGACCAAATGATGTCGGGGAGGTCGAGCTCTACCATATTGACTACATGTTAGAAGGTGTTAATAGGAATTATAGTCATTAGAGACATAATACATGTATGCCAAGATATAGAATCTCTTGAATTCATTTAGATGGGTTAAAGTTCCATGAAAAAAGCATAAAAATAAGTGAAGAAATCATGTAATTGCTTATGCAACTTGAAATAAGCGATCCTACCAAATGTTATTGAAGTTTGATTCCACTCACGAGAAATGCTAGACAAGGGTGGGCACAAATGATGCATGCATAAGGAAAAAAAGGATTAAATAAACATGGGCATAAAATACAGTAAGTTAAAAAATAGAATACATTCAATCAAGTGATAATGTCTTTGTATAATAAATGACAATGATTTTTGTATTATACATTTTGAGGCCATAGACATGATTTGATTGATAGCACTTAGCCTTAGCAATCATTGATTCTCAAAGAGTCACGGAGTGTATAGATTCTATCTAGGGAAAATATAATGTAGATGCCTTGGTTTATATATTTATTTTTAGGGTACATCTAATATATTTTAAACATTTTAGTTTAATTAATAAACAAAGTTTTAGGGTGTTACATCTAATGTACGCAATATCTTTGAAAATGGTTTTCAAAAAGAAAAGTTAGATCACGGCACACGTCATTTCATGTCGGTGAGTGCATTCTTTTCAACGTTGAAGACTATATTTTCTTCGTCATTTTCGAATACGCCGCATGTTTTCCGTGTAAAAAAGCGAGATGCCCAACGGTCACATTTTTTTTAAAAAAAATTGAAGAAACGGTCACAAGTTTTGCTAAGACCTTTTGTTCTCATGTCAATTATATGAATATGGGGCATCTCTTTCTTGGAAATACTAAGACCCTCTATTCACACTTTTATGGTTGATTTTCATCCAAAATCATGTCGAAGAGGTAAATGATATCTTAGCTGTATTTTTAACTATTTTTGCCTAAATTAAGATTTCGATTGGTAATACACAAAACAAAATATTGGGTGGCACGTCCTAACCCCCATTCTCCACAGATCTTTGAAGAGTGGAAAGATGTGAAACATGGCATCATTTCTAGGTACCTAGGCTTCCCATTTGGTATCAGAGTCTCTCTCAAAGACATGTGGACTTAGTACTTAAACAAAGTTTAAAATAAATTATCATAATAGACTAACGGGTTCCTGTCTATGGTTGGTTGCTTATAGGTGGAAAATAAAATCCTATTGACGAGCCACGTTTATGCCTCCTGTTGTTGGCTGCCTTCCAAGACCTGTTATAAAAGACTAACACATCTTAACTAAAATTACCAATCCAACAAATGAGACAAAAAAAGAAATGCCAACCACTTCTTGGTTTTATTGCATCCTTCTAAGGGACAAAGATGGTTTGGGTATCCTTGATCTTTATACCAAAGGGGTTTGTCTCACTACTAAGTGGATTGTGAGGGCTTTGGAGGGGGATGCTCCTTGGAAACACCTGGTTTGTTTTCATATACAAATTGCTACCGCGAGTAGCTCATGTAACACAATACATTGGAATGCTAAAATCTTGTTGGCTCCCTTTTTTCAAGACCCACATGTTAGCCCCCTTCAATAGCATTTGGAAAGCTTGGCAACTTGTATTGGTTTGACCAATATCTTAGTCAGGGGATCAACTTTGCCACTTCATGTACATGGTGGAACTGGCTAATACAACTGAATGGTAAGCCATTACCTGTGTAATCCCCGTTTTCAAAAGTAAAGACCTATTTAAAAAGGGCATACAAATGTTTCAAGTTCTATGGGATTTATCAAACTTCAATTAGAAATCATGGCATCAACTTAAGGCCGAATACAACCTCACCTACAAAGATAAATTAACTATGCTTGACCTCCAGAGACTTGTCCATCCAAACCTCTCAATGCTTCTGTTTTCCTAAATTTGAATAAATTTCATCCATTTACTCACCCAAATTTTAATTAATTAATGGGCTCCATATAAACCCATCTAATAATTAAAATTTGGCATTATCTCATATATCTCAAAATTATTCAATCCATGGGAATAATATACCCATCCAACATCCCACTCTTAATTTTAAAAATGGAATCTATTATTTCACCTAACTATGTCAATCATACTCCCCACTCCATATCACATCCTTATCTTTTTAACCTCATAAGTCAAATTGTGAGCCCTGCTGAATCACATCACCTCTTTTAATCAGGGTTACTTTACCCAACCCTGATTACCTAATAACAGACAGTCTAACCTCACCCCTAGGCTATAAATATGGGCCTTCTCCCCTCGAAAGGATAAGTTGGAAAATTTGGGAAAATTTTGTTTTGAATTTTAAGCTTCTTGTTTATCATAATATCCTCATGATGTCCTTGTAATGACACTGTAATCCCCACAATACTCTACTCATGATTTCTTGGTTCACATAGTGAGGTCCATGTTGCACTTTGTGTTTAGATCAAATCAGTAGCACCATCTACATACTAACATCATCAGGTTCCTTTGATCATCAGCTTGCATGTTATCTATTTTTCTTGTATTTTATCATTATTCTTTATCACACGGGGGTTGATAGCCACCAAGGAAGTTAACACTTCTCAGATCTACTTTTTCAGGTATCCCCTGCATAAAATATCTAACTAGTTTCCTCTAGTGTCTTTGAGATGCAGGTTTGTTAAGATCACTACGAGGAGCTCATCATATACTTTGCACCCGTATCAGTCATCACCATCTCCAAGGTACTAAGCCTTTATATATTCGATGTTGTTTTGTGTTTATTGATTTCTCGTACACTAATCTAGATAGGAAGCAAGAAACTTCAATCAACATTTGGCATGCCTGGTGGGACCAGACCCTAGATCTTGTCATTTTCTTTGTTAGTTTACTTTTTTGTGTAGGTTTTGTGAGTATCACTGTTATCGTGTTTCATAGTTGTCGCTCATTTAGATATATCTTGTGAATATTTCATTTTTCGACTGACTTTTTTGTAGGATGTTAGCGTGGTCTCCATCAATTCAATATGTCACTTGCATTGCTTAGTGTATATCCTCCATGAGGTATGTGATTTTATTGTTTTCAATCGGTTTTTATCTAGTTATTTATAATGGGTATAATTTTTTATTGTTATTATTATTAAAATAAAACAAAAAACAAAAAAATTAATTATTATTATTATTATTATCCTATACTTATCCCCTATTTTTCTCCACTCGACCAACTCGACCGAGCTATTACCCACACAAATCCTTCACCTATCTCATCTCCCACATCTCTTCCCATCGAGCTACCATCTCCACATGCCGAGCTCTCCACTGCACCCACACTGAACCCATTCCAACTCCATCACCCACTCCTTGTCAACCCATCTGACTTACTCCACTTCCCTTATCTCATCATCATCCCCCCTCAACACCATCTCCCTTCTAACCACCTCCCTCCAACATATTCACCAACCAAGTTACTCTTCCACAGACTTGAGCGAACACAACACATCCCATCACAACCGAGCTAAAACAACTTCCACCTCACTCTCTGATTCATCCCCTTCCCACAACTCCACTTAGCTCCTCGGCCGAACCAACCCCACTACACCCTACTGAGCATCACCCCATCCCTGTAAAACTCCCAACTCCTCTTGGCCCACCAAGTTTCCTCTATTCTCTACCCGAGCTCTATCCTCAACGCCCCTCACCACTCCACTCACCACGACCCTCATTGCTCTATACACGCTACATGCACTTTCCACTATCCACCCAAACCATCCTCCTTCCCCTCACATCCCACCAACTTTATCATGTGCCTTCCCCGACTCAGCCTACAACAATCCATCCTCTACACCTGCCAACCATCTACCCACACCAAGATCTATCGTCTGCCTCTCCCAGTGAATTCACATCCAATCCTTTCTCCCAGCCCTCGTTAGCACTTATTCTCTTCTAACACTGATTCCTTCCTCAACCTAAGCTTGAGTTCTGCACATCTTTCCTTGTACTTACCTCACCGTGATCCCATCTCACCAAGATTCTCCATCTCCCAAGCTCCTTGCCATTAAATAATCTCTTCTTCCCAAGCCATCCCTCTAAAAACTCCCACGCCACTATAGAGCTCCAACTAACATCTCCCAGCCACCTCCCACACCAACTATCTCTAGCCTATCGGGTTTCATTCCATAGTACGTTTCCTTTCAAATATCCCTTCGACATGCACCAGCCCACTTGAGCTCCACATAACTCGACCACACATAGGTTTACTTTCAACATAACCTTCTTATATCAAAACACCATATTTTCAACACATCACATCCACACATTATATTAGGATAATTATTTTGTTATTAGTTAATTAGTTATGATTTGTTAATTAGAATTTGAAGGATAATTGTTTTATTTCTAATTAATTAGTTTTGATTTGTTAATTAGAATTCATAGGATAATTGTTTCATTGTTATCTAATTAGTTACGATTTATTAATTTGAATTCATAGGATAATTGTTTTATTGCTATCTAATTAGTTACGATTTGTTGATTTGAATTCATAGGATAATTGTTTTATTTCTATAGTCTAATTAGTTACGATTTATTGATTCGAATTCATAGGATAATTGTTTATTACTAGTTAATTAATTTTGATTTGTTCATTAGAATTCATAGGATATTTGTTTTATCTACTAGTTAATTAGTTACGATTTGTTAATTACAATTCATAGGATAACTGTTATTATTAGTTAATTCAAATAATTATTTTTTTATTATTTCCATAATTAAACTTTGTTGTTAACACCTAAGAACGTCAGGACTTCAAAATTGTTTTTCTTATTTTGCCGACCACGTCCACTAATTGCCTTTTTTGCTTTTGTAGGTGAATTCCACTATGTTGCGACCACAACATTATGCTTGCAAAGCCAATTATTATTAAAAAAACACGCCTAAAATCTCTTTCGTTGACCCCTTCTGCAATAGTGCATGGTGTAATTTAAAGGTACCTAGACATTCCTGGCTACTAACCATCACTTTCAAATACAACGTCATCAAGTACAATAAAATAACGGGGGAAAGCGTTATCCAGGTATTCCTCATTTTTTCCATATTTTCTCTTTTCTGCATTGTAATTTCCCTTTCCTGGGTGATTGTCTGCATCAAACTTCATATTTGGAATTTGGTCTAAAATAAACCCCGCGCATCCTGCCTGCTCAAATATCTTAAATAGGGGTTTAACTCTCTGCATCACATATTTTATCACACACTTCCTGAAATCTCACAAATTAATCAACACACTGAAACATTCCTTTCACCTGGTTCACTAATTGGGATTTTATCACCCAACAAGAAACCGTTTTAGACATTTCCCAGCCATAACTTACCTGAAACCAAACATAGTTTACCTTCTTCTAGGTCCTCTTACAACCATTTTATTTTTCTTCACACACATCTTCTTAATCCCTACTCAAAACAAAAACAAAAACAAAAACAATTATTTCCCTAACTTGTTTGTTAATATAACAACAATTTTTTTTTTTATGCCCATAATTACGTGATCCACCACTAGAAAAATGGAACACAACCTCGCCTCACATAGTGCTTCATCCCAACCAATTACCACCTCAACAACTTCATCATCCATGCCTCTCCCTACTTCCCTCACAAGCACCCATTCTCTCACCAATATACCTCATCCAATATCCTTTCAGTCATACTTTGATATTAGACCATCATTCCATCCCATCTAGGCCAGCCACTCCACCTTTGGTCAGATCAGAACCTGATGATACTCTCATCTTCCCTCTCGATGATCCAGGATTCCAACAAATTCTTGACGCCAATCCTATAGCTCTCCAAGACTATCTTCTGAAAAGATACATACAAATTCCTCTAGATGGCCCTCTTCTTTAGCAAGTTTACCCTTACAATACTAGTTCTTAAATCATTCCATTTCCATGACCATACGTGATTTTGCTTCATCCTCTATCAACCCCCTAGCTCACCAGACTACTCAGATAGTCACACCCATTCCACCTAATCTTCCCCAAATCAACACAACCATTGCAACTACTATCCCCATCACCACTGCAGCCGCAACTATCACCAGTACTCTTATCCAACCTCCCACATGTGTCATATCCTTTATCAAAACAATAAATTCCTCTCACATCACAAGTCTATGCCATTACTTCTCAACTTCCTCCAATAATCCCTTTGCAACATGAAGTGTCACTTCCAGTCTATCAACCCATCTATACCCATATCCCCACTCAACAATTACCACAACAATCTGCCCAATCCCAACAATCACATCATGCTCCTATTTCTCACCAACAAACATTCTATCAACCTCTACATCAACCACAAACCATAATTTATACTCACCCATATCAAGTTCCTCAGACATCCACACATCCGCAAGTTCAACCACCACCTCTTATTTCTCAACCAGTAATTCCTAATGATCCCATGTAGATATTAGTAAGTCAGTTAGCCAACCTAGAGGGTGCTACGTTAGGGTCCAAAGTCACATTTTCTTATGAAAAAATATGTAGCGAACCCATTCATCCATCTGTGCCAATGAAACCATATCCTCTACACTGGGAATTTGTGAAGTTTGCCAAATTTAACAGCAAAGAGGACCCTCAACAACATCTCTGAGCATTCAAACATGCGTGTTATCTTATCGAACATGACCAAGATTTGATGCTCCGTACATTCCCCATGTCTTTGGTTGGTCCCTGCCTTAGATTGGTATAATAATATTCCCCAATATTCCATATTTTCTTTCTCTCAGCTTGCACAATTATTTCTCAAGCATTTTTCAATTAATATTAGACACAAGGTAACCATCAATGATCTGTATACCATCTGCCAATTTGAAGATGAATCCATCAATGGATTTCGTTCAACGATCGCACAATATTATAAACCAATTATCTTTTCCTCTTCCTCAAACCAACCTAATCGAGCTCTTTACACGCTCTTGTGTGAAGCATATTTCATCGAATTTGTAAATTCAATCATTTCAGCACTTTTGAAGAAGCTTTCACCATGGCTCGCAAGCTTGAGACACATGCCCTCGAACAGGGGCATTTAAAATTAAAGTCAAATAATCCCAAAACAAAATTTATTAGACCATCCACATCAAATGATAAGTCAAAGACAATGGCCAACATGTCATTGTCAAATCATCTCCTACATCTACATCTACTATAGTATCCCAACAACAATTCACATGACCAACACCCAGTTATACTCCTCTAGGAGAATCATACAGCACCATCTTTGACAAATTAATAACAACACATTTGATCACACTACCACATATCCAACCAGTTGACGAATCTAGACCAAGACCTATGTGGTATCGTGAGGACCATTACTAAAATATGGCATCAAGTTTGAGGACATGACATAGAGAGATGTCAGAATTTCAAGGATTTGGTCCAAAGACTCATCGATTAGGGAGATCTTCAAGTAGATAATCCAAATTCTTCGCCTAATCAACCACTAGATATTTTTAAACAACCATTTCCAAACCATACACCCACATCAATAAGTCAAACCACCACTGCTTCTACATCGCAAGTTCCCAATACCCACACCATAAATACTATACACACTGCTGGTAAAAATCCAGTTTCATCCATAGATTTACCTTCTTCATCAACCACCATATCCACCTCACTAGAAGCTCCCCCTTTCTTCAATCCGTTAACCCTCACCCCCATACTAACCTTGGTCCTATCTACATCCACCTCAGCACCTCTTCCCACATCCACCATTGATTCCACATTTGAATATACCTCATACACTCCATCATCCACATCTATTCCATCTTTACCCATAATGCCAACCATAGATCCAATCCCAATTCCTGCACCTACCACATGAGTCATTGAGACCACATCCACATTCCCCTCCCCTCCTACATCATTTGAAGAACCTTTGAAAGAACTTCAAATGGATTCAACTTCAAATAATATTTCTACCTCATCAACGCAACCAAATCAATTTCCACCTTCCTTAGATTCCAACAACCAAATATTCCTTCCTACGCCTCTATCAGTACCACCTCCGATTCCTCCAGTAGAAATTATTATCATTCCTCCCAAGGATGCAACCTCTCAAATATTGCCTCAAAATTCCCTTATATAGGAAATTAATATTCCTTCTTCTAAACAATCCAACCCCACACCCCTTCAACTAAAACAAAAATCATCCAACACTATGAAAATCACGACTGGCTTCCAGCCATCAAGACATAAACATGCTCAAAAAATTTCCTCAACATCCAAATTATCTCAAACATCCACTCCTTCTCCAAAGACCAAGAAATTCTTCACAAATAAAGAACCTCCTAACACTTCGATCGAATCATGTACGGAGGTCTTCCAAAACTTGTTACAAATTTCTGCAATCACACTTCCACCTATTAGGGCCTTTGACCCCAGTAGCAAGAATCCATCGTGGTTTAATTCCAGCCTTGTTTGCACATATCATCATACCCCTGGACATGATATTGGACATTACAGAGCATTTCAAGCCATTGTTCATGACTTCATTAAGGAAGGATGCATCCTTCCCAAACCAAACCAATCTATTCCTTCCACTTCAACATCTGTACCTTTGACCTCATCTATCCAAATGCAAATGTCCCCTCATTCTTCACACACTTCCACAACCATGTCACCTCCAAATGAAGAATATTTTAAAGAGGATCCTTCATTGTCCATCAAATTTATTCAATTACCTCCTCATTCTAGTTCACGTGACCCTAAATCATCAACTAACATTAAAATTGAAACCAAAACACTAAAACCACAATGCAATCCATCCCCATCCTCAGCATCTATACCGGTTCATACATCGACATCCCAGATTTCCACATCAAAATCCAAGCCAAAACATTATCTTAAAACCCATAAAAGTTATCTTCTTTTTGACACCTCGATTGGGTCTTACGCAGACATCCTTCAATATCTAATTCAAAATTTATGCGATCATGCTTCCTCCCATTAGACATTTGGATCCTTATAGTAGGAAACCTCCATGGTTCAATCCCAATTGCATTTGTGCACATATCATCGTGTTCCAGGACATGACATTGAGCAGTGTAGGGCCTTTCGGACCATCGTCCATGACCTCATTAAGGAAGATGATTTCCTCATTCAGGGGGAACATCCTTCCCCATCCACAATGAGTACAACTCATATTTCTACATCCTCATCCATCAGGATTCCTAACACTTCCCCATCCCCATCTATTCCACCTTTTCCTATCATACCATCTATTGATTCTATCTTAGTTCCTCTTTCCACACTTCTACTCATGCTAACCACATCAACTAGTGTGACTATTACCACATCATCCTCTTCTTCACATCATTTGAAGAATATTGGATGCAATCCTCCAAGACAACTCATATAACCACATCCAAGAAATTGCATCAAGATCTAAGTCAAAGGATTCCCAAGAAAATACATATACTAATGTATCAATTGAATCGTATGCGGAAACCCTTCAACACTTATTACAAATTTCCACCATCACGCTCCCACCTATCAAGGCATTTAACCCAAATAGTAAGAAGCCATCGTGGTTTGATCCCCACCTCATTTTTGCCTACCATCATACCTTGGGTCATGGCACTGAGTGTTGTAAGGCCCTTTAGACTATCATCCATGATCTCATTGAAAGAGACAAAATTTTTGAGGATTGTCCCTCTACCATTTTATCCACAACTAATTCCACATCTATCGAAGTCTCTAAGTCTTCTCCTCCATCCTCCATTAACATCTCTCCTTCGCATGTTATTCCTCATACAGAAGGTCCTCCCTTATTCATCAACATTGTTTTCCTATGATCCCCAACTCATCTACCTAATCCAAATCTAAGGTTATCATCATCCAATCTCTTTCACCTATCCACATCTAATTTGCCTACAGTGATATAATCTCTTTCATGGGGGAGTAGCCTCCCCTCGTCCTTGAGCATATCATCTGTATTAACTCATTTCATATCTAAACAAATCTCCTTTCATGAGGAGAAACTTTAATCCTTGACATTTTTTTATTTACCTCATCCAAATACATCCAATCTAAACTAACCCCATCCAAATCTTCATCTCATTTGAAGCCCACTTTTGTGGCCATATGCATCTATCCCTTAGGGGACCATTTATTTTCATCTTAAGCCCACTGTGGTGGCCATGTTTGTCTCTCCATTAAGAGACCATATTTCTATCTTTTTCATTAAAGTCCACCTTTGTGGCCATGATTGTGTCATCAAAGTCCTCCTTTGAGGCCATGTTTGTCCTTCCAATTTAAGGACCATATTTTTCACCAAATTGTGTCATCCCTCCTTTGAGGCCATGTTTGTGTGCCTCTTAAGCCCACCCTTATGACCATATTTTCATCTCGTTAGGGACACATATTTTTGCTTCCTGAAAGGGTAGCACATAGTTTTGTTTTAACCTTCACTCATCCTCCCAAAGTTCTTATCTTATCTCGAACGCAAGCGTTAAGAAAGGAGCCAATGGGAAAATTTTCTCCCAACTGGATCAGACCATATATTATCACACATAAGTATGGGTTCTGGGGCTTATCATTTGGCTTCCCTTGATGGTAAACTAGAGATCAAACCCCTTAATGCATTGCACTTACGACCATTCTATTGTTAGTACATGCACTTATGAGCATAGTCCTATCTTTAGACCATGTCTCCACCATTAGCCCCTTTTGTCTATCATGGTAATGATATGAATTATGTGGTCTACCATCACTACTTTGATATGACCTTGAATATGAGTACCATGGCTCTACTCATAGCATATTCATTATGGATAAGTTCTCCCATTTGGTGAGAACCCCATAATCATTACATCCATCACCCTCTCATTTTCCTATGACAGTCATGTAAAGGGTATAGGGGTGTCTCTTGTACAATCATCATCCCCTCCTAAGTGGTCTACTTAGCTATTCCCAGCTCTCCCCCATATAAAGCTAAAATTCATGCATGTAAAAAGAAAAATCAAAGTTATTAAAAATAGACTGATCCTTCGAAGGACAACTGTTCATGTGAAAAAAAAAAGATAAAAAAGGAAAATAAAAAGAAAATCATGCAAATCAAAGTCAAAAGAAACATCATAAGAAATAGACCGATCCCTTGAAGGATGGATATCATGTTTTTTATTCTTTCCATCCATATTATGTATATAGTAGACCATACCCTCAAAGGATGGCTACTCTTTTGTTATGGCATTCAGAAGACTTCCCACTTTGATCAACCTTCGTTTTTATCAACATTCCTAGAAAGCTTCCCGCATTGATCAAATTTCTTCTATTATTATTCTTTCCCTTTCCCAGAGCTGGGGCATAGACTTAAGGAACACCACCTTTGGATAACCTTCTTCCCACATACAAGTTACATCTCAAATCCCTAGTCATGTCAATATTAGGTTTATGAGAATATTTCATCCATATTTCCCTCATGGTCTTTTGGTATAACTAAATATCATTGGTTATGTGTTAACACCTGCTATTGGCTGCAAGTGCAATGCCTTGAGTGGTACCTTATTTTTGTTTACCTCCTATCTAGTTCGAAGCATGGTTTTCTTGCATGCCCCTTGTTATGGTCATGTGACACTCATCTCCTCAAAGTCATCTCTCATCATAATCACATTCTTTGAAATCAAATTTCAAATCATAAATCTGCATCCATATATTTACTCCTAAGGATGTCCCCTATTAGCGTCATCCATAAAATCATGAAATATATTACTATTTCTACACACTCTCTTTGATACACTATTTGGTTTGGGAATTCTACTTGATCTCCATTGCAGTTTGTGAATTCTACTTGAGAATATCTCTCAAGTAACATTCATTATCCAACAGCTCCTCATCCCCCACCATGACTAATGTGACCTTTCTCCATCCATCCTCTCGCATCGTCCTTCTCTTCTCACCAATTATCCTCCCATTACCCTTCTCGTCTCTCTTATTCCTTTCTATCACCTAGTGCAGACATCATCTTCTTCACCATTCCAGGGTTTTCATCCCCAACTTGGCACATCTACGTAACTCCCCACGCAACATGAAAATCCTACTCAAAGTAGACCTGTCATTCTAGACAAGGTCTCATTCATAATTGCATATGTTGACCATTCCTTCCTCCTAGTCTCCTTTGTCAACCCAATTTTCTCCTAAAATTCACTCCATCTCATTCTCCGCTAATCTTCTCACCCACTTCATCCTTCTCCATTGTTTCTTTGATCCTTCACCCATCCTCCACCCAGATAATTATTTTTGTATTTTTCTCTTAATATCCTTTTACTGGCATCTATTTTATCATCCTGTTTCCCTTTCATTCTTCTTCTTGGCTTGACGATCTTACTTAACCACCCATTTTGTGTACACGCATGCTTCTTAATTGCAATATATCTCTTTCCTAAGATCCTGCCACTATAGAAACTCCTTCACCATTTTCTATTCCATTGAACGAAAATCATCACTAGAAATGTCTTCCCGCTCCATAAATTTTGCTTAACGCTCTAGCATCATCACTCGCACAACATGGGCATCCTAATTAAGGATTCCCCTCACACTCTCCATCCTACACCACATACATTCCTCCATCCATTTATGTTACACTCCTTTGTTTCCTTTTTTCCTTATTATCATCTTTATATCCATTTTCTCCTCGATCACTTTACTTACGCACTTTCACAGTATGAAAAATATACCTGAGGGTTCCCCTTCACTCCACTTTTTCATACACTCTTACCATCAATATTTTCAATTATCCACTTCTTTTCATCATTCTTCTTCTTCTTCCGGCTTGGAGATCCTACTTAACCATTCCTATGGCATGGCGATCTTACTTAAGAGTCTCTCTTAGGAATGATCTGTCTCCTTGCCTTTCCCCTTTGCTCCACATTCCCACCATCTGAATTTTCTCTTCATTCCCCATAAACACATCCTCTTCCCTTACTCTTTCTTCCTTGCAAAAAATATCTCATACTTTCTCAAATATCATCCCCATCATTCCTCATTTGGAAATCTAACTTAACCACTTCATACCATTTCTTACTATGTCTCGTTCCTTCATCTTTACTTCCTTCATCTTCATCCACATCCTCATCCATTACATCCTCTCCTCATCATCATATCCACACAATCATTATCCCTCATTTCTTTACTCTTTCCACTCCATTTTCTAGATTTCTCCCACATATCTACCCCCATACTTACCCTGTCATTGTCATTATTCATCTCCTAACATTCTATTCCATCATCATCTTCCATTTTCACACTAATAATTATCGGTGGAATTCTCCTAAATTTCATTTATCCCCATTCTACATGTCCCTGTTCACTCCTTTTTACCTCCTCTCATTTTCTCTTCCTTCCTTTTTTCTTTTGTGCCCTATTTGATCATTATCGGAGGATTTATCCTAACATCCATCCACTGGCATTACCTTCCCATATTCCCTTCACCTTCTTCAATATCTCTAATGTCTTCATCATACACCCTCTCCCTATTTTCTCATTGTCAATTCTGCATCTTTGACAATCTGTGTCACTCCTCCCCTCCAGCTTCTCTTTACATGCCTTATAATTCTCACACTTCACTTCTTATCTCCCATTTTGGTTTCCTCCCTTTTGCATCATTTTCTCTGTTGTCCTCTCCTCCTTTCTACTCCCAGTTTTCTTTCACTTCCTTTGTATCATCTTCATCCCCTCTTCTCCTCGCACTTTCATCTTACTTCTCCATTGATAACCTGGCTCAGTAGAATTGTCCCATATTTTTTTATCATCCCACCATCCACATGCATTTCCATGCGTTCTTGTTTCATATTCTTTACCTGGGTCTTACCCCTAACACCTTGGTTCAATTCCCTTCCTATGTTTCGGCTCTATCATCTCTTCTTTCCCTCTTATTTCCACTTCCCCATTACCAAACCTCTTTCTCTACCACCCCTATCTTATTCCATCTCTATACATCAAGTTCTTTTCTGTTCTCTCATCTCCTTTACAACCTCCTAGGCTCCTCATTGTTCCTTTCTTTCTCTTCTCTATTCTACCTCCCCTCTCATCTTCTTTAAATTCTTCATTCATCCCCTTCATCTTTCCATCCTTCCCTTCCTTTTCCTAATGTTATCCCCTACCCTCATCATGTCTTATTATTCATCTCTCATACCATCCTTCTCTAATATTCTTCACCTCTTAGTTTTCTCAGCTCTGTCATCTCTTTCGTGATCCATTCTTTCTCTCCCTTTATTTTTGATCTCCATCTCCCTTTCACCCTCTCTTCTATCATTTTCTTGTCTTCTTCATTCTTTGTCCTTCATCATTTCTTTCTCCCACTATCTCTCCTCTTTATTATATCTGTTGCTTCTTTACTATGGCACATCTCTGTACGTTCACTATATCCTCTAATCTCCTTTCTCTTCTCATCTCGTCTTCTTCGTGTTTGTTCTTCCTCCCTGCCCTTCTTCTCCTATTCTCTTTCTGTATTTTCTTTTTCTCCAGGGTCCATCACGCCTTCTCTATTTCTTTCCCCCTTATCTTTTCCCACTACCTTCATATTGATTATCATTCTCTCTCTTTTGTGATTTCATCTATCTTCTCACCTCTCTCTATCTTCCTTCTTTATTATTCTCTTCCTCTTCTTTCCATCACAATCAAGCACCATTTCATCAGTCCTCATTAGCCACAGATGACAGTTTTCTCCATCCTACTACACCGCATCTCTGTTTATCCTCTTTCATGATTTTTTCCTCCTCCTCCACCACATCTCTCTCTACGCTAGTTGATGTCCTCTTCCTCTTATCTCTATCATCTATCATCTACATCCCTCATCCCATCTGTCCTTTGACAGTTTTGTCTTAGAGGATACCATAATGGACATCACCTGTCTGATCTTGTTCTCTTCCACAAATTTTTGTTCCATTTTTTCGCAAAAGTAGCTTGACTCCTTTTCCTATTTTTCAAAGAATTAGGACTACTTTCCATCTTCTTTGCCCCATTATTCATCTTCCTTTAACTGCAAACCTTTCTTAAGAAACATATATTCAACATACTTATTTAACACCCTCTTAGGGAATTTTATTTGATCTGGTCTTCATATCCATATTCGTGGCCATAATCGTTCCCCCTGGGATATTTTATTTCAACATTAACCTCCTATTATGCCATTTTTTATGTCCTATGTTGGGGCACCTTTTCATACTTATACTTGTCGATGCATATAACTCAATTTTTTTTCCTTCTTGTGCCCTGTGCTGGGGCATCATTATTTTCATCCTCGTCCCTTTTGCGGACGCATGATTTTTTACTCGATTCCTCACAGAAAAAGGATTTCACATATCTTTCACATTTAGTTACGCTTATTTTGATGTTTTCCTATTACCCATTTGTCATTGTGGTTTACATCCATACAACAGTAGTCTTCACTAACTCACTGGTCCATAGAATGTTGTCGTCTGTCTCCGTTGAGACCATCCTTGCAATTGTCCTCTACCGATGTGATATTTTAATGAGTCATTGTAATATTTTACATTGTCATTGCGATCTCTTTTCACCAAGGGAATCTTACCTTTGGTCATGTTTTTATTCATCCCCATCCCTTTTACAGACAAATATTTCATCTAAACCCTTTTTCTTTTTGCCTCGTGGCTTGCTATCACAAACCACTCAACAAAAAGGGAAAAATGTAGACCCCAGTTTTTGGTGTAACGCCTCTTCTTCGTCCCTCTGTCATCTTGCATTCATTCAAATTTCCCTCTTGCTTTTATTTTTCCTAAATTTGAAGAAATTTTATCCATTTACTCACCCAAATTTTAATTATTTAATGGGCTCCATATAAACCCATCTAATAATTAAAATTTGGCATTATCTCATATATCTCAAAATTATTCAATCCATTGGCAATAATTTACCCATCCGACATCCCACTCTTAATTTCAAAAATGGAATATATTATTTCACCTAACTACGTCAATCATACTCCCCACTCCATGTCACATCCTTATCTTTTTAACCTCATAAGTCAAATTGTGAGCCCTACTAAATCACATCACCTCTTTTAATCAGGGTTACTTTACCCAACCTTGGCTACCTAATAACTCGCAATCTAACCTCACCCTTAGGATATAAATATGGGCCTTCCCCCCCTCGGAAGAAAAAAAGTTTGGAAAACTCTAGAAAATGTTGTTTTTAATTTTAAGCCTCTTGTTTATCATAGTATTCTCATGATGTCCTTGTAATGACACTGAAATCCCCATAATACTCTACTCATGATTTGTTGATTCACGTAGCGTGGTTCATGTTGCATGTTGTGTTCGGATCAGATCAGTAACACCATCTACATACCAGTATCATCAGGTTCCTTTGTTCATCAACTTGTATTTATCTATTTATCTTGCATTTTATCATTATTAAAAGCACACGGGGGTTGACAGCCACTGAGGAAGTTAACGCTTGTCGAATCCGCTTTGTCGGGAAGCCCCCGCATAAAATATCTAAGTAGTTTCCTCTAGTGTATTTGAGCTGTAGGTTCATTGAGATTGCTGCGAGGAGTTCATCATCTAATTTGCACCCGTATCAGTCATCACCATCTTCAAGGTACTAAGCCCTTGCATATTCGATATTGTTTTGTGTTTATTGATTTCTCATACACTAATTTGGATAGGAAACAAGAAACTCTAATCAACAGCTTCTTTCCACTTGTTGTCAGGCCACCTTACTCAAAGACTGGAGATGGCCTAGTAGCAAAAACATTCAAACCTTCCTCCCTCAAGGTGATCTACAAACAAATCCTACCTATTTTCCCCGTTGTGCCTTGTCTAAACACAAGATGAGGTGTAAGCTCAATTGGGTTGAATGGAATTAAATACTTCCACAAATTTGGTAGTTTAAAATGGATTCTTGGTTCCAATTCACTGTGTGGAAACTTCTACAAGCTAAGCTCCCTATCAGGAAATGCTTTGAGTTCCTTTACCCACCACTATCTTTTCCCTTTTTTTGCAAAGGCTGAGTCTATTTAACACTAATTTTGGTTCTATCCAAATGCTTGAATGATTTGGTCCTCCATTTTGACCTCTCTTCTCACCATCTCCCAAATTTCCTACTGTTGGAAAGCATCCATTTTAAGATCATTCATTGCTCATAATGTGATCACAAGAATCTGCTACCACATTCTTATCAAACATATCTAGAAGCTCCATTACTAGGATACTTTTTCCCACACCATTCTCCCTATAAAGATCAAAATCCAAGTCTTTTCCTCTAGCCTATGAATTCAAATGATCAATCTAGCCTTAGTAATAAAATATCAACTTAGAGACAATGAAGATCTACTAAAAAAAACTCAATAGTCTCCAATTCAAGCTGCAAAAGATGAAAAAAACATGATAATTTATATCATAAGATTGCTCAATTCATTGTGGCTTCAGAAGTCTCGTCCAAATGCTCATGATGTCCTATAAGTTGGATATATTTTAGAAAATTATGCAATCTCTTGATGTTGTTGTTATACTCTTGTATTTGATATTTTTAAAATATTTACTCAATATTAAAAATTGTGTTACTCAATTGTAACCAAGTGAAATATAATTGAGTTCTTTATTTTTGAACTACAATATGAGATCCTAGTGCTTTTTATTTTTTTTATAATAATATTATTCATTTCTTTCTTTAGTGGACATGTAAGTACAATATAGGTTGATTAATGTCTTGTTATAACATTGAATTTGGTCGTATAGGGCCATTGTAATAGTTAGGTGTGTATAATTTTTTTCTCTTTCTTGACACATTTTTTGTTTAGGGATGATTTCTATAATCTTTGATGGATTCATTGTTTCCTATGAAATTAATAAACTCATTTATAATCTCCAAAATGAAGGGAATGACTACTAAGTGTGTAGTCTTTTATTTTACCCAATACAACTAAGCACGTTGGCACTTCATACAGAAAAAATTGGAAGCTCATTTGTAGCACGTGAAACCACCAGGTCCCTCCTTTGTTTTATTAACAAGATGTTATCATGCATGTTTATAATCATACCCATAACAACATATAACATAATAACTCAGCAACACATATAATAAGGAAATCACTCATAAAAAATAACCAATAAGATCTTAATACCAATCAAATCCTGTTTAGAAAAAATAATCTTGGTAATCCACATGCAATTATCCATTATAATCATCATTCGTTACATAAAATATAAGTTTATTAGATTACAAACCATTACATGCTTGTGTTGCACCATGTGCTCTTTCATACGAACCATACTAGCACTTAGAACACACACAAATTTCATATCTCTAGAACTAGTCAAAACAAGAAAGCATCACCCATATATATATGGTGGGGACTTTCCCTTCACCGCCTAGATGCACCTTCCTAATAATATGCGTGTTTTAAAAAATATCTTGCATTCCTTTTAAAACTTGTGCTAACTATATATTAAGCTACAATTATCTCAAACCTTACATGATTTAATCCTATTATCATCCTACTGGATATGCATTGTCCTTTTACTTGCCCTACATGTGATTTTTTATCCTTTTCTTGTCTACTAAGTCATCTTACTTTTATATTCCTAGATCCTGCTTGAGTGAAAATCCATCTTCTGCTTTTCTATTTTTAGCCACGTTTGGAAAAATGACTAAGTTGTCAATGTTGCATGTATGTGTGCATCCTTGTACATTGACATGTTCCTTAAGACATGCACACCTCCATGCACTATCCTTTCTCTACTTCCCCTCCATGCACACAACTCCTAGCTCCCATGCATGGCTGGTACTTATCCATTTCCTCATACCAATATCACCCCACAAGTAGGGACAATGTGCATCCTTGGAAATAATTATACTAAAGAATGTTCTTTAAGGAATACAATAATAAAGAATCAAAAGATCAAAGAATGGTGGGGGAATATACCCAATGAATCAAAGAATAATTATCTACCAAGGCGTGCACTTAATTAGGATTGTGGTGGTTAGAGTCATTATGGAAACTCTTTGTTCAAGGTATTATCCATCTCTTCCCACCCTTCAAGCTCCTTAGTAGTTATATCTGGCACCAAGCCAACAATATCTGGTACTTTTTCAATGGTTAAATGTTCACCCTTCTCCTTTAATTACCTGATTATTCTAGTAAGGCCTGATGTCATTCCCTACAAATAATCCATCATGTGCATAACCAACGGAAAAAACTCCTCGAGTCTTACCTCCAGTGTATCTCACACATCCTTAAGTAAATATCTCTTCTGCACTACTTCAGCAATTATTTCCTTACGCTTGGCCTTATTATCTTTCTTAGTGGCATGCACTTTCTTGAGTTCTACTTCCTCCTATGTGGTGTGTGCTTTAAGGATGGGGTCAAGGTCTTGACAGTTTCTAAATGCAACATCCTGATTTTTCATGGCCTATTTGATCATTTTGTTCAATACCTCATATTATACTATTTTTCACTTGATTGCTTCCTTGTTATTTTCTTATTGTGTAGCCAACTCTTCTTCCGGAGGCCCTGACCCATACTTATTCTCATGCAACATCATTCACACCATGTGCTCTAAGTATAGTAATTTTTTATGGATACTCATCATTGGGGCTCTCTACCAGGTTGAGCCACCTGGTTATAATGATACTTATTATCTAGGTGGCCTTGTTATAGGAATATTTGTGCACTTGTATTCTTCTTCTAACTCTTATGATAGCCGCTGGACATCCTACTCTTTATCCTTCTTGTCTTATAACCAAACTCTTATTGTGTCCCCCTTATCCAATTTCATGCACGCCACCTTGGCTACCATCTTATTCAATGCATTACTGGCCTTCTCATCCATCAAATCTTTAGAATTGATTGTAGTGAGTATTGTACCTAGATCCTTCTTCATTTTTCTCTTAGCATATGCCTCGTTATTGATTTCAAATTTGGGATCCTCAATGTGTGTTTGCATGCTCCACTATATCATTTTCCTGGTGTGCATCTTTTCCCCTTTAAGATCAATTAACTTCTAGCCATAAATATCTCTACTTGGCACTGTGCTCTGGAATCTTTCCTATAGTACCTTTGTATGATTATCAATATAGTTCCATTCGAGGTGGTTATAGAATCTCCTCCTTTTTCCTCCTTCCATTTCCGCACTTTCCTTTGGGCACCTCCTTCTCATTTATCAGTTGTGCACTGCTCCCATCTCCACCTGTAGCTCCCAAGCAATCCCCAGATGGATCCCCATCACCTTTATCCACTTCTCCATCGGGGCTCCCATTATACATGATGTGTATTTCTACATCATGTTGTATAGTCTCATCCTTAGGGTCTTCCTCCTCATGGGTTGACTCTTCACCATGCACAACCTACTCCATCGACCTATCTTCATCACTCTCCCTAGTGGTAACCAACTGTCACCTCTTCTTATTTTAATTCTATGAGTTTGGCTTGGTTGGGGTGACTGTAGGTGTCTTCTTATGTGCTTTTGAGTCTCATGTGATCTGTGTTTGTGGTCTGCAACCCCTTTGTAGTTTCCTCCTGTAGCTATGGTCTAGTGCGATATATTCTTCCTATTCTTCCTCTTCTTATTCTTGGTGAAGAGGGGTCTCCTTGCACATTCTCTTTGAGGTCTATACCATCTGTTTTCCTTTCAGAGGCTCTGAAAGATGAAGGTCCCTTGCATTAATATACTTCCCATTCTTCATTTTTGGAATCAAGTATATATAGAATTTAGGTGCGCCCTGTCCCACTATAAGAGTTGTAGGAATTATGTCCATATTTTTTGATTCCATCACCTCCACATAGGCCAACTTGGAGGGGTATACATATGTTTTACAAAGAGGGTGACAATCAGAATCTACTTTATTTGCTTCAAAAATCAACTTCTATGGATCCTTAATCATGTTAAAAGATGCTTGAGAATATATGTAGTGAAATAAAAGGGAACTTTGCACAAAGGGAACATCAATCAGTCACTAAGTAAAAACCTTCCCAGATAGAAGTTTCGATGCACTATAAACTCTACCTTTTCATCCAATATTGAGGGCAGTTCCCTCGGCACGTACCACTCATTCTCGAATGCCTTGTGCATTCATCTATACCATTGATCCACGTGAAACTTGTATGGATGTGTGATTTCCCTGTCATATGTATACTTTAAAAACTTTACAATGGGAGACTTATTATCCACTGGGTAGACCCACTTCTTATCTTCTGGTCCATCTAGTACCCTTACTCCCAAAACACTAGTAAGAGAAAGATAGTGCCCCTAGTTATTTTCCCGCCTTTACTTACTTGGACACATGCCTCTTCTACTATCCCCACAGTATTGAATCTTGTAATTTTTTACATGGTCTTCTACGTTATGTGTGGCCATTTCTTGTTCACTTAAGACCATCTTTCTAATGTTCCCAGTTTAAAACTGACCAGGTACAATGTAACTCATGTACCTAGGTCAATGATGCTCATGACATCCATTGTGTGATTCCCCCTTTGATAGTTAAATTGTGTGGTTGTGGCATCCACCACATCATCATCTCCCAAATCCTGGCCAATCTCAATGCCTGAACTATGCAACCTTGTCACCCTACCAACCAGCTATGTGGTGATGCACATTCTCTTACCTGTGAAGTAAAAGAAGTCCTCCTGGACTTTTGACGTTAGCCACTAGTAAAGTATCTCGGGCTTTCCAGAGAAAGTTAATTTGTAGAGATACAAAACTCATGGACTCTCTAATTCCTTCTTTACCATGTCATCATACACCATTTTCCTTGATTCGTTCCTCTGGTCCACTTTTTTCATGATGTCCTTGTTGATTTCCCCTTTGTGGGCTTCTGAGCGATAGTTATAATTGTTGATTTTACATTTGATTAAGTGTGATTCCCATCGATTCCTTATTATCATCTTTAGGGGGTACTACATATTTGAGAACCATTCTTCCAATGCATCCTCTACTACAGGATTCTTTTTATTTCCCTTAGCCTTTCCCTTGGGTGATGTGACAGTGGCTACTTTCTTTGGTTTCATTTCAACTTCAAAATTCATCAGACTGTAAAATTACAAAAAGCACGTGCCCTAGGTGTTGAATAAATTACATAATTACCTATGTTTATACGCCGAGTGTTCAAATCTTCAGTTCTCCTTTTCACCTTCTCTAAACCTATACTTTTTCCCTCCTTAATTTGGTGCACTAACTTTAATGTCGTTCCCTAATTTGAATTATGTGAACTTACCCTTATGCAAACCCAAGCTCAAACCTTCACTTCCAAATATCCTTGTAGAGCGCATTTCCTCCACACTCCTACTTCCACCAATGGGGTTTTCACACTCAAAGTTGCTCTAGCTTATCTCAAGGTTGATCTTTTCACTAGTTCGTCACACACAAAACCCAGTTTCACACTCACTCTTTGTTTCTCAAACACAATTCACACTTAGGCACTCGATTTCTTGAATAAGAAAGGTAAGAATGAACATCACTCGTGCCCTTTCATAGTTTTCCAAATTTTTATCACATTAATTTCTCCTTACCTACCAGTGCTTAAGCTTTAAATGTGTCTTTTTCTTTTTCCTACTTTCCTTTGCGCACAACATTCATAACATTCTGGAATGCCACTACTTTCTAAGATGTTGACATCCTTGCACATAGTTCCCTACGCCGCAACCCATATTCCTCTATGCTACATACCAAGTAGATTATCATACTGCTACCTCCCTCGTGTTACATTGCACAACCTCTACATGGTCTTCATCATCTGAGAAATCACTTTTAAACACAATTACCTTAGAGAACCTAAGAATAATTTCCTTCACTATTTCACATACCTCATTCATATCCATCAAACACCCTTCTTTCATATTGTTTCATGCACCTTTGAACCAACTCTAATATATGTACCATCATCATATACTATATTTTCCACATACTCACACTTGTTTCACCCCAAACTAAATGTATGCTTGGTCATGTGTGCATCATCCTAACATATAGTAATCATCTCCTATCACGAACGCACTTATTAGAACAAACCAAAGCAAAAAAAGCATGAAAGGGAAATATAATCTAAGTGATAATACTGCCTTATTACAAACACAAAGGAAGCTTATTTATAGTAGGGCTTCAACCTACTCCCATTGAAGTAATCGGGAAACATAATGCTATCCAACACCTACAATTGACATGTGCCTAATTCTAGTATCTTGGTTACTACGAAGGATCCCAACCAATGAGCTTTCAACTTCCCTAGATGACGCGTAGACTTAGATTCATACATAAGTACCATCTTTCCTACAACAAATTAATTTTTATTGATGTTCCTGTTATGCCAAGCCTTCTATTTTTCCCTTTCTGTTTTCTAAATCCAAGACACAATGGCATGTTGCTCTTCGAATTGCAACAATTTTTTTAGTTCTGATTAACTAAAATATGGATTTTATGAGTTAATCTAAGAATACAACAATATAATAAATGAACTATACTAAAATGTAAAATGCTAAATAATTTATTTGATATTTTAATTGAGATGAAACTGGAGGGAAAAGGTACTAACTTGAAATGAAATATCCTAGCAGTAATATGGGACTAGACAGAGTGATGAATTGGCAGAATAGAGCATCGTTTCATACATTAGAAAATTACAGGAGAGGTAGATCTAGTCTACTGGGACACCTAAGGAAGGATGAGGGTGCCTGAGGCACCCTAGTTTGAAATATGGGCGCCTTGATCTGTGGGATAGCTTGGAACCTAAGTTTGAGTTGGTCGCTAGGTCTTTGCAATACTTCACCTTTGGTCGCATGAATGTCACACTAGCTTCACTGATGATGTCGTGAACCTGCAATGAAGAATCACCTGCAAAACCCCACACAAAGCATCAAACCCTAAAAAAAGAAAGATGCATATGAAGGGCTCAAACTATCCTTAGAAGCCACAATGGTGGTCTTACAACTAAGCGTTACACTACATATTAGACCTAATGTAGTTCTATGTGATTGTGTGTGCAATAATGTGCCTAGGATGCCCTAACGCCAATGACACAAAGATAGGGGCAATAGCTAGAATAAAATGCAAAATGATAGATGGAATAGAATAGACTTCCCTTTCCTATGAAGTGTATGATACAAAGTAGTGCCCAAGTGTAGCCTCTTTCTCTATGTAGTTAGCTAGCCCTTAGTAGTAAATAGTCCACCCATAATGTATGTATGTTGTGTTTATGTAGGGATCTTTTGCTCAAATTTCGACACTAATGACCTAGCATGCTAACTTGTACCTAGGGGAATGGGAGGGAAAATCATAAAGACCGACCTCAAACCTCTAAATTAGAACCAAGTGTGCCAGAGACCAAGGTGCCTAGAAATGAGGAACAAGGTGCCCCAGGCACCCTAATCCCTTCCTAGGCTCCCTAGTCAAATACTAGAGACAACAACTAAGTGAATAACAAAAACTAAGACTCCCTGAGAGATGACTGGATTTGTGCTAATGACTAATGACTATACAAGATAAAAAAAGACAAAGACCAACTAAACTGATGATCGGACTAGGGGATAGGTCATTAGTGAATACTTGTCTTATGTAAGATCCATATATAAAAAAGCATACTTGGCAGTATAATTACAGTAGTAAGCGCGTGATTTTGTGACTACATTTTCCCCCACTTTATATTGGTGAGGGAAATCTTGGTAACATAAAGTAGTTAGAGATGTGTACCTGAGAGAAGTCCAAAGAATCCCATGCTTTAATAAAATGAGTAGACGTGGTATAAAAGTGTTTCGAATGAACTATATAACATTTTGAACCATGGATCAACGTGTTGATCCATGCAGTATAGTAGAGAGATGTAATATCATGATGAAGTGCACTAAATGAGAGTAATGATTATGATATTAGATGATTAATAATTTCTAATAATGTATGATGATGATAACATGTGTTAGGGAGTGAGAAGCTCCCAACCTAATTGTGTGTATACGAAAAATTGACTAGAGGATTTGGGCATCCTACCACCAAAGGAAGAGTGTAGGGAGAAAAATGTGTTATTCTCCAACCTTTAACTACATCCTCAAGATCTATCCACAATAGATGGAATCAAATCAAAATTTTTATGGTTTTTAGATACAAATAATTTCAATCAAATCAGTTGACCCATATAGGAGAAGTATAAGAAAGACAATATTTCCCCCACTCCACGGTGTCGCCGCAATGTGATGGATTTCAAGTTAGGTCATCTAGAAGAAAAACATGAAATGTATGATGGATTCCAAGTTAGGTCATCTCAAGAAAATGTAAAGAATGTAACTCCCAAGTTAGGTCATCTGGAGAGGCCGCATGTAACTCCCGAGTTAGGTCATCTGGGAGGCCAATTGTGTTGTATTATATTGATTAAGTGGTATGATTTCGATTGTTAGAGACTTGAATGTGTTGATGGATGGATTGATTGATTGGTTACTCCTAGAGATATTTTACACTAGTTTCCCCCAGGTTAGGTCATTGGGGGGAATCGATAGAAATTTATGGAAACGATTGCATGGAAATATTTTATGTTTGATTCCCCTAGGGTCGGTCATTAGGGGGAAGTGATAAAATATTGCATGGTGCATTAGTAAATGATTGAAAATGATAGATTGATAGTATTTAGTGATCACTTATGGTGCAAGGGGAATTATAGGATGACCCAAATTATATGCCCCCCTTCAGTGAAAGGGGAAGTGATGAGAAGAATGAACGGTGAGCCGAAAGTAAGCACGAAATAGATAGTGTATGATGAATATCACCAAAATGTGTATATATTGAGTAAAATATAATGTCGAAGGGAGATAATGTGTGTTTCATGTACATGATATGATGGTAAGTGGAATTATAAAAATAATGCCACAAACTAGGGTGTAAATCAGAGTAAAAACGGTCAAGATATAGCGAAAATCATGGGGTGTGTATTATTTGAAAAATGATCGCAAAATAATGACTATAGTAGAGTAGGTAAAAAGGAATTATAAATAGTAAGGTGAAAAGGAATTAGTCACTTAATTTGTATTTTTAACGAGAGTGATAGTGAGCTATGAGTGAGTAAGGATGCCGCAAGTTGGAGCAACATGACCTAGCCGATTTGAGATGGTGGCGAATGTCGTAGCATCACATATGACGACGGAGTTAGTAAACATGTTGTCTTTCAAAAAATGTGTGTAGTAGTCATTGTTGTTAAATTTTTGTAAAATAGCGATTTTGATTTTTTTGGTCTTTTAGACCTGGACAAGAGTAGTGAAGGTGTTAATGGCCTTTGAGAAAAGAGCACCCAGACCTGGGCGTTAGTGTTCCTGCTCCTGGGCGCCCCAGTCCTAGAGAGTGTGTATTTTATATAGAGTGGTGTAAATGTGTTTTCTATTGTGTAGTAATGTGATAAGAAAGTGTGTATGGGTTTTTATAGTGTTCTAACACTATGTTTATTTTCATTTTGTGTTGTGCAGAGGGATATTCATTCGAGGGAGTTCCGTGGCGTTCGTCATTTGAGTAATTTTCTTGGGCTAGGTTTGTTAGACAATGATTAGGAGGTTATAGACTATGCTAGCCTGCAAAACATAACACGGATGGTGGATATTGCCCATAATATGCCTATTTGACAACCTTATGTGAGAGGTGGTGTGCAGATACTTGTACTTTTTGGTTACCTATGGGTGAGATGGCAGTCACATAGGAGGATGTGCATCACATAATGTGATTACTCAGTTGTTGGGGAGAGAGTAAAATGTCATGCCATCAGAGGATATTGAGATAGACATATGCGAGCCACTAGACAGGTATTTTGTGGGGACTCGATTACCTCTTGAGACCCATGTTATTTTGGATGTTATTTTGAGGTCTAAGGTTCTGTGTTTACGAAATTTTATAGCTATGGTTATTTCTTTATCTATCAGCAGTAGAGGGAGGAGGTGTGGGCATTTTATATAAGATGCATGACTATTTTCCACCGTATAGATGAGGATAACACCAGATATGCTTGGGCGCAATGGTGTGTGTATGGCCCACTTGTATAGATATTTATACAGATTTAATTAGGGAGGATAACATGAAGGTGGGATATGAGCTACTACATTAATGCATGTATGGGCCTACAAGCATATAACAGTGTTGAAGCCAGTTGTTGGTCCATAAGCAGAGTGGGTATAGGCCAAATATATTTACTAGGAGGTGGGTTGGTGTGCATAGAAATAAGATGGAAAATGATACCCATAAAATCATTGATAGGTCAAATGGGGTTATAAGGTACTGCTATGGAGGCCATACCAAGAGCATGGGGGATGACCAGTGTATTTTGTAGAGTTTCGGTGAATATAGAGGACCATGTTCTTGGAGGGTTTATTCCTAGGTATTGGCTGAGTTATTCTAGGTGGAGAGGGTATCACGATATTTTGGTACGGCTTAGGGCATGCACCTAGAGCCATATATATGGTTGAGATCTATTAGAGCACCGAGGAGGGTCAAGAGCTAGACCAAGGCCCATAAGAGAGTGAAAATAGTACCTCTTGGGCTAGATGAGGCAGACGCGGTAGATAGAGCTGATAGAATCAGATGATGTGGGGTGTACCAAGGACTATCACGCATGGTGGGAAACACATCAATGGGTATTCTTGTTTCCATCGTGTGTAGATGCAACTGGGATTACCACAGGCCCTTGAGAATGTGGGAGCAACTATAGTGGAAAGAACCGTGAGTATTTTTTATAGTTATATTGTGTGTTTTGTTGTTATCTTATGTGATATTAATGGTTATCTTTAATGCATTTGTTCTATGTGTTTTAGGTGACAATTAGTGGTCCGTGATAGTGGACACATCCATCCGCATATTGATGTGGAGTGTGCCGACTGACATACTTACTGAGTGGAGGGATGCTAGACCAGTGTGGACAACATTACGGGAAAGCATGCACAATTATTTAATCCTAGTGGACTATAACAGCAACAATGATGTCTACTGTTCTATTTAGGCAAGAGGGATGAGGCACGTGCAAGGAGACTTGACGAGGCTATATAGGTGGCGGGTGGTGGTCCCTTAACATAGGATGTGTTTACACATTATGTCGAGTTGCAACATTAGTTTGCAAAGCAGTCTACTGAGGTTACAATACTGTGGAGGCAGGTTGAGAGATATCGAGGTCCCAACTAACAATGTAGAGTTAATGGTGAGGCATCGAGTTCTAGATATGTCGTAGTATCATAGAGTGATAGTAGATGATGAAATTTTTATTTTTATTGATGTAGGGGAGTTTCCCCTCAATGATGAGATGTTTTTGTATTGATGATTGTAACCAATATATATATATATATATATATATATATATATATATATATATATATATATATATATATATATATATAAGGATTGATTTATTGGTATATGATGACTTCTTTTTATGTGTATTAATATCATTATGTGATTGATGATGTATGATCCAATGATTATTGTCGTAATGTATGTAATGTGTTGGATGTCATTCATGTTTGTTGATGATGATGGGTAAAATGTGTAATGTGATGATAGTGTTTACAATAATTGTTGTATGTAATGTAATTGTTGTTGCTAGATATAATGCTTAATGATTTGAGTGATGTTTGTATTTGTTGAATGGATTTGTGATGTGTAGTTAGTGTAATGATGATAGTAGAATGTATGTGAAGATAAATAATGTATGATTCGTAAAATGACCTATCATGATGGATGCTTGTTGATGTGGTAATGTGATGTGAGAGTAATATGTTAGCATGATATATATGGGGGGAGAAGATTAGAGATGCCCCTCAGTTTATGGATGATGAGGTTCATTTAGTTAAGACCCCTCAACAGTTAAGAATGAACTGCATAAAGTAAGAGTGCGTCATCGGGAAATGATTGAGTCCACTAAATGAATCGAAGAAGTGTGTGATGAAAGTATTCTTATAGAAAATCCCTCAACAATCCATGTAAGAATCATAAAAACATAAGTGCATCATCATGGGGATATGTTTATAAGAATCACCTACGAAAAAACAAGCCAACATGAAGTGGTGGATGCATGTGGAATGAAAGCAACGTGACCATATATGAACTGAACTGAATATCATGTGGAGTAGCAGTGGCATGTGCAAATGACTGATGGCTATGGAAGCCAATGTGAAGCAATAACAAGATGCACTGGATGAAATGTGTGTGATACATGTGATGGATGCGATGGTGCAGAGATGGGTGGATGTAGATGGAGAGTGTACATGAGTGATAAACTGTTGTGGTGGACGAACAATTAACATGATCATCAGATGGAGGAGACAACAAAACATGCATGTAGAAATTTGTTGACGAGGCATGAGGAGAGAAGGACCACTTACATGAGCAAGCGCCAAAGGAAATGATGCACTTATTCTATAATTTTTGTAAATCTATCATGAAGGGAAAAGAAATAATTGTCCCTATGTCCATTGATATGATGATAATTATGATAAGGTTGATCACGTTGATATTGTAGATGATGTTGTGGATGATTTTGGTTAGAGGGAAAGTGAATTAGATGTTTGTCAAGTAAAGTACATAGAAAATTATGTGGTTGAAGAATGTGCTGAGATAAGTGTAATGGTTCACGTGACACAAATGGAGCAGAAGATAGAAGTATCCTACTATAGAGGAGGAGAAGAAGTAATGCTTCTATGATGTAGTAGATTGAGCTTTCTTGCTAGGTCAAGATGGAGATTATGTAGGATGCTCAACTGATAGTAATGGAGAAGGATTAGGTGATACAACAATAATAAAGATAAATCAAGGGAAAATGACATGTTTTTGTGAGAAGGTATTGTTCTAGGTCAATGACTTTGTAACAAAGAAGTATGAATGATTCACACTTTTCATATTGCAATCATTTCTTAAACACAGGAATCAAACCGCGAAAGAAAATGAATTACTTCTCTAGATTGATAGGTCAGAATACTAGTTAATACATATAATCCTTGAACCTTAAGATATAATCCTTGATAGGTTATGATGTGCCCTAATGTAAAGTAGGTGGATGGTCATAAGTAACTCTAGGGTCATTATTGTTGATAAAACAGTGGAGATAAGTGTCTTCCATGTCATAGTAAGTGATAATAGAACCCAAATAGAAGATTCAGTGTAACAATTTTAAAGCATCATTTCTAAGACTATGTCAAAAGGCCTTAAGCAATAAGCTATCATTATAATAGGAGGCCATAGCCATGCGGTATTATTGGAGATGTGAATGAGGGTCATGATCACCATCAAAACATGTGAATGTAGGCATGAAAAAGTCCTTAGGAAATGCAGAGTTATGAATCTTCTTAGGAATAGGGTTACCATGCAATGAGTTGTTATCAATAGAAACATAGTAAGCCTTACTTTCTAGAGTGATTGACTGAACCCGAGATTGTAATTGACCTATGACATGCATTAGAGATAAAATTTCCTATGAAGGAATAGTATAAGATGGAAATAATGTATTAAGTGGTTGTAACTTTCCATTGTGAGTGATCATAGGAATATCAAGAGAAGACAAAGGAGATGCTAATGATAAAGGCACACTAGGGGTATGTGTCGGAGGAGCTATAGTAGAGGAGGGAGATGGAACATCCATAGTAGTGGTAGGACTAACATCAGAAACATCCCTAGGAGGTGAAGTGACCAATGGAGATATAGTGATAGAAGAAGATGAACTAAGAAATGTAGAAGAAGTGATAGGAGGAGATGAAATGGTAGGAGAAGAAGAACTAATAGATGGAGATAACTCATACACTATGTTAGATACAACCTTAGGAGAAAGTGGCGATGGAGATTCACACTTGGCAGTATGAAAAGTAGGAGAATCATAGCTATATATTTTTTGCATTGACATCAGATAGAGAATCGGATATGAGAATGTCATTAAGCATACTATCAGTAGGATCATCAACATAAGATGAAGGAGTATGAGAACTAATATGTGATGGAGTATGAGAAGCAATAATAGAAATAGGAGAATCATGAGATGTAACTATAGTAGTGGTTTGATGAGGAGAAGAATCCATATGTACACATGAGCTAATGTCAAAACCAAACATGTAATCGATAAGAGAATCATCTTAAATTTCCTTAATCAGAAGGAGGATCATGAGTAGTCGTATAACATGGTGTACAATGAGTAAAGGCTATCAGATCCGAAACAATACTAATAACGATGGGAGAATTTTTAAAAATAGTAGGTACATATCGCTCAACATCTAAGATTTGTTTCTAAATATGATTTGGCATAGTAATATTACTAAAGAGAGTCGTGAGCTTAGCGATAACAACCTCATCATAGATTGGATTGATGTTAACACAAGACATGATGGGCCAAGAAGGTGAGGAGATATCCTTATCCACTAGGGTTTGTAGTGGATCCTAGGGAAGACTTTTCTAACCTATGGGTTCACCAAAATGATTATCTAAAATATGGATTTTATGAGTTAATCTAAGAGTACAACAATATAATAACTAAAATATACTGAAATGTAAAATGCTAAATAATTTATTTGATATTAAAAAAATTCACTCATCAACTACATGTTCATCATCCAATCCTCCTGCGCACGCAATACACAAGGGGGTAACATAAATTCCATAGGTAATAAAGTCTCTACGCCAAACACCAACCAAAAGGGTGTGGCCTTATTAAACCATTTATAGGTTGTTCTTTATGCCCAGAGCACAACTGACACCTTATAATCCCAATCTTTTCTTCCAATATCACATATCTTCATTATTTTTTGACACAAGATATCTTTGAGATTTGGCAGTCCCATTAGCCTAAGGGTGATAAGGGGTAGTCTTATGGTGTGCCACCATAAACCCTTCCAATAAAATTCTAATGGTCTCATTCAAGAAATGAGTCCCTCTATCACTTGTTCGGATTAATGGGCACCCATACCTACTTATGATATTTTCCCAAAGGAACCTAGTTGTTTTCATTGTAGTGCAATATTTTGTACGCACAACCTCTATCGTCCTCATAATCTCGGTCCCTGTAAAAATTGTGGGCTCCTTTGTTATCAATTTTTTTTGGAAAGCTTGGAAGTAAGTTAAACCCTAGATTCTTTGGAATGGAAATGGCTTCTATGAAGGGATTTATTTCAAACTTCACTCTTTTTTGGTCCTGATAGAAAAATGGGATGAGAAACACTAACAAATCACCATTGTTAGCTTCATATTCACAACAATGCAATTCTTCATCAGGCTTCACAATGCCCAAACAATGTAAAAAGGATAAAATCATGTAAATACTTGTTTAACATATGTTCCACCCTTCATACACTCTATTCTCTCCAAAAACATTACTTAAGAACTTTCATTAGCATCTCAGTCCTTCATTTTGCTTATTTTACCTTTACTAGCAAATAAGCTCTACTATCCCTTAAAACAAACAAACCTTGTTGTCTAGAACCTTTCAAAAGCATTCACCATGCCATGAAAACATTTTTAGATACCCATTATGCCCTTATATCTTCTCAGAAAGCTTCAAACTTCATCTCTTAATATACCTCCTTCAAATAATGTAAAATAGGTACCTAATTAGGCCTAATTTAGTAGCCCTTCATTTATAGAAATATTACTATTGGGATAAATCCTCAAGTTTTCAAGATGAACTAAAACCACTTCTAGATACCCATTTTGGAGATTATTCTTGATACAAAGTTTCATTATCCAACTCTTTTTTGAGATCCCCCAAATCCACTCCTATCATTTTCAACTTGGACTACTAGGTCACTCTTAAGACCTTCTTGATTGGTTTTTCAAGCTTCAATTACCTTCATCTGATGAAAATGCTCTAGAACACCTTCAAACCTCTTAAAACATTCTCTCACTTCCTTTCATCAATATTCCCACTTTGTACTTTCACTTAGACTCAATATTTCTACTTCCTTGTCTATATTTTGTTTTGGATTAGGTTAGTGTTAATTGGGTTTACAAGTTTATTTATCTAAAATCTTATGGTTTCTTCCTTTGAACATGTCCTCACCTTTATAAACACTAAATATTCCTTTTTCCATCCTATATGTAACTTTCTACAATTGTTATTTGATCACCTATGGAGTTTTTATCTCAATCTTGATCTTAACTATGTAAGACACGACACAAGACTATAACACCTCACTTTCTCCTCTAAAACCCTTTATTTCTCCTTGCATTCATGGATACATCTTTATTTTATCTCTTTCCACATTTTATAACAAGAATCAAAAGAGGTTAAGATACATCCTTAAGTATTATATCATTTTCTTCTCAAAACTCTTCAAAACAAGGCACTAGTGTACAATCGGACTGTCTTTTCTTGTTTTGAACCTACCAAAACTCAATAAATATCTTTTCAACTTTATGAAAACCTTTTTCACGCCTAAAAATCCTTATATACCATTTTTTTTGCATTTTCAATGGACAAAATGTGATTTATGTCAGTTTTCCCCTCTAGAAACTCTAGATATGGTATCCTAGCAGTGACCTACTAGTTTTGAACTATTTGTGGTTTGAACAACTTTTGGACTTCTTCAAAATATCAACACCTATATAGACTTGTCTCAATCTCTTATATTTCCTATCAAACCTTTCTACACACACTCATATCATATATGACTTCATGAATGGCTAAGTAACAATCATAGCTATATTGCAAGTCTTCTTTCCTTAACTCAAGCCTCAAGTTTTATTCTAATGATTTCAAACCTCATACAAGGTTAAGAAATATTTACTCACTCTTCCTCTCTTATTATATTCTTAGGAACAAAACATACTTTCATTTATTAATTATTATCTTCTTTCAAAGAACAAAAACTATATGCATTTGCTACTTTACCTTTCCAATAGCCTGTTCCAATGTTCTCTAAGGCTTCTTTCTTCACTCTATGGTTTATCCTTGTCTTTGGTGTCTTGAATCTTCTTCTTAACTTGTCTCCTCAGATCAAAACAACAAAAAAATACAATTGTTTTCTGTATAAACATGAAACTTATCATGCACACTCGATTCTTACCAAATCATACACAACCCTGTTTTGGACACCATGCAACTAAACTCCGAATATCATTAACCTTACATTACTAATAAATATACAATTATAAAAACATAAACAATAATTTTTTTTATCACAATCCACAGTCATCTATAAGTCTCATTAACACATTTTACAATAATTCCAAAACATCCCTTGATGGATTTGTCTTACAATTTCTTCATGACTTCCACAGATCATTCCTGAGCCTCTAGGGCTCTCTAATACCTCCTCCAACCTATATTCCTCCTCACTAAAACCTAACCTGCCTCTTCACCTCGAATGTATCTTCTTGAATAGTTCAAAACAAGGTGTTGGTTACATTGAGTTATGTGATCTAACCAAAGTGAGAGATAATCATGGTTTAGAAATCCAACTTAAGGATAAGAGACATGTACTTCTAAGGTCCCTTTGAAACCATTTACAATCTTTATTCACTCTAAACTAACACCTAGACCACTATGGAGAATTCAAATATTTGAATGGTGTTTTTTTGAGGGAAACTCCAAAATCACTTTATTATAAGACTAATGAGGTCCAAATGAACTAATAACCATGATAACACACCACTGAGGACTCAAACACCTAACAAAATAGAGAAAACCAAAACTTGACTTATATACAAAGAATGATGCTCCTACATCATACTCCCCAAGTGGGAAGATTTGTACACCTGTACAAATTTGAATTCTTTATTTTCTTTCAATAATGATGAACCCTTAAGTTTCTTCTTTCCTCTATTGTACTCTTCTTCTCTTCATCAACAAAAAATCTTCTTTGTTCTTCATCCTTTATCTTCATCTTCTTCTTTGTGTATTTTTCCTCTAAAATGAGGATTTCATGTATTTTTCTCTTCATTTGAGATCTTTCAAGATCTATTTATTCAATGAATTTCACCTCTTCATTAAGCAAACCTGCACACACACAATCACTTAAAGCTTAAGATGAAAAATAGAGAGACTTTAGAGTCCCGTCATATGTTTCTTTCGCTTCTTCTTGCTTCTCCATCTTGCACATTTTTTCCATCACTAATTTTCTTTTTTCTTCTTCATTTTAAGTTCTTTCATTCATCATCTTAACTTTATATCCATCATACCTCACTTATTCACTATTGAAAGCACATTCAAGTTCTTGAATCTCATCCTCAAGTTGTTCTTTTCTTTCATACAAAAACTTGAGATTTGAATTTTCTTGTTCTCTCTCAATTTATTCTTCGCTAATGTGCTCATCCCATACAAATGTAACTTTTTTACCTCTTTTTATTTCTCACATATCCTCTTATCCATCTTATTTTTCCTGTATTTCTTCTTCTCTTATCAATGCTCTTAGCTGCATTTTCTTCTTCCTCTCCACAAGAAACCTTATAGGCCACTTAACTATCTTCTTCATTACTATTTAAACACCTTGGTTTTTTCTTGCTTTCAATCTATCTATTAATACAAACATATTGTTCCATATCAATCCTTATCTCTCTTATTTCTTGTTCCATCCACAAATCTCTCTTCTTTTATAACTCCATATTTTCCTCTTTTATCTCTTTCTCTCTCTTCTCTTACTCTTTCTTCTCATGGCTTAAGAACTTAAGAAATACCTTCAATATTTCAACTTTATCTTACTCCATCTTTCTCCTCATCAAGTATTTTCCACCTTTCCCTAAGCCTCACCAAGGTTCTTTTTCACAACTAGTCTATTGAATCCCTCTCTTTCTTCTCATTTTCCTTTTACCTCTTGTTGGGATTCTTATCCCACTTTTTATTTTCCTCTTTCCTTCACCTTTATCTTTTAATCTCTTACTTAATTCTTCTCTTTTTAATGTCTTCCTTCAAGGAGAAACCTGTCAAATTCACACAACTCTTACAAGAAGGCAATCTTATTAGCTTAAACAACTTCAAATCAACTTATCCAGATTCTTCTTACACACATATATACAACTTTACCTCTATAGAGAATGACTTCTTACTTTTTTCTTCACTTCAATAACTTTGTTTCCTCATAACATCAAAGATAAAACTTTCTATGGATACCACTTGATAGCAAGGGGGGATGAGAAAAAACACTAACAAAGCACTACTAATTAGCTTCATAAGAAACAAAACCATGACAATTCTTCTTTAGGCTTCCACAATGACCCAAACAATGCAAAAAGGACTAAAATATTGTAAAATACAGATATAAGGGATCCCAATCTGTGTACATACCCTTAATACACTTTATTACTCTACTATAGACATCACTTGAGAACATTCATTAATATCTTAATCCTTCATTTTTCTTAATTTACATCTACTATGCTCAAGAATAAGGCTATACTAGCCCTCTAAACATAGGACAAACCTTGTTGTCTAGAACCTTTCCCAATCATTAGCAAAACACTTTGAAAACATTTTTTGGATGCCCATTATGGGACTCATATCTTCACATAAAGTTTCACGACTCCATATCTTAATGCATACCTCTTTCAAATCATGCAAAACAATTTCCCAATAAGGCATAATCTAATAGTCATTTTTTTATAGTAAATCCTATAGCTAGTAGAAAAATATCCTCAAGTTTTCAAGATGGAAACTACTTACCACTTCCAAACACCCATTATGGAAATTATGCTTCATGCAAAATTTTAGCTATCCAATTCTTTTTTGAGATCCCCCTAATTCCACCCCTATCATTTTTTCAACTTGGATCCTTACTAGGTCATTCTTAAGACCTTCTTGAATGGGTTTTCAAGCTTCATTTTCCTTTATCCGATTCACATGGACTCTAAAAAATCCTTATACACCTATTGAAACATCACTCTCAATTCCATGTTTTGATCATGGCTTCACACTCATGTACTTTCATCTTCAGAACTCAATATTTCTACATGTATCATATCATCTTTTACAATACTAAACAAGTATAGTTCTTGATCCTGAGTTTACAAGTTCCTTGATGCTAAAATCTTATGGTTTCTTCCATTGAACATGTACTTTTCACCTTTATAATTCAACACAATCTTGGGCCTCTCTACACCATGTATGTCAAAATGATTCTACATAGTGTTATTAACATTACATTCTTAAGTATTTTATCACTTCAATCTTGCTCTACAACCCTGTCAAAACAGGGTATCAAGACTGCACCACCTTGAGTTTTAAGCCTTTCCCTTGTCAAACCATCAATTTATCCTTAGCCTCATGGATACATATTTATTTGAAATCTTTCCACATTTCTACAACATTATTCAATCTTTTTCTATGGTTATAATCACTTACATTATGCTATCATTTCTTCCCAAAACTCTCCAAGACTGGGTTACTAGTGTACATAGTCAGAATGTCTTTTCTTGGTATTTGACTTAATCAAACCTCACTCATTCTACCTTGTAAACTTAATGTCAAAAAACCTTGGTTCATACTTAGTTCATTATGTTCTACCAATGTTTTATTCACTTTTCCATGTAGATAGAATGTTAAATATGTCCTATTTTTTCCACTATTGAAACCTCATACTAGGTTTTCCTCGGGAGTGAGATAGGGTAGTTTTGAATTTATTTTCACTTGAGACAATTTTTAGAAGCTTCTATCAAAGGTTTTAAAAACTTTGTATACTTGACTCATATAATCTACCCCTTCAAATGTTCTCCAAAGATTTATTCTTTTTTATCACCTTTACCACTTTTATGACTTCATTAATGGAGAATTATTAGTCTTAATGAGATTGTGAGTACCTGTGTTCTTTAACTTAAGCCTCATTTTGGTTTACTCTCCTATGGATTTCATAGTTCCACCATATGGTTTCTAGACACTCATCACTCACACTTCCTCTATCAATACACATTTCATTGAACAAAAACATACTTTTATTCATCACACCGTTCTGCTAATCTTTTAAAGCATAAAGAGCTATTAAGAAAAACATTTAATAGATTACCTTACCATCTACCATGTTCTAGTTCTTCTCTATGGTATCTTATTATCACTTCACATGATTCATCCTTAATATCTATTAGCATATTATAATCACTTCATTCTTAACCATATTCATACATGATTCAATCATCATTTACCTTTAAAACACAATATAATTTTTCCCTTTCTAGAATTATGAAGCAATATGGATGTATGCACTCGATTCTTACAACAATCATACACAAGCACCTCTCCTGATTTGACCAATCACCTCAAACTATTCTCAGAATTTCATCAACTTTATCATTATCAAGACATATACACTAAGATATATACATAAACAATCCACTAATTTCACTATTTAGATCGGATTCATCATATACAAGGTCTCCTAAACACATTTTACAATAAACCTCAAGACATCTATTGATGGAAATAAGTCTGTATAAATTTCTTAATGACTCTACTACAGATTATTAATGAGCCTCTTGGGATCTCTAACATCTCCTACAAACATATACTCTTCATTTCAATAAAACTTAACACTTCCTCTTCATACTTCAAATGTATCTTCTTTAATAGTTCAAATAAAAGGTATGTGATTACATTTTAGTTAGGTGATCGTAACCCAAGTGGGAAATGACAATGAGTTTATAATTCCAACTAGGTGGGATAAGAGACATGTAACTACACCATATATATGTCCCTTTAGAACTATTTACAACCTTTATTCACTCTAAACTAGCACCTAGACCACTATTTACAACTATGGAGAATTCAAATATTTGAATGGTGGTTTTGGAGGGAAACTCCAAAATTAATTTATTACTAGACAAATGAGGTCCAAATGGACTACAAACCATAACAACACACCACTGAGTTCCCCAACACCTAACAAACTATAGAAAACCAAAATTTGGCTTATTTAGAAAGAATGATGCTCCTGCATCAAGCCCCCCTAATTTTTTTCCAATATCATTGTTTGGCTGAGGTTTCATGGATATCCTCGCTAAATATTTTTTTGTAAGGGATATGTAGTATCCAAGATATTTTCTATAAATAATCAAAATCTTAGATACCATGGCACATCCTTATAACCAAGTTTAAACTGACCCAAAAAGATAAAGAATACATTGATGAAATCATCTTGGTGGTGCCTGTGCACATGCTACATAAAGTGATAACTATTTCTACCCATCCATGGTGGAAGGATTAGAAATGGTATGTGGATACTCATCTCCAAAACTACATGGATAGAAAAGGCTATGGGTGGCACTCACCTCACCTTCCCATGGTGGAAAAAATAAACTCTCATTGGGTAATTCATTCTGCCACCCAAATTTGGCGCAAGATATTACAAACTATTTGGTCAACTTGTTTAGAGCCCAAAATTTCTGATTTTCTCTTGTGCATTCAACACCAAGGGCTTCCAATTAGAAACAGTGTTATGAAATTGGGAGTGTTCACTATGAAATTTCCCTTTTGTGGCCATTTAGAAACCTTATTACACCTTTTTCAGTTTTTGTTCCAAATCCCAAAACGCATGGAGCTAGATTCATTCATTCTTCCTCCCATTCTAGCTAGAGTTGTTTCCTTCGCAACATATGTTGTTGGGAGATAATCCCAAGATGACACTAAATTTTACCCAAATTTGGTATTGTTTTAGAGGGTAAATTAGTTTTTATATATGGAAATAAGTAAATGCTTATATTTTTTCTAATTCTATTTTGGATCAACATTTCTTTGTGTATAAAAAATCCATGGTCATCTCCAATGTTTTATTGCAAATTCAAGTTCAAGCCAACAAGTGGCCCTAGAGGTGGAGCATATCCAAAACTTTTTATGCAATTGGGGGGATGTCCCTTGCAATATTTCTTGTGTTCCTCCATCCTCGAATCACCGCTCCATGCCTCGTGGCCACAGTAGTGGTCTGCAAAGAGGAGGTGGGCGCAAGAGCCACTCTTAGAGTCGTGTTCGCCACTCTCCATTCCGTTCACCCACTAGGTGGGATGCAACATCACCACCATCTCCACACATACAATGATAGGGATCTCCCCCACAACCTGGGCCTCCCTCTACCACCACCCATGATGGGTGGATCTTGCCACCACCGCCAGATAAATTCCCAGGACTTGCACTCGATATCTCTCCATCGCAGGTGCCGATTCGATAGAAACAATCAAAGAAGAAGAGAACCTTTGTGGCTCTAGTTGGGATATATTCCCAACAAAGGGAAATACTTACTAGGTTCAGGCTAGAATGATCAAGATCTTCCCCCCATATGGAAACAATTTGTGGTAGCTGCTTAGGTTTTGGTGCTTCGATCTATTTTTTGATGTAATAGATCGCACATGCTAGATGTTTCCTCATTTTTTAATCCTAGGTAGTTATGTTATGTGGCTTTTGGGTGTGCTCCCATACCTCCCTTTCTTGCGGATGGACTTGTATAATAATACTTGATGTATTGATATAAGATCTATTTCATCAAAAAAATTAAAAGACCTATTTTTTATTCCAATACTTCACGTCAATAAGGGGATGCCACAAATTGCGTTCATTAAAAAATTGCTTTTATGACTCTTAAAAATCCTCGTTCATTCACTTTTCAAAATTTCCAACTTGTAAAACTCAAAAATAAATTTTAAAATAACCCCATTAGGGTTACCATAAAAATAATAATACTAGGAAAAATTTTGACCTAAGATTCATGTAAACTTTGTAAATAACTCTAAAAAAGATCCAAAATAAATTTTAAAAAGATATACTCATATTCTCAAGATTAAAATTGTATATAATAATTTAAGTAAATTGAAAATATTGAAAATGTACCATATTTCAAACTCAAAAATCATAAAAAATATGAGATCAAAATTGTGTCTAAAACAAATTTAGCTGAATGGATTACTCTTAGAGTTTTAAGACTAAACTAAAGAAATATAATCTAACTCTTAACCCATACACAATTAAAATTCTAATAAAAAAATTACACGCACTGAAATTTCACTCTACAAATGACCATAAATTCAAACTCAACAAAGTAAATGAAAATAATCAAATTCTTTGTATTTACCTTTAAAAAAAATTGTAACTGCCACCAAATCCCTTAAATTTCACCCTATAAAGCCAAAAAAAAAAATTCTTGTATAAACGTATTTAAACAAAAAAAAATTAGTCGATAGGCCATCTTAAAGTGCGATTTCTTAGTAACCTCATCATTTTGGTTTGCCTTATTTTTTATTCTAAAATTTTCAACTTCAAATTTGAAGTGTCAACCAAAAAGCCCATGAGTTAGAAAAAGGAAGGGGTAACTTATTTTATGAATCAATCTTTAAAGGGAATGAGTTTTCTAAGAAAGAGAAGAACTCTCTTTTATGATGTACCCCTATTTTGCAGTTGCTTTTTTTGGTGAAGCTCACAGTATAACAATGGAAGATTAGAAATAAGTGTTTGAAATTTTTCCTCAGTAACTTTCATAGTAGTAGCAAAAGATGATTCTGCAAGGACTAAACAACAAAAAAATTTTAAATAGGGGAAACCTTTAAAGCATACCATCCTATAATTTTTTTTTTTTTTCATATTTTAAGTTTGGACTCGATTGTAAGGGATTTGTGCTTCAACCATTGTTCAATAAATTCAACTATGGTTAAGAAACCATCATCATCTGAGTGTGGTTTATTCAGTTGCATGGACATGGAGCTAATTAATCACCCACATCATGAAATGTTGAATCATGTTGTTATATTGGGGGTATTTAGTACAAGTTCTACTATTGATAAAAATTATACCTGCTCCCAAACCATTATGAGTGAAAGATCATGTTATGATCCTCATGTGCGGATTTCACTAACGCCTCGAGGCTTTGGTGTAACGGTTTGTTACATTTGGTATCAGAGCGACCAGCTAGGTTAGAGTCCCGGCATGGGTAGTTACGTCGGCATTGCAGTGTTTGCCCGAGACTCGTATAGGGTAGGGTGTGGTCCCGCTATATGGGCACAAATCTAGCCGGGGTCCATGCTACATAAGTGTGGTGGGATGTTATGATCCTCATGTGCAGATTTCACTAACGCCTCGAGGTTTTGGTGTAACGGTTTGTTACAGATCCATAAAAAAAAATCTTCCAAACAAGCAATTATTTGAAGTTTAGAGTTTATTCGTCAATAAAACCAACAGTTAATGGTTGATTATCTATATGGGATCTTCTACTAGTTAATCTGTGATCAATTTCTCTTTAATAGCCTTTTTAATAACATATTAAATATCAAATTCACACAATAGTACAATCCATTTTTCCATTCTACCCATTAAAGTTGATTTAGATGGTAAGTATTTCAATGGATCAATCTTGGTTATAAGATTAGTCTTTTCATTTAGCATGCAAACGCCAAAGCCATAACTTTTGGGAAGAAAACACTATAACTAAACATGCTCATTCAATTAGAGTAGATTTGATTTAATAGGATACCAAGGTGATATTGAGATAATAAATAAATCATTATTTCCCTTGCTTATCATGTTGGGCTAATAGAGCTCCCGATGCATATATAGGATTAAAGGGTCTCTTGTTGTTGGTGGAACAATCACTATTGGATGTGGAAGATATTGGTTCAGAGCTTCAAAATCTTGTTTACAATCTTGATTCTAGTGAAATGTTGTCCCCTTTTTGAGTAAGCGAGTGAATGATTTACATTTATCAGCTAGATGGATGATGAATCAATGGATATATTGAATCTTACCTTGTAAAATTCTTAGTTTCTCTAGATTATGTGTAGGATGCATTTCAGTGATGGCTTGAACCTTTTTTGGGTCGACCTATATACCTTATTTTGATATGATTAAGCCTATTAGTGTGCATATTGTGACCCAAAAAAAAGACTTGTTAGAATTAAGGAAAAGCTTGTAATCTCTTAGACAATCAAAAATCATTCATATTAATTCAAGATTATTGATCCATGTTTTAGATTTTCTGAAGATGTCATCAACATAATCTTCAACAATGTTATGCATCATTTCATGGAAAATCACTATCATGGCTCATTGATATGTGGATTATGTGTTTTTAAGTCCAAATGACATGACTTGATACTAAAATGTTCCCCATGGAGTGGTGAATATAATCATGTGTTGATCCTAGGGTGTTATTATGTTCTGATTGTATCTAAAATAACCATTCATAAGTGTTAGAATTTCATGTCCAGTTGTAGAATATATGATCATGTCAATGTTGGGAAGGGGAAACTCATCCTTCGGTCATATTTTATTGATATCTCTAATTTTTGTGGTGTAGATATGAACGTGGCTATCATGCTTGATGATAGGTACAATGTTAGGGATCTAGTTAGAGTTGTTGTTAGGGGGAATGAATCTCACATCCCAAAGAATTTGTAGTTCCCATTTGACTAAGAGAGAAATTTTTAGATGCATTCTCCTTAGTTATTTATTCACATATTTAGCTTTAGGATGTCCCACAAGGTGGTGAACTACCAAAGATGGATCCAAACTTGAAACATCTACATAGAACCATACAAATATATCATCTTATTCTTTGAGTTGTATGGTGAATTATTCTCATTATTGAGATGTCAGGATACACCCTATATTTAGGAATTTTGGTTATGTTTCAATGTTGATATTAATATCAACTCTATCTTTAACAAAGGATGATGACCTTTCCTTCATATCCTTCAAAAACTCTTTAAGGAGGTGATCAATGTTGTTTGGTTTTTTTTTGTGGAAAGAGAGTCATGTTATTACGTGTTATATGGGATTGGAGTTTCTTTGTCACCCCATTCAGAGGACAAGTAGTTTTCCCCATCCATTGGAGCCTCTAGTAGGTTTTCACTAATAGACACATTTATATTTTTTATTTTTATTATTTTTATTTTTTATTGTTTTACCCATTATCATCTCATACAGGCTTTCATCTGAGGGTTTGATATTTTTATTTTTTATTTTTGACTAGGGAAATCCACTTATTCCCCAAATCAGGCATAAGTATCTAGGTTTATCTCGAATCCTTTCTTATGATCTCCAATATGTATATGGTTTTGAGTCACATAAATTCAAGGATTGCCCCATCATTCTCAAAATTTTCAAAGAATCGAAGAAAGGTGAATCTTGCTAGTCCCAATGAATAAAAGGAGGGATAATAGGGTTAAAATAGATGGTTAGGATGAATTTTTTAGTGAAAATAATATGGTTGGGGAAAGATATTTTTAAAGGCTATCAACACCTCTTGTTTTAATTTCATCACTAGAAGAATATTTCCCAAAAATCAAGGAGGTACTTATGATTTCATCTTATGATTCACCACTTTGTGGTTTGTACCCTGGGCCAAAATGTAGTGGGTTTTATTCAACAAACATAGTATCTAATATTCCTTACTCCCATGGACCGAGGCCTCTTCCTTTATATTTCATTATTTGACACATGCGATTAGATTTTATACATTTAAGATGTTGATAACAGGAGATAGTTTCATTGTCAAACAATCTAGAGTCATTTGATCCTTCAATCCTTACCGTATATAGAAACCTAAAGTGGTTAAAAGTAGGTGAGTCAAGTTGATAAACTATGTTCTTTTGATTCCTCATGGTTGGTTTCCCATATATGTACAGAGATGTAGGAATATGACCAACAGGGAAGGAATCTTGGAGCTTATACTCAACACATCCTTTTTAGATTACTTTATTGAAGGATTAAAGGGGTTGAGCTTAAGAAGTGGATGAAACATTATCATGATTGATATATGATGGCTATGATGTGATTTGATTTGTCCATTTCAAGTGATCCATGGATAAATCTTGGCTAATTTATCAAAGGAAGTCCAAGACGGACACCAACAGGAAACATAATAAACCTGAGTAGTTGCTAGAATCTTAGTGCAAAGTTGAAATTTCCTAGCCAACGATAAAGGTCAGGAGACCCATTTTTTCACTTTCTGCTCAACACGATCAATCACAAACTGTGACAAAGTGGAAGACTCGCTATCGAAGGTAAAGGGGATCCCCAAAACCTAAATATTTCCCCTTGCTGAATCCATTTCCATGAGTAAACTGCCAATCAATCTGACATGGGATAGGAACTTTGGCGGAAACCCAAAGATTTAGCAAGTTGAACTTTAGACCTTGAAGCAAGACAAAAAACGTCAAGGAAAGAAAGGGTCTCCTAAATTTTTTGTTCCGATTCATCAAGAGTGAGGAAGGAGTCATTGACAAAGTGTCCATTGAAAAGCTGGGTTTTATGATCAAGGAGATAAATCCCCCGAATATGACCCTGATCCACTCTGTTGGCGATAAGGTAGCCAACTGCATCAACATCAAGAACAAAGAGTGTTGCTGCAAGAGGGCACCCCTATTGAATAGAATGATATAACATAATAGTAGATGACTGACATCTATTAATGGTGAGATATGAAGAAGAATAAAAAAAAAGAGTATGAGCTGCATCGAGAAAAAAAGTGCCAAATCCCAGAGCCTAAAGCATAGAAGAATAAAAAGCCACTCAATAAGATCATAGGCCTTCTCAAAGTCAAATTTTAGAAACAACACCCATTGCAAAGAAGTTCGGGCCCATTCCATGCCTTCCCAAACGGCTATAAGATTATCCAGAATGTACCTCCCTTTAACAAAACCAGTATTCTTAGGACGCACAATCTTAGGAAGTAGGGGGCAATACGAAGAGCAAGTTCCTTAGCCAGTTCTTATAGGACACATTAAGAAGGGTGATAGGTATCCAATTAGTGATAACCTCCAGGTTCCGAAATTTAGGAATGAATTTGATATTTCCTTTGTTAATAATACTACCTAAAGATTGATTCTGAAGAGCCTCCTGATACACTTTTAATAAATACTGAAAAATAAAATGCCAAACAACTTTGTAGAACTCACATGGGAAGCCATCTAAGCCTAGATATTTGTCATCAATAAGACAAAATAGGGTACTATGAAGCTATTCAATAGATAGAGAATCATCACAATGCTTCATATCATGCTGACTCAACTTACAAGGAACCATCTCAATGCATTGTTGAAGAGCAACATTATTTTCAGCTAAAGATTGATGAAACCATAAATTGACCATAAATTACCATTATTTTGTCCTTCCAAGTTACCTTTGAAAGTGGATTTAAATGTAATCTAGGAACTTATAGTTTGCTTAAGATAGAGTATAGGATATATATCTTTTTCATTCTTTATAAATATTTGGTTATCTATCTTGTTGACTAATCCTATTGATTATTTGGGAAAAGATGCAAAGTCTTGTGTATGTAGGCCATAAAGGAAAGATAATGCTAGTATTGGGAAAAGTGGAATTGATCATGATTATTAAATTTAAAATCAAATCTCATTTCATATTCAGATTCCTCTCGAAAAATTATGCAAGTTCAAAAAAAGAATCATCTCAATCCGAGATCGTATGTAAAAGTTCTAAATATTGAGGTGTCAGAGGAGCTGATGTTGGCGGTGTTTGGAGAGGGGATGACAGAGATGAGGTTCCATAGCACAAGCTTGAGCTATGGATATATGTAAATATACCATTATGAGGATATGAGGTTGCTTTTTCTGATCATGGAGGTAGTATGCTGCTTTACCTTACCAGATGCGGAGGGTGGGAGATTCCCACGATCACCGATGGGTGTCTTGCAGGACATGATGGAGGAGAGGACCTGATTTTCCTAGGTACCAGCATTCTTGGTGTAGATGTACAGGGAGTTGTGGGCATATGGGAGGCTACGGAGGTTCAGTTTGTGTTGTACCTTCCTCTTACATTATTGGGCATACGATAACATCGTATGTGTTAATGTAGTTGGCCTACCTCGACCCCATCCGTTCGAGGTGGGTTTGATCAGAGTTGGGTATAGGAATTTGGTACCTGTTGGTGGAGAGCACAGGGTAGCTAGGGCCACACATGATGTTGTATATTGTAGGTGGGTGTTGGAGGGGTTATCCAGTGTTGATATCATCTAGAGGCCGTATGTCAGTTTCCCTTCATACAGGCACATGGAAGTGGAGCTAGACGAGTTATAGATACTGAGATGGATAGAGGGGCTTTGTGCCGATGAGCAAGAGATGATACCCATTAACAGAGTCAAGAGGTAGTTTGGGCTGCCCCAGGACGTGCCACCACCGTTCCTACAGTATAGGAGAGACGATGTGGAGAAGCCTATGCCTCTACCATAGTCGACGGTGTCGACAAGGAAAGAGGAGCAGGTGGTGGATCGACAGATTGATGATGCCAGGGTTATGGATAGATACAAGTAGTGGTGGGAAGCCTAGCTACAAGTAGTACCACCTAGGCCAGGGAAGCCATACTTGGCTACCCTTACATTTCAAAGGGATACTTTGCAGGGGCATGGTGCCACTTTACAGGCCCAGATCATAGTATTATAGGGGCAGCTGACATGGTCCGAAGCACAAGTTACCACATTACAGGAACATGTGGTGGCTTTACAGGCTCATATTGCATAGGGACAGGTACCCGCACAGGGTGGGGATGGAGTACGAGGGACATGTAGCCTCCCTACAGGCATAGGTAGCAAGGTTACAGGGCCAGTTGTCCAATGTAAAGGCTCAAATTGTGACCTTACAGGCCTAGGTCACAACACAAGTGATGCCTCAGGCTCAAGGACAAGGTCCCATGGTACAAGCAACATTGTGATAGGGCCCCATGGTATAGAGAGGAGGCAGGGTTCACAAGTACAAGGGACGAGGCCATCATCGGCAAGAAATAGCTCATAGGTTGTTGTGATACCTATAGCACCACCACAGTCAGTGACTATGGCCAAGTTTAGGGATGCCTTGAATGAGGTGTGGTACTATTAGGATCACCTGAAAACCATAGGGAAAGATGTCCCCTCTTATGCTAAGTACAGGGCACAACAAGCGGCGAGCGAGAGGACTAGCTCTCATACTCACAACTCAGAGACTGTATATGATGCTCTCTATAGAAACTAAGAAAATAAAATGATTAAATGTTAATGAAAAACATTAAAAATAATAATGAAATAAGTTTGAATCATTTTAAAGAAAAATGGATCATCATCCACCATCAATACACAAAAATTATTGTAATTCTCTCCAATTGGTAATTGTACTACTAGGATACAACACGTGACTCAAGCCGCACGTGAACTCTGAAGGTCATGTCGGAACAACTGCAATGAAAATATATTGTTATATAGTGGATAAATGGGGTTGCGGATGGAATGGGTGGAAGAGATCAAGGCAATCTAATATTCTCAATTGGCACAATGGTTATTTTCGCATTGAAAGAAATGAAAGCCTCTCTTACTTGTTCTGGGGTAATGTTATGGTCAGGTAGGATTGTGGTACATAATTCAGTATCAATGTCATTGAAACCAAACATGAAATGAATTGGTTGAGGAACTCATGGGAACTCTCCTTCATCATCTATGAATTCCTCTACAAAGAGGGTCATGAATGTAGGACGAATGGTAAGGTGAGGATGAATTTAATCTACCAAGAAATTTGTGCCAAAAATCGTTAACATTATCTGATTCTTTGTTCAAGTCTATCAGTTGTGAAATAATACTTGGCGGAACTAGGGTGGTTTGGAATATCTTTCTAAGGCCCTGATAAATGTCGTTCAACTGTGTAACGATATTTGGCTACAATACTATTGGATCACACACTCTTTTTCTAGGTTTTATGGGGCTTTGGATGGTCATGTGGACATGCAAACAACGAATCTAAAGAAGAAAACAAATCACACAAAGAAATAGTAAGGAATTAAGGTCAAGTTTAACTAACCTAAGCCTCTAAGGTAATGTGGGGAGCTTGTGTTATTTCCTATCTAATTAAATCTATGTTCCTAAATTAACCAAAGAATGCAAACATATTTAAATCAAACAAAGTTGATTACTCTCGTTTAATTTAATTTAATCTACCTATAACTAATTAATTAACAAAAGAAACTAATGTAATTAAAGAAATGAAACCAAATCTAATCTAATTATTTTTGTATTTTAAATGAAAGGGAATAAAACAAATACGCAAACTTAATTAATTTAATCTTTTTTTGAGTATTTTTTGGTTTTCTGGAATTAAATAAATAAAAGCTACACAGACAATCAAATTGCTTCTAATTAAATGGAAACTAATTCTATTCTAAAATAAACTAAACAATGAAATAGTTAGATGTGTATATTTCCCCATTGCAGAATGAATTAAATCTAATCTAATAACAACAAAGGATTTTTATAATTTGTAATTGTGGATCTAATTTCTTCTGGTTCTACCTCAGAATCACGAGAAGATTGGAAAGCTTCTCAGAATCAGTTTCTTCCATGAGACTTCCCAGGTAAAACAATATATTCTATAGAAGATTTTTAAATCCACATGGATAGGCAAGGAGGAAGTTGTCAATAGAATCATTACTCATATACAGTCACAATCTAACTAAATGAACAAAAGAAAGCTATATGTGTTTTGACAATGAAGAGGTAAAAGACTTTGTGCACAAGAAATTCCTTTGAATCCTTATCAGACAAGTCCATAGGGATGAGATGAGTAAAAATACTCAATGGAAGCTACTTACAGGAAATAAAACTAATTATAAATTCTAATTCCTTCAAAAAAGATTATTAACTAGGAAATGAAATCTAATAAATCAAACACAACTTCTAGGAATTCAATTACACCTCTAACCTAGAAATGTATAACTGAGACAATTTTCAATACTGGTTGTGTTTTTGATGATCCCCTCAACTTATTTTCCAATGGTGAATCCAATATTGTCCAGGGAGATGTGTTGGTTGGTATGCAAGAAGAAGATGTAGAAGTGCTAAAGCTAGTTGGTTTGTAGGCAGTCTAGTAGCAATGCAGGTAAGAGAGTAACAAGGAAAATGATATGTGTTTTCTTGTGTGCTTCTTGGAAAGATTCTGGGAGCACAATGATGTAATTCCAAACCAAAATAAACCAACCAATGATTCGGGAAAAAGCTTGGTTTTTATAGAAAGTTGGCAAGAAAATGGTGCAACACACTTGGCAACCAAGAAGTGCCAAATCACCATAGAAAGGGGAAGTTAACTTACTAGTAATAGTATGTAAAGGAGAAGAATTATATACACATCTAAAATTTTTAAATGTAGTCGATTTGGTCAAGAAACGTGTGAGATATCAACTTGGGAAGAAACAACACATGTTCACAACACACTGGAAAAGTCTCAGATAAATGCGCACAGAACCACTGGTCTTCGTAGACTTGAGGTTATGGAAATGCCACAGCAATTGTGTAACCAATTCTTAAGGAATACTGGTGGTTGTGCAACCATCGACGCAGTTCCACAAGTTAAGGCTAGAATGCTAAGGAAAAGGTTGAAAAAGCAACTAGGAAAGTAATAAAATCTAGGAAATTAGACTTGGATACACCATTTAATCTACAAACAAAACCATCATCATTGGGGATTTTCACTGTTCCAAAAATATAACACCGTGAAAATTTGGGTGCGTACATATTTCCCCCTCAGAGAATTGATTTACCCATGAAGAGGCATAAAATGTGAAGTTCGAGTATGTGCTCCCAAATGGGAAAGTTAAAAATTATACTTGACACGCCCATGTGTCGAAGTTACACCAATCCAAACTTTCCACTACCTACAAGAGAAAACGGGAATCAAGTGCAGATAAATATACAAGAAATGAAATATTTTAAAACAAAATGACAAGAGACCTATAAATGCGGAGAGGAGAAGTATACCAGTGCAAGCAATCCCACCCTATAAAGTACACACACCCCAAAAAATATTAAAACATGCTATATATATCAAAATTACTATTTTTAGACATCATTTCCACTCACCCACTTAGTAAAATATGAGCTGTGGATTACCTGTGACTATTTCACGAGAGAGTATACTTGGAACGAAGAGCATTTCGATGCGATGACAGCCCGACTAGTGGGAGGAGCATTGGGTCAAGATCAGGTAAGTTATCTGCATGTGTTTTTTTACCCTAAAATATAGGAAATGATGAAAAATATCCATAGGGGGGGCAATTTTAAATAATTTTTCAGTGAAAATGATCACAATGAGGGCACCTTCTAGGATATGGATTTTCTTTTATTTAAAATGGTCTAGTTTTTTATTTTTTTTTAATTTTTTGAGGCTTTAGGGTACGTCCCATATTTCACATATGGAACCACCACAACGATTGCACATTTTATGCTCTACACAGAGCAACAGTTGTACAACTTTCACATCAGTTACGCAACCACTACATAGCTAATGATAAATGTGAAATTTCTGCGGTGGTTACATAATTGTTGCTCTGTACAGAGCAGCGGTTGCATAATTCTAAAGGCAGTTTCCAAAAATTGACTAAGTGTTGTAAACATTTTGGTTTTTGATTTTTTGTGATGTTTTTTGTTTTTAGTTTCAGGGGAAGTATATCAGGTGGAGCAAGGCTTGAAAGTATGATTGGTTACCTCTAATTTTCGAGGCACTAACTTTATACGAGAGGGACTTGTCACACAGGGCTGGGATATGGAGTATATCACAAATGTAATTTTTTTCACCTACTAGCCACATATGGTGCAATTTATTTACCTAATGGGATGTAGACCAAAACACTTTCCGACTTCCTAGAGTTAGAGGTGAGTGGTCAATATTTGAAAGTTTTAAAAATTGATTGAAAGTAAGTTCCAGTTTACAGTTTCACAAGATGAAGTAAATTTTTAACCAGTGTATACCTGAACTGGACCAGTGTAGAATATTTGTGTTAGTATGTATAAAAACCAAAAATGATTCCCCCCTCTTTGGCAGTGCATGTGACGTCACTGATAGGAGAATGTGGCCCCAAAAGAGGACCAACCGCATGTACTCTGTAAATCTTCCTTGCACTGGGGAGGGAATGTGCTTGGTAGAAACCAAGGTGTGCAAAAACAAGGATGGCTAGCCAAAACAAGTGTTAGTATGAAAAAATGTGCATGTAAAAAAAGTGTAAAGTACACAAACAATGTAAAATTACAAATCACAATAGTGTAAACATGCAAGAAGACAAGTAAGCTACTTAAAGCGGGTTGCAAACATGGGACATCACTCATGATGTCGTAAGATATGCAAGGCCATGAGGGCTGCAAAAAACACACAAGTGTGCACACCAAACATAGGGCAAGGCCCGCATACAAAAGAAAACAATGACAAATAATGTAACAAATAAGTAAACAAGAAGTAGCCATGGAAACATGTAATCCTCCAAAACAAATGCTACACGTGGTACACCCATTATCATGCTAGATAAATAACTGATGTGGCAAAGCATGAATAACCAAGTAATGTAAAGTGCTAAGCACAATATGAAACAATAACACCTGTTAGAGACAAATGTGGATGCCCTTAGAGACCAGTGTAGGAAGGGTAGAAGGCGAACATCCATGTTACATGTAAAGTATCTATATCTGCGATCACAATTGGGGAAATACATGAATGGGCATGTGTGGATGGTATAGATAATGACATATAAGAAATCAATATAACATGTGTAAAAAAGAGATCATGTAAAACACTATTAAACAAGAGTAAATTCCCCCAAGATAATGTAATATGCAGTGGATGGCTGGAATGGAATGCAAGATGGAATGATAGGATCCACGTTCCCCTTGAGTGAATGGAATTATATGTAATGAGGTTCATTTTTTCCCCTTCAGCAGTTAAGAATGAATCGTAAATGAGAGTACGCCATCAGGGAATGGTCGAGTAGAATGTTGTGTCTAATGCACTGTGATCAATGTGTAAGTGTAGTGATGAGATGTGACCTAGAAAGGATGTGTGCGTGAACCCTATAGCCAAAGGATATATCACAACTAGATTAAATAAGTGATGATTTATCCTAAGCGTATACCACTATAAGATGAATGGATGAGTGATGATTTAGCCCCAAGCATATATCACTATAAGATGAAAGGAAGAGTGATGATTTAGCCATAAGCGTATATCACTATAATATGAAAGGAAGAGTGATGATTTATCCCTAAGCGTATATCACTACAAGATGAAAGGAGAGAGTGGTGGTGTAAAATAATGGTGTATACCACTACAAAATGATAGAATAAATGTCAATTTAGCCTTAAGCATATGTCACTAGCCTAGGATTGTGGCATGATGAAAGGTCGAATAGTAAATGTGTGATGAGTGTAAGGTCCATTTGATTTGTAAATCCTCGGCAGTCGATTATGGTCTGAGGAAATAAAGTATGTCATAGGATGGTGAGTGTAGTGCATAGAAGACAATGCCATGATGAAAATAAATGACTATGTGAGTAGAATATGTAAATACATGATGTATAAACTGTGATAATAGGTATGTAGAATGCATGCATAAAATGTAATGGATAATGTGCAGTGTAACACATGTAGATAGATGAGTAATGTAGAATGTAGCGATGAATGTAATGTTAGACTCATATGTGATGAAGAATATTATAGTATGTAGAAAATTAAATGAAGACATGCAGTGTATGATGCATGGTATATGACTATGTATAGGCTATGAGGCAACATGTATAAATGGCTTAATAGTGTATGATGTAAAATGCATAAGGTGGGGATTGGTCTAATGTGGAAATGGCACAATGTTGTAGACAAATGTGGAGAATGAATGGTGTATGGTTATGATGTGTGATGAAATAAAATGTATAATGCCTATAGTACAGTGTGTGGGGTTCAATGTAGTAGTAATCCCTCAACATCCAAGTGTGAATCAAATCATAAGAGTGTGTCATTGGGTAGTAATGATGCTAACATGTGTAATGAAAAAGTGCCTTGTTGAAAATGCAAAATTGATAGAAATGAGTGAGATAACCAATGATAGTGTAGGACATAGGTCCTCCACCCGATTTCAGTGAAGACAAGAGCATAGGACCATGATCGAATAGTGGTGGTATGGTAGAAAAACGTTGTGTTGGTGAATGAAGTCTATGTGCATGTGATGAATGCATATAGGATGGATTTCATGGTGTAGTAAAATGTGTCAGTGATGGCGATCTATGTGACATTGAACCCGAAGGTGATGAGAAACTACATGGAATAAAGTGAGGTGGAGATTGACATTGAGATGTTGTGGTTGTCCTAGGAATAGGCCTAGTGTAATGATCTGGTCATGTGGACGGTACATGAGCAGGTGAACTAGGAGTAGACTGTGCTAGGAGAAATGTAGGATGAGACGTGTTAGAAGAGGTAGATGACACACGTGTGACTGTATGAGGAGTAGATTACAGTGGAGGAGATGGATGGACACCTTCAATATAATTGATTTGTGTATTATAAATGAACTTAACTCGAAAATGATTCATAGAAATGATATATTGAGAGCGAAGAATCCAATTAAGACCAAGAAGCATGTCGTACCCCTCAATTGTGTCATTTTTGGAGGTCAAACTTACACTCGTGTCTCGGATTTAGAAGAACTAAGTTGTTTGAAACAATAATGGAACCATCTCCAAGTTATGGGACCTTGCATGCTTGAGATGGATCTTTAGAGAAGGTTGGTTCCTCTACCTATTTCTACTGCTACTGCTAATCCTAATGTTGGAAGGGAAGTCTAAGCTAAAATGCCAAGGTACCAGGGATAAAAGGATAATAGAAAGGAAAAATAATTAAAAGGGAGGTGATAGCACCAGTAAAGTGGGATGAACACTATCTATTCTGAGTGAGAACAAAGGAGAAAGCATGAAGGAAGGCTAGGCATCCATAACATAAACCAAAACACATTTACACCATTGATTTCACGAAGCACAACTATAAAATGAAACTACAAGGAACTTAAAGTGACACATCAAGAATACAATGTAAAAGAGAGGCAAGGAAGAATAATATAACATGTTGAGATAGAGAATAACCACAAAATTATGCTTCTATTACTTCCAGGTATATATAGTCCGTTACAAAGGCATTTGAAAGCTGATATTCACATGTACGAACCATATCTAGAGGTCTAAAACTCAGAATGTAGAGATAAAGAATCCTTAGCAAATGCTAAAGGATGTAAAATGTCCAACCATTTACAATAATCCGAGCCCTTACATTTATAGAAAAATCCATGAGAGAAAAGAGGATAAGGAGGGAAATCTGATTTGAAAAATCAACCACCATAAATGAATGCCTACAAATCTATCAAGTCTTCTTCTCCATGTCTGTTTGGTGTGTTGGAGAAGAAAAGGGGTGAGATCTTGAATTGAATCAGGTGGTTGAAGCAATCAAATCTAATCATTAATGGAAGAAATTTTCCAGCCTCTCACCCACCAAATACCACTGAAATTTTAATTTGAATGATCTAGCATGTAGCCCACGTTAGCATCTTTCTAAAAAGTCCTGGCGTGGAAGGATCTGAGTACTGGAACATAAGTTATGACTATCAAAGGATCTACAGTGAAAACTAGGCACGCAAGACACATGACACACATTGATTGACTAAAAGGTCATCTAACTACACATATGCTTTATCATTTCTACCACATGTCACCCAACGGTTTGTTGCAAGGATTCAATGCCCTATTGGCACACTTTGATTATTTTCATGTAGCACACTCAAGCTTGTCAAATGATGATGTGGCATAGGGGAGTGCAAAAGAAGGTGCAAATTCAGACATGTGTAAGAATGAGGTGCTGAAGGAAAACAAGGTGAAGGCGTGCGCAAAGGTGATATGCGGGGAAGGGAATGGGAGAAATAACCAAGGAAGGAACGCATGGTCAATGTGCAACTATTACAAATTAATTTAAGAGTAGCATGCAAGAGGGTTAAGGACTTAGCTGGATTAGACAACAAATCTAGGGCACACATGCAGGGTGTATGAACTACAAGGAAGAATTTGAATGTGCAATTGGTGCATGCGAGGGAAAATGGAACAAAGGGGAAAAGGAAAATGAATGGATGAAGTAAATGAGGAGTGTGCAAGGATGCGTGAGGAATCTCCAACCAAGAGTGTGCCAAAGGAGCAAATGAGGTGTGTGTAGCCTACAATATAGAACCATAGAGCTAGAATGTAAATGCAAGTTGTCCAAATAACTAGGGGAGTTATTTAGATAACAGTTGCTAATAAGGAAAGGTAGAAGCATAGTAAGAGGGCCAAATGTGACATGCATCTGAACAACACCAAAGGGTTCGTGGAATTGATACTTAATTTTTGATGTAGGATAATCGATGGCCTTAAGGAGGGACATAGAACATGCACTGCTAGGCCATGAGGGGTGACCTTAGTATTGTTGATGGTGGTTGAGCCAATATATGCATGGATGTGTAAATGATTAGATGTTAACGTAGCATGATAATCAACGTTGGAAAAATACATGATTGGTGATGAAGCTTCAGTATTAGAAAATAAGAAGTCGAGAGGTCCTAGGTAAGAATGTACTACGTGATAGACATAATTAAAAGAGGAATTGGTCATTTTTGTATCATGTTTTAGTAAGGGGTTGTTAAAAATCTCAAGTTTATGATTTTTATTAGTAGGTGTGGATGTTGTAGATTCTGAAAGCTCAATTTGACCATTATCAAGCAGATCTTGGATGAGATGTCGTAACCAAAAACAATGATCAGTGGAATGTCCAATGTATTGATGATAATCACATAAGAACTATCATCGAAATTATGCCCTTTTAGTCGATATGGATCAATTTTTAGTGGTGATGGTAGCTAATAAGATTACTATCGATGAGTTGTGGTAGTAACATGCTCAATGTTGTATTAATATTAGTAAAAGTACATCTATATGGTTGTGGTCAAATCTCCCTAGGGGTGGAGACTGCGTTTACAATGGGGTTTCTGTCCATGGATTTAGTTGTAGAATATTTGGATGGTATCTTACTTTGAAAGCATGTGGAGGACGATGTTTGTTCTTGATATTTAAGATTTCCTATGGATAATACTTTAGTCTCACGAAGCTTGATAGTATGAAAAAGTTGATCAAATGAAGGAGAAGTCTCAAAGAGAACACTCTCCTGTATGGGTGGTAATAGACTATGGATGAATAAATCATGAAGCTTGGGATCCACAAGGACATTAGACATTTTGGCTAAGTTGTTTTTGTAACGCAAGACATTATCAGATAAGTGTTTGTTACATCCTTGTTTGAGTTGTGCCAGTTGAGCATAGGATATCTTAGAGCCAATATTGATAGAGAAATGCATGAGAAAGCATCAACTAGATGCATGAAAGATTCCACCGATTGTATAGGTAGGTCATAGAACCAATGCATCACATAGTCTTGCAAAATATGAGGAAAAATATTTTCTAAGAGAATATGATCATCCACATAGTCAAGGCATGCTACATGGAATGCACGAAGATGTTCTTATGGGTCACCATGGCCTTTGAATATAGGTAGATTAGGAGAGATGAAATTTAGTGGGAATGTATAAGTAGATATGGAATGCATAAAAGGAGTATATAGCAATGAGGTAGAATCTAGAGATGGTGATACATGTGAATTAGCTAGCTGAAGTTGTCGAATCTAGGTCTGTAAGTCTTGGTATAAAGAGGTCAAAGCTGGGGAGTTCGAAGAGGAACCAAGATGAAAAAGAGGAGTACCAGAGTTAGCGACAGGATCCGTTGTGGTAGGAATGGGATTAGAAACATAAGTGGGCTGAGTGGAGACCATGGGAGTAGAGGAAATTACTATGGCATATGAAGCAGATCACAAGCGTGCTATGTGGCGATTAGAGCATGCAATACATGAGCAAGATGAGTAGGGTTTTCATGCAATGCTTGGAAAAATTCATTAATAACATTGAGTTAGTCTTGATCAATGTTGGTGTCTTCATCATAGGACTTTTCACTATCAGACACCTCAATTTTGTGAAAAGGTGCATTATTGGAACTATATAAGGGATTGCTAGTAGGAGTAATAGAAGTAGATATATCAACCATTGGTTTGGAAATCCTACGGGTGAATGAGGGAAGCTCACAATATTGAAGATATACAAAATGACCGTTATAGGTAACGAGCATAAAATGGAAGAAGGAAGATAACTTCGCACGTCGTGTTCACCAAAATGATTAACTAAAAATGTACTAAATAAGTAGTATATAGATAATTAATCTAAGCTATGAAAATATATGAATAAAGTAAATAAATGCAGTAAAGAAGTATGTAAGAAAGATAAACAACTATGCAAAAGGAAATGCTAACCCTAATGTGCTAAAGAGGGTGAGGAAATAACTCATATGATAACAACTAACTTTCGGAGAGTGTCACATAGGTAGCTGGAAAAATCAGGAGTAGGAACGATTGTGTAGAAGTCCCAGAAAGAGTGGATATGGACTATTTCTATAGACCGGGGCTCCTATAGGAGGACTAGGTCACCTACGAGCACTCTGGTATGAAATCTGGGCACCCTGTTCTACACAAAAGCTCTGAAACTAGTTTTTACAGGGTCAAAACGTGGTTTGAAATCCTCGTTGTGTGTCGCATCAACTTCACTATCGTGTGCTGAATGTCATCAATACTCCAAGTCGAATAAAAGACCTGAAAGACCCAAAAACAAGCATCAAACCCTTAAAAAATAATAATGCATATGAAGGGGTCAAACTATATTAAATGGACACAATGGTGGACTTACTAACTGAGCTCTACACTACATCTCAGACCCAATGTAGTTCTATGTGCAAGTGTTTCTGAACATGCCCTAGGTTTCTCTTGTGTCAGTTGCACTTTGTGAAATAGTGAGCAATAAATATGTGTAGAAAATGTAATAGAATGTATGCACAGAATAGAATAGAATCCCTCCCCCTATGAAGTGTGATGTAGATGCCCTTTCCTTGATGATGGAGCTATGTGGATGCAAGTGATCTCCAATGCAATAGATGGATTCAGCTGTAGATGGAGTGATAGTAGTAAGTGATGTTAGGTCCCTTGTTATGGTTTATAGGGTTCTCTTGATCTGATTTTTTAATTATCCCTGAAAATCATGGCCATAATAAAAACAAAGATGCCAAATGGAAAGAAAGAGCCCAAAAATTGGTGGGAAAGTGTGAAAGTACCGAGGTGCCCCAGTACTGGCCCGGGCACCCCAGCTGAAGCTAAAATGACAGGAAATGGCCGAAACAGATTGGGCATGTGGCTTAAAAGGGGCGGTAAGAAAGAAATAAAATAAAATAATATGGCCAAAAGATGGGGGTTAATTAGTACTTTATTCACTCAAGAACCTTCTAAATAGTAGTATGAAACTAGGATAAATAAATATCTAAAGTGCATGATTTTTTTACTACAGCCTCTCAAGGTGTTTCGGGTTGAGGAATAGTTCATTTCCCCATAGCCTAATTTTTGCAAAAATGATAAAGGGACTATATTAACAGCATCCCCATCAGCTATCATAGCTTGCTTAATGTAATTGTTGTGAATCCAACCTTGCAACTATAATGCGAGATCGCCTCTCCACGCTAGCTCAACGCGTCAATAGGCATCTTACTGATATCAAATGTAAATCTAGAATCTATCTCAGGCTGCCTCAGGGGATAGACATTGAAGACTATGTGATTGATTTGTGCCACCAGACGAGGGGTGACATGGGTTAGATGGCTAAGACCTAGCACTTCTAATAAATTATATTGATGCATTGTTGAATTCTGTAACAAATCCAAGAAGGATATATGAGAGAAAGTCTTGGTTAAATATGTGATCAAGTCATAGGTCCCTAGTGGATTAGGTACTACTAGTGTGATATCTTGCACCAAGGGGTCAACAGGGATATGTTTTGATGAGTAGTCATAAGTACTAGTGGCAGCGTGAATCTCTGGTTCAATTTCTAAGTCAACTAGATCTACAATCTTAGGTTTATTCTAGTTGTCTAAAGGGGGATCTAATTGCAAATCAACAGACGTAGATGCTTCATGATCATTTTTCCCTATGGGATTCCCCTTGTTGGAGCCATGAGGGTTAATCATTTTTAGGGCGCATCAGGAGGGGATCTTTATAGATCATGAGAGTAGCATTTTGTGGAGTAAAGTGCCCCATGTGAGCGTTGTTTGTAGGTTTTATGGGATTAACCAAGAACCTCTCAATGTAGAGTTGTATTTGGTCTTTTAGAAGCCATTGTATGTTTTTATTACAATCATGGCATGTCCATACATCGTGTCCTATAACCCTATGGAAACTACAGTATAAGTTGGGATCGTAGTCATGAGGTATTTGATTTTGATTTTGCTACGGCTCATAGTTCCTATTGTTATTTTGCTTTTGGTTATTATAGTTGAATTTTGGAGGCCCCTAGCATTGGTTTTGGTACTGATTTGGAAATTGGTTCAGATATTGGTTTGTGTATTGAACCGCTCCCTGGGGATGGACTTGTTGAGGAGTAAGGCAGGGTGACTAAAGTTAACCGCATTAATATAAGGAGTGAATTTGTTACTCCTTTGATTGTACATGTTTGCATTATTATTGTTGTTATTTGTGTTATTTTTTCTAATGACGTTCAACTTTTTAAATTGATCAGTTACACCTTCCATCGTAGCACCACTGTTTTGATTGAGGACCTTAGGTCCTTGATTGTTATTATTCAAACCATTTGGGTAATTTGAATTACCTTAAGAGGGATTGAATAATTTCCCATTCAAACCATACATTTTTCATCCACTGTCAATCACCGCTTGGTCAATGCGGAGAGTTCCCTCTAAGAACTCCTCATAACTCTTAAAAGTAAAATTGTTTACCTCCTCTTTAGTTTCCCGATTGAGGGAATGGAGTAATAGATCAAAAATATCTATTTGGTCCATGTTTTGAGCACTGAACGAGGAGTAGAGGATTTATTGCCACCTTTGTATGAAATGGAAAAAAGATTCATTATGCTCTTATTTAATGTGCAAGAACTCTTTGATTCCTATCCTTAATAGTTTGTTCATGTCGAAAGCCTTTATTAATTCTGAGACGAGTTACTTAAATGAATGAATGGAGGCTTCTGGGATCCTATAATACTAGTCAAGAGCAATCCCTTCAAGGTTCTTGGGGGATATCTTCATTACAACCACGTTCAAAGGGAGTATCTCTCTAATGGAGGTTGCATATGCCTTGATGTGGTAATTTGGGTCTCCCTCCCCCTTAAACTTTGGGATGTCTGACAATGGTTGTGGGAGCATGATGCCTCAGATAGTGAAATCCATAGGCTCTTTCAAGTATTCATAGTATGTCCCTAACGTAAACAATTAAATCAATGATGACCCTTAGTGGTGAGGTGGAGGTAGAACATGTGCTTGGTACGACGCAACATAAGCATTTGTTGGGGCATAAGGACCCCCTTGTTGCTGAGTGTACGGACCAAGATAAGAAAACATGTCCCCTTGTGGTGATTTTGAATACATGTGAAGATATATACATTTTTTGAATATATATTGGAAGGCACAAAGCCAGGGAGCGTCACATTTCTTGTTGGAATATAATTTGGGAATGCACTTCCAACTCGACCTTGTGATGGGTATTCGTATGAAGAATGGGGGGCATACCTAGTGTGCCCGATCTAGTACGAAGGTCTCCAAGGATAAGAGCACCCATGTAGACGTGATAAGGTGATGGCATAGAGGGAACATAATTATATTGTTGAGCGTGGTAGGGAACTTTTACTTTCCCTATGAGTGGTGTGGAATGTGAAGGTTAGGAAAGTTTTAATTCCCTAACTTTTTCCACCAACGTTGAAATCACATCACCTGATGAATGTGTTGTATTTTATGTAGGTGTGTGTCAATTCTTGTTAGGGGGAAAAGGCATGTGATGTCCTACTATGGATTGATCCTTGGTAGGAAACCCCTCTTTAGATGTATTTTCTATTGTATAAAGAGGGGGTACCAACATTTTTTTGGATAAGAACATAAATATATCCTTGCATCATATCTAAAAAATCATCTATAGCGTTAAGACACTCACCACTTTGAGAGAGGATTGTTAGGAACTCATCATCTAATAATAGATGGGAATGGACTGAATAATTTTTCATATTGATTTGAGGCCTAGATAAGACCCAAGGATAGAACCTTTGTTCTCCCATAAATTTCATATTGTTTGAGTTGGAGAACTCTGGTTGCACATTGTGGTTGGGTTGATCTATATCCTCAATCCTAACCGATGATCCAATATTAAAGCCTTAAGGAGGGGGTGTATTAAGAGATGAGGTTTTGGGAGTAATTATCAGTCAACCCTGATAAAAAAATTGACTATTGCATACTTATCTAGTGGTAATAATCTTCGAGACCCAAAATGGGCCTATCATTCCTAACCCGACATATTCAGGAGTTGTATAAACAACCACCGAATAATGGGAGAAGAAAATTATGGATTAAAGAAAGGAAAGAAAGGGGAAACAAAAAGGAACTATTCCTTCATGTCGAGTTCACCAATTTTTTAATCCTAAGAATGAACACACGAATCAAGGCGCAAGAGACCTCTCGAGGTCATACCAGAACAACCACAATGAAATGGGTAGATTCCTATATAATGGGTAAATGGGAATTCATATGGAATGGGTGGAAGAGATAAAGGCAATCTAATATTCTAAACTAGCACAATGGGTATCTTCTCATTGAGAGAAATGAAATCCTCTCTTACTTGTTCTAGGGTAATGGTATGGTTAAGTAGGACTGTGGTACGCAAGTTGGTATTAATGTCGTTGGAACCAAACAAGAAAATACTTGGTTGTGGAGCTCATGGGAACTCTCCTTCATCATCTATGAATTCCTCTCCAAAGAGGGTCATGAATGTAGGGTAGATGGTAAGGTGGGGACAAATCTAGTCTCTACCAGGCTAGTTGTGATAGAACCCGTTAGCTTTATCCACTTCATCATTCAAGGATATCAGTTGGGAAATAATTCTTGGGTTGTTTGGAATATGAGTTGTCTAAGGCCTTGATTAATTTTAGTTAACTATGTAATGATATTTAGTTCCAGTACCCTTGGATCACACACTCTTTTTCTAGGTTGTCTGGGGCCTTGGATGGTCATGTGGACATGCAAACAAATAATCTAAAGAAGAAAATAAAGCACACACAAAAATTGTAAGAAACTAAGGTCAAGTTAAGGTAACTTAAACCTCTAAGGTAACATAGGGATCTTGTGTTATTTCTAGTATAATTAAATCTATGTTCCTAAATTAACCAAAGAATGCAAACAAATTTAAATAAAAAAAATTCGGTTACTCTTCTTTAATTTAATTAAATCTAAGTGCAACTAATTAATTAATGAAAAGAAACTAATGTAATTAAAGCAATGAAACCAAATCTAATCTACTTGTTTTTGTATTTTAAATGAAAATGAATAAGACAAATAAAAATTTAATTAATCTAATCCATGTTTTTCTCAATTTTATGGTTTCTTGGAATTAAATAAACAAAATCTACACAGATAATCAAATTGCTTCTAATTAAATGGAAACTACTTCTATTCTAAAACATAATAAATTAAACAATGAAATAGTCGAATGTGGCTATTTCCCCATTGTAGAATGAATTAAATCTAATCTAATAACAATAGAGGATTTTTCTAATTTGTAATTATGGATCTAATTTCTTCTGGTTCTACATCAAAATCATGGGAAGATTGGAAAGCTTATCAGAAGTAATTTTTTCCGTGAGACTTCCCAAACAAAACACTAAAATCTACATAAGCTTTTTAAATATAAAGAAACTCAAACAAATGCAAAAACACATAAGCTTATCCAAACTCGCTTCCCTTACAAATCCAAAGGGATGGGCAGGGAGGAAGTTTTCAATAGAAGCCTTGCTCGCCTGCAGGCACAATATAACTAAATGAACAAAAGAAAGCCACGGGTGTTTTGACAATGAAGAGGTACAAAAATTTGTGCACAAGAAATTGCTTTGAATCCTTCCCAGAAAAATCCATAGGGATGAGATGGGGATAAATCCTCAATGGAACGTACTTATATGTAATAAAACTAACTATACATTCTAATTCCTTAAAACAAGATTTTATGTAACTAGTCAAACAAAGCTTCTAGGAATTCAAGTACACCTCCAACCTAGAAATGTAGAACTGAGATAGTTTCCAATATTGGTTTGTGCTTCTAATGATCCTCTCAATTTATTTTCCAATGGTGAATCCAATATTTTCTAGGGATTTGTGTTGATTGGTATGCAAGAACAGTTGATATTCCAAACCACCCTAGTTTTGGAATTGCAAATCTTAACACTTAACTTTTCTTTAAATAAATTGATGCACTCTACAAAATCCAAGAAACTAAAATGATAAAATGTTAATGAAAAACATTAAAAATAATAATGAAATACATTTGAATCATCTTAAGGAAAAATGGATCACCATCCACCACCAATACACAAACTTACTGCACTTCTCTCCAATTGGTATTCCAAATTAAAATGCATGTTTATCTATATGGAGAACTTTGTCACGATCAATTTTATTAGCATCGAAAAAATAGATTTACTGAATGTAAATGTAAATGCATGTCATGTTGTATGAGAAAATATTGTAATCCTAATTCTACATCTAGTCAACTAGCTCTATAGTTTTGAGTGGTTACCACTATTAATTTCAAAATGAAAGGTGTATATTCATCCAAATTTTATATTCTATGATGAAAATTTACAATAAATAATTGTAATTTGGTTAACAACTGAAAACTTGGTATAAATGTAATTGAAAATGTGTTTACATTTAGTAGATTATACTTATTGAGTACAAGTTTACATTTATTTTGAAGTCCCCCTTTGACCATACTTTAGATTATAGAGAGTAGAGTACACTTATTGAGAGTTTACCTTAATAGATGGTTCAACAAACAATTATCCTCACCATTATACTACAAGCCTTTTGAAATTGCAAATCTTAACACTTATTTTTTCTTTAAATAAAGTGATGCACTCTACAGAAACAAACAAAATAAAATGATTAAATGTTAATGAAAAAAATTAAAAATAATAATGAAATAAGTTTGAATCATCTTCAGGATAAATGGATTATCATCCACAACTAATACACAAAAATTACTGCACTTCTCTCCAATTGGTAACCCAAATTAAAATTCAATTATATTCACATGTGGAGAATGTTGTGACAATCACTTTTGTTAGCAGCGACAAAAATAGATATAATAAATGTAAATTCAAGTCATGTTGTATGAGACAACCTTGTAATTCTCACTCTACATCTGGTCAACTAGGTCCATACTTCCACTATTAATTTCAAGTTGAAGGGTGTATATTCATCCAAATTTTATATTCTATGATGAAAATTTACAATAAATAATTATATTTTAGTTGACAAAAGAAAACTTGGTACACGTGTAATTATTTTTAATTTAGCGGATTATACTTGTTGAGTACAAGTTTACATTTATTTTGAAGCCACCCTTCAACCATACTTTAGATTATAGAGAGTAGAGTTAACTTATTGACACTTTACCTAAATAGATGGTTTAACAAACCATTATCCTCACCATTAAACTATAACTCTTTTGATATTGCAAATCTTAACACTTATTTTTTCTTTAAATAAATTGATGCACTCTACAGAAACCAAGAAAATAAAATGATTAAATGTTAATAAAAAACATTAAAAATAATAATGAAATAAGTTTGAATAATTTTAAGGAAAAAATGGAACTTCATCCACCACCAACACACAAAACTTACTGCACTCCTCCTCAATTGGTAATCCAAATTAGAATTCATTTATATTTACATGGAGAATGTTATGACGATCAATTGTGTTATCATCGACAAAAATAGATATGAATGTAAATGTAAATGCACGTCAAGTTGCATAAGGAATAATTTTCATTCTACATCTGGTCAATCAGCTCCATACTTCTGAGTGGTTACCACAATTAATTTCAAGCTAAAGGGTGTATATTCATCCATTTTTTATATTCTATGATGAAAATTTACAATAAATAATTGTATTTCGGTTGACAAGAGAAACTTCAGTACACATGTCATTGAAAATGTGTTTATACATAATGGATTATACTTTTTGAGTACAAGTATATTTTTTAATTTAGAATCCCCCCTTTGACCATACTTTAGATGATAGAAAGTAGAGTACACTTATTGATACTTTACCCTAATAAAAGGTTTAACAAACCATTGTCCTCACCATTAAACTACAACCTTTTTAATATTGCAAATCTTAACACTTAATTTTTCTTTAAATAAATTGATGCACTCTACAGAAACTAAGAAAATAAAATGATTCAATTTTAATGAAAAAAATTAAAAATAATAATGAAATAACTTTGAATCATCTTAAGGAAAAATGGATCATCATCCACTACCAATACAAAAAACTTACTACACTTCTCTCCAACTGGTAATCCAACTTAAAATTCATTTATATCTACATGGATAATGTTGTGATGATCAATTTTGTTAGCATTGACATAAATAGAGATAGAAAATGTAAATCTAAATGCACATCAAGTTGAATGAGATAACCTTGTAATCCTTATTCTACATCTAGTCAACTAGATCCATACTTTTGAGTGCTTGCCACTATTAATTTCAAGTTGAAGAGTGTATATTCATCCAAATTTTCTATTCTATGATGAAAATTTACAATAAATAATTGTATTTCAATTAACAAGAGAAAACTCAATACACATATAATTGAAAATGTGTTTACATATAGCGGATTATACTTGTTGAGTACAAGTATACATTTAATTAAAATCCCCCCTTCGACCATAATTTAGATTATAGAGAGTAGAGTAAACTTATTGAGACTTTACCTTAATAGATGGTTTAACAAACCATTATCCTCACCATTAAACTACAACCCTTTTGATTTTGCAAATCTTAATCTACTTAATTTTTCTTTAAATAAATTTATAAACTCTATCAGAAACCGAGAAAATAAAACGATGAAATGTTAATGAAAAATATTAAAAATAATAATGAAATAATTTTTAATCATCTTAAGGAAAAATGGATTATCATCCACCACCAATACACATAACTTATTGTGCTTCTCTCCAACTAGTAATCTAAAGTTTGATCAAAGTTACAAGAAACAAGAACACAAAAATCTTTTTTTATTCACATAATTAATCTTCATATTACAATACATATATATATATATATATATATATATATATATATATATATATATATATATATATATATATATATATATATATATATATATATATATATATATGAGAGAAAGCTCCTATAATTTAGGAAATTATTTTAACAATACTACCCACGATAAATTATTTACATGAGTTTGGTTTAACAACCAAATCATGCTCAAATAACAATATGAGTTGTAATAACAACTCAATTACATCACATTATAATCTAACTCTCACAATAATAATGTGAGCACTATAGTATTTCCCAACATTCCCCCCTTAGTTCGAACATTGGAGAAAAAAAATCGCACTTCCTTTGCAGCTTGTTTCCCATGCATGCTCACGATCTGGATGGTTTTTTTAGGACAACCAATAACCTCAACAAGGATGGTTTTTCAGGACAACCAACAACCTCGATAAGGATGGTTTTACAGGACAACCAACAACCTCAACAAAGGATGGTTTTACAAGACAACCAATAACCTAAATATCATGATGCTGATTTTCCTTGTGCTTTTACCTGTCCACTATGTTTTTCCTTCAGGGAATTATGTAAGAAACACTGCTCACTAAATACAAAATTGAAAAGAGGGAAAAATGAAAATGGAACATTGAGACCATGTTCCCCCCCTCAATGTGAGCATTTCACTTATTCAACACAAAAGTAACTTTGAAATAGAATCACACAACTGAAACAAATTGCAACTCTAAAATAAAAAGCAAACTCACACACACTATCAACACAGCTTCGTGTGGCCCTGTCGTTGGTGACTGACGAGAGGTCACTAATTGACCTCCATCCTCTTGTGCCTCTTTCCTCTAGTAGATGCACTCTTTACTTAATACAAGAAGTCTTCATCACTTTGCTGAGCATTATTTTCCTTATTATCAGAGTGGGTAGACTTCATATCCCAATCACTTTCTTCGTCTCTGTTTTTAGAAATGAGGGCTTTATCCTTCAATTTACCATCAAGTAGATCTCATGCTCTTTTTTTACAATACATAATACCATGTCCAGGAGCATTAAAATAGCGAAAAAGAATTAGAAGGCTTGAATATTCCTTTATTATATGATTTATTTCTACCATACATTGCAGTTTCTTCTAGATCAATCTTCCTGGTTCTATTTTCTTCTTCTATCAGAGAAGAATTAAATCCTCTAGACTTGGATTTATTTTTCTCAAAGTGAAGACCATATTACAATAGCAAGGAGACATGTTATTAAGTAATACAACTTTTACATCATCGTCGGGAACATCTTCTTTTATTCCAGCTAATTAATTTAATATAGAATAAAACTTACTTATGTGTTCCACCATGTTATCACCTTCCTTCATTTTGAGTCCAAATAGCTTATGTTTGAGTGCCACTATTGCACTCTCTACTTGCGACCCAAAAAAAATTCTCAATGTCATCATGATGGCATGTGATGTCTTTAATAGATTTATGTGATGCAGGTAACCATCAGATAATCCTAGGCCTATGATTGATGTTGCTTTTTGATCCTTACTTTCCCATTTTACACTTCATCCGCATCATTTGGTTTCTTGACTTTTCCTTCCACAATCTCCCATAGATCTTTGTTAGTCAGTAGTAATTGAGTTCTCACATGCCATGTATGGAAATATTTTCCTTCGAATTTTTCAATTGGATTCAACTTATCCATGTTGATTTGAGAAAAAATAATGGATGTCGGTTTTAACCGAAAATGCGTTTGTAAGGCAATTATTTTTTTAAATACAATGATTGCACTCTAAGAAAAATAAGAAAATAAAATGATTCATGTTTAATGAAAAAAATAAAACTAATAAGAAATAACTTGAATCATCTTAAGGAAAAAAGGGATATCATCCATACCATACAAAAAACTCTACTACACTTCTCTCCAACTGGTAATCCAAATTAAAAATCATTTATCCTACAGGAAAATGTTGTGATGATCAATTTTGTTTATCATGGACATAAATAGAGATAGAAATGTAAATATAAATGCACCATTCAAGTTGCAATGAGTAAACCTTGTAACCTTATTCTTACATCTAGTCAACGAGATCCATACTTTTGAGTGCTTGCACTATAATTTCAAGTTCAAGGGTGTATATTCATCCCACTTTTATATTTCTATGATGAAAAATTTACAATAAATATGTATTTCAATTAACAAGAGAAAAACTCAAACACATATTCATTTGAAAATGTGTTACATAAGCGGATTATACTTATTGAGGTACAAGTATACATTTTATAAAATCCCCCCTTCGACCATAATTTAGATTCATAGAAGAGTAGAGTAAACTTATTGAGACTATTTTTTCCCCTTATAGATGGTTTTAACAAACCCATTATCATACCATTAAAGCTACAACCCTTGATTTTGAAATCTAATTACTTAATTTTCTTTAAATAAATTATAAACTCTCAGAAACCGAGAAAAAAAACGATGAAATGGTTAATGAAAAACTATTAAAAATAATAATGAAATAATTTTTAATCTCTTAAGCGAAAATGGATTATTCGCACCACCACTACACATAACTTATTGTGCTTCTCTCCAACAGTAATCTAAGTTTGATCAAGTTACAAGAAAAAGAACACAAAAATTTTTTGTATTCACATAATTAATCTTCGTATACAATCATATATCTATATTATATCTATATTATATATTATATATATATATATGAGAGGAAAGCTCCTATATAATTTAGGAACTATTTTTGAATAATAACTACCCACGATAAATTATTTACATGAGTTTGGTTAAAACCAAATCATTGCTCAAATAACAATATGAGTTGTAATAACAACTCAATTACATCACATATAAATCGAACTTCACAATAATTAATGTAACACTATAGTATTTCCCAACATCCCCCTTGTTCGAACATTGGAGAAAAAAAATCGCACTTCCTTTGCAGCTTGTTCCCATGCATGCCTCATGATCTGGATGGTTTTTTAGGACAACAAATAACATCAACAAGGATGGCTTTTCAGGACAACAACAACTCGATAAGGTGTTTTACAGGAAAACCAACAACTCAACAAAGGATAGTTTTTACAGACAAACAATAACCTAAATATCATGATGTTGATTTTCCTTGTGCTTTTACCTGTCCACTATGTTTTTCTTCAGGGATATGTAAGAAAACTGCCTCACTAAATACAAACTTGAAAAGAGGGAAAAATGAAATGGAACATTGAGACCATGTTCCCCCCTCAATGTGAGCATTTCAACTTATTCAACCACAAAAGTAACTTGAAATAGAATCACACAACTGATGAAAAACAAATTGCAACTCTAAAATAAAAAGCAAACTCACACACACTGTCAACACAGCTTCGTGGGCCCCGCCCCCCCGTAGTTGGTGACGGACGAGGAGGTTCACCTATTGACCTAAATCCTCTTGTGCCCGTTCTCTAGTAGATGCATCGTTACTTAATACAAGGAAGTCTAATCACTTTGCTGAGCATTATTTTCCTTATTATCAGAGTGGGTAGACTTCATATCCCAATATAACTGCTTCGTCTCTGTTTGTTTTAGAAATGAGGGCTTATCCTTCAATTTACCATCAAGTAGATCTCATGCTCTTTTTTTACAATACATAATACCTGTACAGGAGCATACAATAGCGAAAAAGAATTAGAAGGCTGGGAATCTTCCTTTATTAAATGATTTATTTCTACCATAATGCAGTTTCTTCTAGATCAATCTTCCTGGTTCTATTTTTCTCTTCTATCAGAGTGGAATTAATCACTAGATTGGGATTTATTTTTCTCAAAGTGAAGACCATATTACAATAGCAAGGAGACATGTTATTAAGTAATAACAACTTTTACATCATCGTCGGGAACATCTCTTTATTCCAGCTAATTAATTTAATATAGAATAAAACTTACTTATGTGTTCCACCAGTTATCACCGATTCCTTCATTTGAGTCCAAATAGCTTATGTTTGAGTGCCACTATGCACTCTCTACTTGCGGACCCAAAAAAAATTCTCAATGTCATCATGATGGCATGTGATGTCTTTAATAGATTTATGTGATGCAGGTAACCATCAGATAATCCTAGGCCTATGATTGATGTTGCTTTTTGATCCCTCTACCTTCCCATTTACACTTCATCCGCATCATTTGTTTCTGACTTCTTTCCTTCCACAATCTCCCCATAGATCTTGTTAGTCAGTAGTAATTGAGTTCTCACATGCCATGTATGAAATTTTTCCTTCGGAATTTTTCAATTGGATTCAACTTATTCCATGTGGATTGAGAAAAATAATGGATGTCGGTTTTAACCGAAAATGCGTTTGTAATTTTTTTTTTTTTTTTTAATTTTTTTTTATTATTTATTTTTATTTTTTTATTTTTTTTTTTTTTAATTTATTTTTTTTATTTTTTTTTTTTGTTTTTTTTTTTTTTTTTTTTTATTTTAGGGCAATTTTTTTTTTTAAATTTTACAAAAAAAAATCAGTGAACAATATAAGAGATGACTATACAAAGAGCAAAACAAAATAACTCAGAGTTAAATTGAATACACATGAACTACTTAATGGAATTTTAATACACTATGAACACTTATGCGACCTCAAAAACAACTCTTACAGATACAGAATCACATGGACAAACTATAAAATACACAGTTTTGGAAGAGAAGACGTGTCTCTTATACAATGATAGGATTTTTTGTTTGAAATTAATGAATAAGTAAAAAAAATAGCACGTAGTTATAGAAATTTAAAGGTATGATATACAAACTAAATAGAATGAGGAAGTGAATAAACTCAAAAGGTTGATAAGAGAAATGACAGAGATAATGAATGAATTAAGCCGGCAAACCCAAGTCTGAAACTTAAAAAATAGATAGAAGATGGGTGGAAAATATAAAATTACTAACACACAAATTTGAAAATAATACTCTGTAGATGCATGCATAGGTTGTGGTCAATAATGGACTGTGATTCAATGCACCAATTTTTGAAAACTCCTCCAAAATGTGTCATATGATGCAAAACTGTTAGAAGAAATTATCCACAACACCTTGAGATGCATCAGGTGTATAAATGTAGCCAATGTAGAGAGATCGATGTGGAGTTAAATCCACTAAGGAAGAGATTGAGTAATCTGTGGCAATGATCAAATCAAACTTTCTTCCTTTCCATGCACACAAATTCGTAGCTTTAGAGAACCAGCGGGAGGGGCAAGTTACAACATGATCAACAAAGATCTTTGGGAAGATCATGATAGGAAAGAACCAAATGTTGCTTCAAAAAACTCTATATTTCGAATGCATATGGCAATGATTACACAAAGAGTTCTATCAAATCCCACAAATTCTTCCTTCACGTTTTTTACAAGCGCACTTATTCTAAACACAAATATACCCAAAACTTCTACGAAATAATCTAATTCTTTGTGAAAGAACTTACTCATCTCATAACGGGCTGATGAACAAATGGAAGTCCCCTTGAACAATTTAAAATTCTTATTATTTTATTTTTTTACCAGAATTCTCATAGATTTCTTGCTCTGATACCAGAATCTAAAAGTTTGGTCACGATTACAAAGAAAGAAGAACACATAATAATCTTTTGTTATTCACAATAACTAGCAATATCACCTTTTGGTGATATGAAAGGCGATTTAGCCTGTTTTATAATTAAAAATTAATAAACATTAAATCTAAGAAAAATATTATATTAAAAATAATAAATAAAAAATATGATTAAATTAATAAAAGATAAAAAAAATTGGAATTTAATTTTAGAATTAAAAATTCATTAAATAATAAATATTAAAAACTAATAAAATTTAAAAATAGACAAGAAATTTGAGCAGAATTAAAATATAATTAAGAAATAAAAATTTGTCTTATAAAATTCAAATAGAATATTAAATTATTAATAATTATTGTCTTATTGAGAATAAATAATAATATACTAGCAACCAAAAATTCCTTGATCTTTAATAAATAGATCTACAATCAAACTATAGATCATAAACATTAGAATAGTGAGTGTGTGAGAAAAGAATTATAGTATAATCATTATACAAAGTGATAATAAAATTTAAAAATCTCAGATCAACTATTAACTTTAATAAATAAGCTAATAAAATTAAAGTTAAATTACATCATCTACTTATTAAAGAGTTAAAGAAGTAACTAAGATATTATTGAAAATTCTAAAAATTGTGGAACATACAAAATAAATACTTCAAATATAGCTTCCAAAAACTATAGAATATAGTTGTTAATAAAAAGTTTAGTTAAACAGATTGTAAATTGTGACATGATTTTAAAATATAATTTGAGATATGGTTAAGTTAAAGTTTATTAAATCTTATCGAACAAAAGTGGTAGTTTTGATTATAAAATATGAACAAGAGAGGTTCTATAGAATACTTTTATTCTTGAAATTATCATTAAAATGATGTTAATAAAGAATACACAAGATCTTAAATCAAAATATAGACATATAAAGAAGTTATATTAAGACCTATCTATAAACAGCTAAGCTACCATATTAATAATAAGAGTATGAGATATCTTAAATTAGAAACAACTTATAAATTGATTACTAATATAGGTTATCAAAAACTAAATTATAGAGAGGAAAAAAGAAGAAAGAAATGAAGGAGGAAGAGGAAGAAAAGAGAAAAAACCAGGGAGAAGGGAAGGGAGAAGGGAAAGAGGAGGGAAAGGGGAGACTGTAGGGGAGAGAGGGTCAGGGAAGAACGCGAAAAGAAGGGGGGAAGAGAGAGCGAAAGAAGAGGAGAAAAAGGGGAGAGTAAGGAATGAGAAAAAAGAAGGGGGCGGGGGTGATGTAGGAAGGGGAAGAGGGAAGGGGAAGAGAGGGAGGGGGCGGTGAGAGGAAGGAAGAGAGGGAAGAAAAAATAGAGGGTGGGCGGGGAGAGGTGAAAGAGGGGGAGAGTAGGGAGGGGATGGGGGAGGAAGAGGGAGGTGGAAGGAGAGGGGAAGGCATAAAAGGAAGGGAAGAGCAGGGGAAACAGAGGGGAGAGAAAGGGGGAGAAGGGCAAAAAAGGGGGAAGAAGCATAGGGAGAAAGACGGAGAGGGGGGGGGAGAAGGGGGAAAGATGAGGGGGGTGAAAGGGAAAGGGAAGAAGAAGAGAAAGGAAGGGGAGAGGAAAAGGAAAAATGAATTGAGAATTAATGGGAGGAAAAACGAGGGGAAAAAGGAAGAGAAAAGGAGGATAAAGGAAAGGGGACAGAGGAAGAGGAAGGGGAGAAAAAGAAAGAGGAAAGTGACAAAGAGGGAAAAAGAAGAGAAGAGGACAAACGGACGGAAAAAGTAAAAAAAATCACAAGACGTCTAAAGAAAGGTAAATAGAAAGTTTAATAAATTATTTAAGGGGTATAATATTTTGAATAACAGTAGTAATTAATGTAATTGAAAACAAAAAAAAATTAAGAAGTAGAAAAACGTAAATATATAATATTAGATCATTAGGGTCATCGTTATCATCATGTGGTTGTTTTACAATTTCATCATCATCAAAGTGATTATTGTTCATACGTCATATCAATCGGTTGTATAATATGGCTGTAATTGTCATCAGTTGCTCACATTGTCAATATTTATTTAATGGTTAGGTTTATGGTTTAAATTTAAGTGATGCACTATTAACGCATTTACGAAATGGTTTGGAGTCACGCACACTGGGGGATCCATAGTCCGAGTGATTGAATGTTCAAGATATGAAAGTTTATTTGGGATAACATTAAGATTTTAAAAATTAGTATTGCTATTATTCGATTTAATATTTTCGTAACAAATATTATATTATGAATATTAATTCATGAATAATAGTAGTAATATTAATGTTATTACTGAATATTAATATTATTATAAATAAACTTTTGATACATAAAATAAAAACTTATTATGAATGCTATTATCATCACCCCTTTGTGGATTCATTGTCACGGTTATTATCGAGATCCGATATCATTGTTGACCATTGTATCATCATTATGTCATAATATCGTCATTGATCATGTCTTCGTCAATATTCATCAACACCTCAAAACATTTTTTCATCATACCATCAACCAAATCGGTGATGTCATGGTCATCGTCTATATCGCACCACCAACCGACCACCACCGTTTTGATCATTTTCGTCGTCATTCTTGTGTACTTCATAGATCATCCAATCATTATCATTGTCATCATCATCATATTCTTAATCAAATCGTTATCATCAGCATCATCATTATTATCCCCATCTAATTTTTTACCGTTATTTTCATTATGATCATCATCATCATCATTGTCGTCATAATTACTGTCATCATCTTTATCATCCCTGCCATCATCAATCATTGTCATCGTCATGATCATCACCACCATCGTTGATCATTGTTTTCGTCATCATCGTCATCACCATCTTCGATCATTGTCATTGCCATTATCAACACCACCATCGTCGATCATTGTCATTGGCTTTATCATCACAACCATTGTTGATCATCGTTGTCATCATTATCATCACCAACATCATTGATAATTTTCATTATCATTTTCATCATCATTATTGTCTTCGTAATCATCAATCATAGTTATTTTCATCATCATCATCATTCTCATCATCATCTCCATAAAATCATCTTCTCATCTCCATTAAGTTTTTTACCATTATTGTTGTCATTGTCATCATCATTGTTGTCTTCGTAATCATTATCATCATCATTATCATCACCACCATCAATGATTATTTTCATCATCATCATCATCACCACCATCGTCAATATTTTTCGTTTTCATCGTCATCACCACCATCATCAATCATCGTCGTTCTCATCATCATCACCACCATCGTCAATATTTTTCGTTTTCATCATCATCACCACCATCGTCGATCATCGTCGTTCTCATCATCATCACCACCATCGTTAATCATTGTCATCATGATTATCATCATCATTGTTGTTTTTACTTTTTAAATTGTAATTAAATTTTAATTTTTCAAATTTCATAAATTATTATCATATTATAATTCACACCACCAATGCATTCAAAGCCTTAATATTTAAATATATAAAGTTGCGCATGTCAAATTATAAAAAATAACCTGGTTAACTTATGAAAGGTCAACAATATTATTAAAACATAGTTCCAAGTTCTCTAATTTCACATGTGTTTATTTTCCTTCCATACAAAAGCTCATCGCATATGATCTCACAACTAATAATGATGCACTGATGAGTTTGTGAGACACCATGAAATGTAAATTTCCTCATATTGCATCAAATATAATTAAATTTATAAAAATGTTAATTATAAATATGTAGAAGTAAATACGAAATTACAAAATCAAAATGTATAGTTCCAAGTTCTCTAATTTCACGTGTTTATTTTCCTTCCATACAAAATCTCATCGCATATGATCTCACAACTAATAACGATGCACTGAAGAGTTTGTGAGACACCATGAAATGTAAAAGTCCTCATATTACATCAAATAAATAAAATTTATACAAACGTTAACTATAAATATGTAGAAAATAAATATGAAATTGTAAAATCAAAATGTATATCACAACGTAATTAATAAACCTCAACGTATTTTAAATGATTCACGTTTATAAAAATTGATCACCATATATCGATGAACAAAATTATAGAAAACACACAACTATCAACATATCAGAAAAGACACATATTTAAGTATTCGAGGACGAGCGATCAATGTCGTTCATGATGATGTTTGTTCACATTTCAGCAGACGATCTTCCTCCTTCTTCCTAATAGAAACGTATGCACCTTCCTTCATCTTAGAATAACGCTCATAAGAAAAAGGAGGACATATGCGTAATCCATCAAGAGACTACACTCTTGATATCGCCATGAATGGCAGCCCCTGCCGCTCCCTACTACCTATGTCGATCACAAAGTTTTGTTCCAAAACACATCACCTGTTCTGCCAACTTATCATCAATCGCATTATTAATGTGATGATGCAAGTCTTCAATAGTCATGGGAACATTGTCCTCCAAATTTCTCTTGACAAAAATAGAAGCTGTGGCCTGATTGTGGTGCCCGCATTTTTGTATTATATGCATAATATCTAAATCTCGGGTGCCTTCCAAACCTATTGTCATGATGCCTTATCAAATGCTTCACATAATCATGAAACTGTACTATTCTAATCCTCATACTGCAACCATTCAAAATATCCCATAGGAAAGAGGGTCAGAAATGCCATGGACAACATGCCCTCCATGTTGTATTCATTTATTGGTGATGACCCAATCGGTGGGCAATTGACAACATCGACCAACCTCAAATCTATATTTTCAACAAACAATCTAACTTCCTCACCATCTCCCTTCATGGATTATGAAGCCTTAAAGTAAACAATGATGGATGATTATGTACATGTTCTTCTTCGACACTCACTATATCTGTTTTTCCTTCTCTTCCCGACGTGCTCATCTTGTATCATAGATTCCACCTGACTAATTCTTTCTGATACATCTCCCTCTACTTCCGGGAGATCTTCTAGTGCTGCGTAGTCTATCTCCACATCTTTGTAATACCCGTCGTTACAAATTTTGTAATGCAAAGCATCCATTACACGCGAGTGACTAACAATACATTCATACTCCCTTTATTCTAGCATTCTGTCTTTTCACAATAAGAATACCCACATCCTCTATTCGACGAGGAAGTAGTCTAGCAATAGAAGATTTGTCTTGGGGAAAGCAAATAGTGTGTCCACTATATTTGTACTGGCCACCACGTGCATAAGTTACATGCAATATGGGATTCACCTATGCTATCAACATTTCTTCCACCTGCATCAGTACACGCAACACTTCTGGCTGATCCCCGAGATCCATATTGTTCCACTTTGAATATCGATGACCACCTTGTTCACCACTTGCATCTCTTGCAAATAGGTCCTTTCACTAAAAGTGTCACCAACTATACTAGGATATGACTCTTTACATATACCAACACATCTAAATAACTTCCAGCGCATCAATCCTTTTCAAAAATTCATGACGAGACTCGAGCATCCTATTCAATTGTACACCATAACGCGATGAGTAAAACTATGTGTAATTCTGATTCGGGCAATTATTCACACCACTTATCATAGGTATGTTTCAATGTCGAATGTCCTGTTCTGACTCAATATCACACTCACCAACCCTAGGATAGTGGATGTTGTTGTTCCCTACTGAATGTGTTGCATGACCACTCCCATATTCTCCCTGTTCACAGACAACCCGCCCTCACCATCCACATTTGCAAAAGAATCCATATAATTCATTTTTATAGGTAAATTCTGATCACAGGTGTTCATGTTATTCTCCAAATGCTCACGTACATCACTTTGGATCCCAACACACAATTCACATGAACCTGATGATCTAGGACATCAAGGATTAATCACAACATTTGATCTTCTCATTATGTCAGACATCAGAAGAGTATTTCACGCAACGTTACTCTCACTTGACCATTCATAACCTGTAGGAATTATCACATTTATAAGTCTTTCATCGTAGAATTGTGGCCCACGAAATTAGCATCGATTAACATCACTCAAAAATTCTATCATCACATTATTTTTATTTCTCGTACGTGCATGTTTTCGTTCCTCCATCATCTACAATAAAATTAAAAATTTAATGTACAAAATTTCAAAAACAAAATTATTATTAATTGAATAATGCACTATGCAAAACATGGACACTAAAATATTCACCAATTAAAACCAGTAATACACGTAGATCAAAACACATAAATTAAAAGACAACACATTTAATTATGTAAAATCTTCCACACAAACATGAGATACATGTAAAGTTTTTCAACAAAGGAAAGAAAAAAATATCAGTCAATACTCAAAATATGTAGGCGAGAAATATTTTCACAACTAGGAATCAATGGCATGAAAATCACACCAAGAACTACATCTCTACAATCCTCTTTTGTCGAGAAATAACATCCATAACGTTCTGATGTGCACAATTTCCTAAAATCCGGGATGCAAGTTTTTCTATCCAAATCATAAAACATGTACGGGATTTGTGCATATTTACACATAAGGACGATGGATCCAACCAAACAAATAACCACATACCCTAGACATTTTTTGTTTATTTCTCGAGAAAACTCCATCAAATACTTCCACACAAATCTAAATCCATCTTCAAACACATTCTCATCATCACGTTCGATAACCCATCTCTTGTTCTTCACTTGAAATTGCTTTCTGCATCTCGAAGCAACCACACACAAACTTCACCCATACTCATGATGCAGAATAGATTATTCTCATGGACAACCAGACACAATGACACACGTCACTAAAAGGAATACAACAAAAGTTTAACTTCCGACGTACAACATCCAACGAGAAAATGGTGTACTCGATTTTAGAGAAACAATTCAGCTTTTCCTTCACACCAATACATCCTCCCACCACCAACATGATGCAACAATAGGAGGAGTCACTTTAGGAATGACAATATGTGTCGGCACTGTTAACAGACTCCAACAATGAGACCTGCTATAATAGATCTCGTACATGAAATTTGAAGATGGAAAACATCGTAATGCAACAAATACGTACTCGTCATCATCAATATCTTCAAATAAAGAAACACATCCATCGATTCCTACGTAAATACTCCCAATTCCCATAACTCCACCCCGTGAACAAGTTTGCAAGAATATACTGTCGAGCTCCAAACTCATAAATTAGAAAGGATAACAAAACAAGAGATCCAATCGTCATATGTATCCTCGATCTCTTTTCAAAAGGGGGCCCCACTTATGTACAAGCATGAAAATATTCCATCGTCATCCAAGTACAAAGGGCCATAGAACCCTGTAACATCCCTCCATTCACGCACCAAAAATCCAAAGCACCAGATAGTCAGATCTTCCATAATATAATACAGGTTTGATGAATCTAATATAAAGTTCCACAACTTGCAAACAATCCTCATACGCACCAATTCTCTCAAAGATAAATTTGAAAATATTTTCTTCACGACATCGATAGGAAATGTGGCACGAGTTCCTGATTCCATTTCAAATAGTGCTCCTGTTATCAAACAAGCAAATTCAGAACATCTCGTAAAAAAGTGATACACAACACCACTCAAATAAATTAAAATTAAAACTGTAACATCTCAAAAAGAATATACGTTTCTTCATATAGCAAGATGAATCACGTTCCAAGTCAAAACAACACAAAAAATCACTATTACAAAATTCTATAGACAAGTGTTTAAATTCCATGCATACAGTTCAAGAAAACATAAAACATCCGAATTGGAATCCAATATTTTATCATGTGCATAATTTAATACCAATATAAGGATAACAAAATACGATAAAATTAATAACTCATAAACATTAATAAACAAACACGCCTCACAAAAGTTTCCATAAACACCAATGTTCAGGGAACACCGATGTCTGAAATCAGGTCAACACTGTCGGGACTAGGCATCAGTGCCATGAAATTTCCACCAATAATTTCTTTAGAGATATCATCAAACGTAGGAAAATATACTGCACATGAATCAAAACCTGACAAAGTACATTGTACACACTCTCCCTTGTTCATATCATAATACAAAATAGAAGGCCCATGCTTTTTATACAACATAACAATATGTCCCATGCTTACTTCCAGCGTGTACCCATTACAAACTTTGTTGATGTCAACTATTGCATCTAATATATGCTCCCACAATATCTCCCACTGACATAAAACAGAATCATATGTTTCTTTCAACAACCACACACTCAACAACGAGTCATCAAGAATACATTTTACATGATTCTCGTGTAACACCAAACACATACCACATACACTAGAAAATGGAGGCACAGACACACACCATTTATTACAAAACACATCAAATGTAAACAAATTATAAACGAAGGTATCATGATCATCAAATTCCACATGCAACCAATATATTTTCCCTCTGTTACAAATTGCATTGTGAGGCATATGAACACCTACAGGGGGATTTTGTTACACACCAACTATTATTGAAACTAATTTTCATGTAACACGCACCACCAGATACCTCATCACAATTTTTAAGAGTAACTCATTCGTAGTTACGAGCCAAAGAAACTCCACACAACACATACCAACCACGTATCCCAAGTTCTATCGTTCCCAGCTTTTTTACCCTCAGACGTAAAAGGATTAAGGATGAATTCATCCAATAAATTTGTACCAAATTTCTCAGCTTCCAAAAGTAGGAATGGGCCCATTAAATAGATTATTTATTTTCTGTATGGGCTTCCGATGATCCGGGAGGACAAGTGAGTTACTCTACCTCAATCATTCAAAAATAAAACATTTAGACGGTCCAAGAAGGAGTGCCACTTTTCAACCAAGAAGAAACCAAATGTTCCACGAATAAGACAACATTTTTTAAATAATTCACTTGACGGAGAGAGCATCTCATTCCATTCTTTACACACAAGGCGAAGACGAACCAACACGACAAAAGGAAGTCGTGGAAAAATGTGCTTAAAATCTATTTTTGAAGGGAATCACAGTGACATTGAATGATCCATAAACACGAATACAAAAAAACCTATAAAATCAAACACACCCACATCAATATTCACATCAAACATACACTAAAATTCCATAACTACATAAAATCCATCATGCAGAACATTAATAGATATAGCGCACTACAAAATTTAAACACATTTACAAACCAACATCAAAAAAACTCCAAGAAGATTCATCATGCAAATGCACAAACAAGACTCAAAAAAGTTATATATAAGCATATATCAATAAATGACAACATGCACCATAACATAAAACACAAACTACCTCAAATTAAGCAAAATGTCATCACCTCAAAAATATCTATTTATATATGTAAAAAAAGACTCATTCTAATCATGTTTCCCAAAAATCTCGAGTATCTCCTTAGGATTATAACCACTTTCAAGCAACCCTGAAACGACAAAACCATTAAAGTCTTCATTCGAATGACTAAAAAAAACATCATAAAATCCACTCCAGAAATTATATCCATGTATAAACCTGCAGGGCCATAATAGCAGACTAAGGTGCTCAGCTCACAATAAAGTATGGGCATAGGTGTATATTTACATATCAACATGAACCCATCAAACTAATAAACACACTTGTACCCAGGAAATCGATGCCACAACATGCCACTTTTGATCTCCATGTACTCCTAATCCGTATCAGACCAAAAAACACTGGCCTCTCCAAGATCTGGTTCATAACGACTCATATCATTATTCAATTTCCACAACTGCATACGGCTCGCATAATTGACAACACATGAAACTTGATCCTCATAAACAACAAGGCACATAGAATCATCAAAATTTGGAGCTGGAGAATGGCCAATCTTCCATGTCTAATGAACAACATCAAGACATATAATCAAATAAGTTAGAACCTCTCTGCCATATAAAACATCACCACTTTGTTCAAGATCCAAACTCAACCAATACATTTTTCCATCGACAACAACAACATGTTTTGGAGCTTGAAGACGTGTCAGAATTACAATCGGACTCCAAACGTGATGAAGATTACTACACATATAGAAAGATCTATCAAAAATTTGAATCTCACTCACACCTGTAGCATGTGGGTCATATTGGATGGCAATCTAATCATGCCTGTACCCTGTCAAACCCTTACATATCCTAAACCATCCATTCCTCTCACCAATATGAATGTCACCCATTTTGACAAATATCCCAGTAAAAGGATTTATAATCGCATATGAACATATGCTTCGATTCTCATTTGCTAAATATACACAAAGCATCGATCCAATAGCACATTCAAATCTAATGTCATTCATTCCACTCAAACTAACACATAAATATATAGCTTCACCTTCACATGTGAAATACAAAGGGTTCAACATATTTTCCAATGTCAAGGGTCGATATAACAAAAATCCTACGCAATGATTGACAATGGTTCCATAGGTAGCCAAAAAATTTGAGTTGCTTAACATTGCATTCTTTCTTGTGCATAATAAACAAAATCTAACAAGATTCTGAAGTGGCAACTTAGAAATAATGTAATAAAAAATCTCCATGGGAAGATGCTTCCAAATAGTTTGGTCCATTCTGCCCTACTAATCGATAGACAAAATTAAACGAAGGTATTAATGACCACACAAAATCCAACACAATATAATCCAAAGCAAAGAGTATTATAAAAAAATGTACAATAATATGGAAAATAATTTATTCTACAAGAATAATATGAATACACAGAAATAAAATTAAATCCATCACAACAAAAAATCATAAAATTTCATGAGTTACGTTTAATTTATTGTCATATGAAGGTTGCGAGGTTTATGTCAAGTGTTTACCAACGAGAGTTTATGTTCATTCTTTACGGTTTAGATTATTTTCATATATAGGTTACAAGGTTTGTGTCAAATGTTTATCGACGAGAGTTTATGTTCATTCATCATTGTTTTCATCATTGTTTATCGTTATCTTCATCGCCAATTGGTTTAGGTATTTCATTGAGTATTCAAGGAATTTTGTTTGTAATAATATTTAATTGTCATTGTTACTCACATTGATCCACTATTATTTAAGGTTATTAGCTATGGATTAAATTTAAGTATGCACTATTAACATTTACGAAATGTGTTCAGGGTCACGCATATCAAATAATTCATCCTCGTGATCATTTTCATGGTCGCTTTAGTTGTAGTTGTTATCATAATCATCATAATAATCATAATCACCTTCCTCTCCATCATCATTGTTATAATCATCAACATCATAAGCGTTACACAAATCATAATCCTCATCGTCATCATAATCATTGTGATCATCATCATCATCTGTATTTTTCATCTTCTTCATCATTAACATCATTTTCGTAATCATTAATTATCATCGTCAATAATCATGATCTGTGGTTCTGCTTTCTTGCCCTAAACCTAATCCCCTTTGCGATGGTTTTGTGGCGGCTCTGGTGGTGGTTGGAGAAAAAATATTCTCCCCTTCTTTGGATTCGAAGTCCTTCTGTGCAATGTGGGTGGAGGCTTGGTGGGAGGAGCGACTGGTTGTCCCCCTATGATTACATTTGGGCTTGGACGAGTTTGTGGTGGTGATGTCTAGGGGAAGGGGGGGGTCTGGAGGGTCAGGCTCTGAGAACGGTGGCAGTGGGGATTTAGGGTTCAGACGGATGAGACGGTTCCTATGGTAGCTCTATTCCCTTCATTCTAGACTGATGGCAACGATGCAGCTATAGGGGTAAAACCAGATCTATGGGTGGAGGTGGTGGTAGGGATTTTGCAGACCCAAATAGGGGGAGGTTTAGATGTGTTGAAATCATTCCTGATAGCAGCCAAAAATGAGTGCAAGACTCCTATTAAACATATGGCCTATGCTAAACAAACGCCTAAGGTCTCCTTTGGAGATGAGGTTACTGAGACCATCAAATATTTTGAAAAGAGGGGTTTAATTTACAGGTTCAGTAATGGTTTTCCTGGGCTCCTTGCTCTACTAAACAATGGCATCACCTAATTGAAGGTAAAGTTAATATTTACCCTTCTTCTTGTGGAATTTTTGTTGTAATTTTTGATAGTTCCTCAGACAAGGAGATCATTATACTCATCATCATCTTCATCATGAACATCATCATTGTCATTATTCTCATCATCATCGTCATCGTGATCATCATCATAATCATCTATAATGTTTTCCTCATCATCATTAAGGGGGGGTCTGGAGGGTCAGGCTCTGAGAATGGTGGCACTGGGGATTTAGGGAAGACTGGTGAGACAGTTCCTATGGTAGCTTTGTTCCCTTCGTTCTAGACTGGTGGCAACGATGCAGCTATAGGGGTAAGACCATATCTGTGGGTGGAGGTGGTGGTAGGGATTTTGCAGACCCAAATAGGGGGGTTCAGATGTGTTGAAATAATTCATGATAACAACCAAAAATGAGTGCAAGACTTCTATTAAACATATGGCATGTGCTAAACAAACGCCTAAGGTCTCCTTTGGAGATGAGGTTACTGAGACCATCGAATATTGTGAAAAGAGGGGTTTAATTTACAGGTTCAGTAATGGCATAATTAATCTTTGTATTACAATACACATATATATAGGCAAGAAAGCTCCCATAATTTAGGAAATTGTTTTAATAATACTACTAAAAATAAACTATTTACGTGAGTTTGTTTTAACAACCAAATCATGCTCAAATAACAATATGATTTGTAATAACAACTCAATTACATCACATTATAATCTAACTCTCACAATAATAATGTGAGCACTATAGTATTTCTCAACAAATCTTAGCACTTAATTTTTATTTAAATAAATTGATGAACTCTACAGAAACAGAGAAAATAAAATGATTAAATGTTAATGAAAAATATTTAAAATAATAATGAAATAATTATGAATCATCTTGAGGAAAAATGGATCATCATCCACCACCAATACACAAAACTTATTGTCCTTCTCTCCAACTATTAATTCAAATTAAAATTCATTTATATCTACATGGAGACTGTTGTGACGATTATTTTTTTAGCATCGAAAAAAATAGAGATATCGAATGTGAATGTAAATACACGTCAAGTGTATCTCACCATGGTCTTAGCTAAACCCCATTAATTTAATTCATCTCCCTTCATTTAATTAAATGCCCACTTATTATCTCATCACCTTTAATCCTCATTAATTAACATTGATTAATTAAGCTTAATTAATTAATTAATATCCACTAGCCCTAATGGACTTTCCCTTTAGGATGTTTTTATTCCTAAATCTACATCCCAACACGCTTTTTCTAGATTTTATCTTTCCCATCTTTATCTCCTAACTACCCATGACACATCCCTAAACAACCTCTTCCCACCTACAAGCTTTAAAGCTTTTTTCCATTCTTAAAAACCTAAAATCCCGACTAAATCACAAATTCAACCCCATTGGGAAAAGTTTCCCCATAGTCGGTGGCGACCCAGCCCAGTCATCATCAACCCTATAAGACTGATTTCATTCCCCCTCCAAAATGAAGACACAAATGACAGGCATGAAAAATATTTGAGCTTTCTTACATTCTATGAATCCATCTTTGAACTAGAACATCCCTACAACTAGATCTCAAACCCCTTGGATCTCCTTTCAAGCTTGCTTTCATCACTCGTGAACATCTTCGTGAGGTTTAATTTTTTTGTGTTTTATCTTACGTTATTTCTATCATTATCTTGTTAGATCTAACATTTTGCAGGACCAGATCATCTCCACAACCTTGTTCAGGAACTCCATTATCAGTCTTGTTCTACTCAGTTTCTTTAGTTGCAGTTGTCTATCCATTATCCACCATTTTCCTTAGGATTTATTCTACTCTTCTTGAGTCTGCCATCACTCTAGCCTAGGTCATTCGACCCATCACTGTGTCACTTATTTTGTCTACAAATCCTCTCTCAATGTCTGCTTTACCTTGTCATTATCTCTAAAATCCATATTTGTCATACTTGTTCTCTGTTGCACTAAACCCATCCTCTTTACACCCCAGCCACCATCTCTAAACCAAGTCCTATTTCTCAACCTAATCCCTATCAAATATTTGTTTTTTTGCATCATTTGATCTCCCCCACCTAAGATATTCATCCTGTAGGTTATCTGTCAGTATTTATAGGTCCCTGTCATCTATCTAGTTTTGCACTCAGATCATATCAGGTATGCATTTGAAGCTTGTTCTCATAGATCTCATTTGCTCAGGTCACCACCGACCTGCCTCTCTGTAGTCTTGGTCACCGTCAACCCTAGCCAGGTATACTTTATTTTATAGTCTATTTAGATCAGATTTGTATGTGCCTTACATTTATGCATTTTTTAGTTTCTATGTGCCTTCAGATTCTACATATTATCATGTTTATTATTATTTCTTTTATCATATCTTATCAAACATGGGGGTTGACATCCACCAAGGAAGTTAACGCTTCTTGGAGCTGACTTCGTCGGGTAACCCCCTCATCTATCATCTAATCCATTTTCTTTCTAGTCTTTGTTGTGCAAGTCATAAACTTATAGTAGTGGGGATCCATCATTCACTTTGCACTCATCTTCTTGCATCTATCACACATTTGAGGTACCTTAAACCCTCCATTTTCTGATTTATTTAACTTTCTTTAGTACTAATTCATTAAATTGAAAAGGAACAAAAAAAATAGATAAACATTCTAGCACGCCTAGTGGGACCACCCTTTAGGTGATTCCTTGCATTTTTTTGTTATTTTTTGTGTTTCTTTTGTCTTCTACTAACACTGTAGGTAAAAGCTTTTCTTTTTGCTTGTTCGTGTTGTGCTTGATTGCTTGGATCACTCTTCACTTGTGTCTTCTTGAAGATCATATAAAAAGGAAAAGTGTTATACATGTATTCTCCTTTTTGTCTCATTTTCTCTTTATGCATTGCATTTTCCCTTCCTTGTGTGTGTTCTCATTTAAATTTCACATTTGGATTTGGATTAAAAAGAACTATTTTGCATCCTTGCTTGAAAGCATATAGTTTAAGTAAGGGTTAATCGGTTGCATCTCACATTCTATCACACACAACCAAAATTCACAAATCATTCTACACATCTAGACATCTTCCTACCAGGCAGACTAATTGGGATTTGATCACCCAACAGGAAGTTTTCACGGTGTTCTGGCCATGCATTATAAATCTTGTACATACTCGGGCCTCACGTACCTTTGGGTATATCAAGGACTCCCCAACCATAACTATCTAAAACCAGCCTTAGATGGCCATCTCTTAGGTACCTTGTTATCCACTATTTTCATTTTCTCTTATTTCATAATTAATCATGTTAGATAAAAAATGTCGTTGCTTGATTTGTTTGTTAATAAAATTCATAAACAAATATTTTCCCATTTCATGCCTATTGATACCTCTTCTCAAACAATGCAACACTATAATATATCTAATGATACTTCTTCCTCCAATAATCTTGAGATTCCACATTGGATCTCTCAACCTTGTCAAGACCATGTCATCCAAATTGATCCCCCTTTTGAAACCAACTCTCCTATCTCTCCTCAACCGACCACACCACCATCTCCTACTCCTTTAGAAACTCTTGGGCCTCCTTCTAGCCCATGTATGACTTCATATTTCACAGATCTCCCACAGTCTCTCAATCTTATCAATCCACTCAATTAGTGGATCCTATTCCACCCCCACCACCTCATATCAACACTATCCCTATTCATCTGATATTATCACTAGAATGCCTATCCAACCATCTCAATCTCCCAATACTCAATAATCAAATATCCCTATCTCACAACAATCTATTCAATCTCAACAATCACATAGCATTCCTATCTCTCAACAGACAATCATTATCACAACCTATCCCATCCTGTTACATTCCTATTCAATCTCCAACCACTTTAATTAATATCCCCTCTTATCAAATCAATTACATCCTTATCCATCTACTTCTCATGTTGTGCAACCACAACCATCTACCTCTTATGCATGACACCTTCACACCAAAACTTATAAACCATCTTCTAATTATACCCCCTTGGGGGAATCATACAGTTCAATCTTTGATAAGTTGATGATAGCTCACCTCCTCATACTTCCTCCCATCTGACCTATTGAAAACTTACACCCCAAACCCACTTGGTATCATGAGGGTCATTATTGTAAATATCACCAAGTCATAGGTCACGACATTGAAAAGTGTCATTCTTTTAAAGATCACGTTCAACAACTTATAAATAAGGGGATCTCCAAATAGACAATCCTACCTCATCTCTGCAGCCAACCCTTGACATCTTCAGACAACCCTTTCCTAATCCACCACTGAAAAATCAATTTCTACCTTCCACATCTTACACATCCAATCCTTATGTAATCAATACTATACATCAAACACCTCCATCCTTACCTATCTCATCTACCTCATCATTTATTCATACCTTATATATTGTTCCTACAACTTCTACCACACCTATCATACTAACTTCTACTGACTTGTTCTACATCTACATCTATTCCTACCTTTACCACATCCACATCGACTACATCTATCATAACCCAACCTATCATACTTAACCCCTTATCCATATAAACACACCATACATCATTTATATCATCCATACACATCCCAGTTGTACCTGTCTCTATCCATCAATCCCAATTACCCATATATCTACCCCATCAACACATTGTTACATATACATTGACATCTTCATCACATATACCTACATATTTTCCCATGACCACATCACCTATTTTGGTGGCTTTTGACGTCCCCCATTTCTACATTAACCAATCCAAAACCTACATAATCCCCATCTCAGATAGACCTCATCAATTGCATCATACAAACACCCCTCTCCCCATCAATATCCTCATCTATCCTTGATCATGTGCTTTCATCCCTTATCACATCCACTTCGTTAGATTTGATCATACCTACTACTTCATCTACATCCATTCCACCCTTACCTATTATTCCATCCATAGAATCAATCCCAATTCCTCTTTCTTCACTTTTACCTGCACATCTACACATCAACTATCATGACTACATCGACTTCATCTTCTCCTCCTTACATCTTTTTCATCATTTGAAGAGTTTGTGAAAGCATTCCAACTCACCTTGACTTCAAATAATCCTCCCATTTCATCCTCACAATCAAACACTTCCACATCTTCTTTAGACATTATCAAACCTTCCTCCACCAATACCAACCACACAACCTTCATATCCTCCAGTTGAGATTATTGTCATCCTTGTCAAGGGTAAACCTTCTCAATCAAAATCTAAGACTCTTGGTAAACATCCCCAAAGGTTTCTTAGGCATCCTCATAAGAAGTTAGGTCTTCCCTCTTCTCAGCAATCCAATTTTACAACATCCATCCTAGGAGCACCCCATCTCTTTTAGGGCCAATCCCTTCATCTAAGAAATCTCCCAACATTCAATCCAAATCCAAACAATCTAATCCTCCTCTTAAATTTGATCCATCTTCTAAGATATTTAATTTACCCATCCAATCTACATCCACTCCTTCCCCTAAATCTAAGTCAAAATCTCCTATTACCAAGCCTCACAAGAGGCTTTCTTACCTACCACTGCTTCAATTGGGTCCTACACAGATACCCTTCAACACTTATCTAGACATCTCTGCCATCATGCTTCCTCCTATTAAATCCTTTGATCCAAGTAGTAAGAAACCATCATGGTTCAAATCCCTAATCATGATATGCATGCCTATCATCGTACCCCTGGTCATGACATTGAGCATTGTAAGGCCTTTCAAACTATTTTCCATGATCTTATTGAGAAAGATGACTTTCCTCATCAAGAGGAAGCCATTCCTTCTCCATCCACCACAACCAATCTAATTCCTACATCTATATCCTCCATCTCTCAGATTCTCAAGACTCCTTCATCCACATCATCCCATTATCATCCTCTCCCCCGCATATCGCCTCCTAAGGAAGGTCCTCCCTTGTTTATCGATAAGTTTTTCCTTACCAATCACCCTATGATCCTTGACCATTCTATCCAATCCAAATTCAAAGTTATGTCATACATTCTCTCCAAGACAATCCCATTTAATCTCCTTCGCATCTGACTAGCTCATCCATATCTAATTTGCCCTAAAGTGATATAATTCTTTCACTGGGGGAGCATTCCCCTTCATTATTGATCCCCTCATGTCACATCCTATCCACATCAATTCATCTCCCTATCCATCCAAACAAGCCCCTTTGACACTGGCGGTAATTCATTCCTGGATCAATCTGTTTATTTTATTCAATTCCTCATCATCCTTGAACCATTGTATACCTCAGTCCATCTTATCCATGTTTATCCTATTATGGGGCACCATCTTTTCATCTCAAATTCCACCTTTGTGGCCATCTATTTGTGCCTCTTATCGGGGCACCATTTTTCCTTTTTTCATCCTAAAGTCCACCGTTGTGGCCATATTTTTTGCCTCTCTCTAGGGCACCATTTATTCATCCTAAAGTCCACCGTTTGTGGCCATATTTGTGCCTCTCCATTAAGGGGACCATATTTCTTGCTTCCAAAGTCCACCTTTTGTGGCCATATTTTTCCCTCTCTCTTGGGATGCACCATTTTCATCCAATCCCTTTTTTGAAACTTAGCTATCAGTCCACCTTTGTGGCCATATTTGTTCATCTCCCTTAGGGACCATATTTCCACCCATTATTTCATTCTAAGGTACTTTATGATATTTTCCTTGTCTCATCTATCTCATCCAATTCATCATCCCGTCCTAAGTCCACCTTTGTGGCCATATTTATCCCTCTCTTGGGGGACCATCATTCTTAAAATCCATCGTTGTGGTCATATTTTTCCCTCTCTTGGGGGACCATCTATTCGTCTCATTAGGGATGCATAATTTTCTTCACTTCCTCAAAAGGTAGCACATAGTTTAGCTTCTTCTCATTTATCTCATCATATCCCATCTTTTAAAATCTTTCAGTCCTAGTTTATCATGCGACTTTAACATCGATGACCTTATCCTCCTGTTACTACTCTAGAAAGGAGCCAACGTGGAAAGGTTTTCCCCCAACTAGATTGGACCATACATTATCACACATAAGTATGGGTCAGGAGCCTATCATTTGGCCTCCCTTGATGGTAAACTAAAAGTGGAACCACTTAACATATTGCACTTGCAACCATTCTATTGTTAGCACATTACCAATGAGCACTTAGTCATATCCTTTAGATCATCCCTCCATCATTAGCCTCTTCCATCTATCATTGTAATGATTTGGAACTATGTGGTCTACCATCACTTTCCTCAGCATGACCTTAAATATGGGCACCATGGCTCTTCCCATAGAATTTTCCTTATGGATAGGTTCTCCCTTCTTGGTGAGAACTACACGATCATTACATCCATCACCCCCTTTTTTACCTCTTGAAACCATGCAAAGGGTTCACAGGTGTCTCTTGTACATTCATTGTCCCCTTCTAAGTGGTCTACCTAGCTATTCCCATCTCTTCCCCATGTTAAAATTCAAAACTTCATGGATGCTCTTATCAAAATTCAAATTTATTAAAAACAAATTGCTCCCTCAAAGGACAATTGTTCATATAAAAAAAGAAAAAAAGAAAAACAAATCAAATCAAATAAATAGACTAATCCCTCAAAGGATGGCTATCGTATATATCATTCTTACCATCTATATCATATATGTATAAAGTAGACCATACCCTTAAAGGATGACTACTCTTTTGTATCATGGCATTGAAGGCTTCCTGCATTGATCAACCTTTTGTTTTATCAACATCCTAAGAAAGCTTCTCCGCATTGATAAACTTTCTTCTAGAAAAAAATCCCGTATTGATCAGTTTTCTCTTTCCCCTTCCCAGAGCTAGGGCATTGATATTTTGGGAACACCACTTGTGGAGAATCCTCTTCCCGCGTATAAGTTACATCACAAACCCCTTTGTCATGTCGAAATTAGGTTTATGAGTTCATTCCATCCATACTTTCCCTCATGATCTATGATATTGCTAACTACCGTTGGTTATGTGTTAAAATCTGTCTTGGTCCCACATGTGTCTTGTGTTACATGGATCCCCTTCTTGTTTACCTCTTTTGGTTTGAGGAATCCTTTCCTCCCACGTTCCTTGATATGACATAGCATCGTTTTTACCCTTTGGTCACTTCTAGTTTGATCTATATCTAGTATCTCATCTCATATATTAAACCTTATCTATCTCATTAAATCTTATCCGATTTACCGCATCTTAAGTCCACTTTTGTGGCCATATTTGTGTTCCCTCGCAGGGAATCATATCATGCATTTTATTATCTTGCATTTTTGGCCATCTTTCTGCCCTTTTACTAGGGCACCATTTCATCTTATCTCAAGTCCACTTTTTTGGCCATTTTAATTTTCCCCTTGGGGCATTTTTGTATTTTTCCTTATCGGCATTTTTTCGTGTCCTTTACTAGGGAACCATATTATGATCCATATCTCATCTCAAGTCCAATTTTGTGGCCATATTTGTGTTCCCTCTCGGGGTACCATACCTCATCTTTTTTATATTTTTCCTCGGCCATTATCGTGCCCTTTATTGGGGTATAATTATTTCTTTCCTCATTTGTTTTGTGCCTCTTTTGGGGCACCATATTCTCACCAAATTCCACCTTTGTGGCCATATTTAATTTCCCTTCAAGCATTTTATATCATCACTTTGTTGCCTTTTTGGCCATTCTCATATCCTGCACTAGGGCACCATTATTTTCATCCTCGTCCCTTGCGGACACATACCCTTTTTGCTCAATTACTCGTGTATGAAGGATTTCACATTATTTTTCACATTTAGTTGTGTATAGTTTGATTTTTTCCTATGACACATTAGTTCCCATGTATTGCATCCATTCGAGAGGTTTTCCATTGGATTTCCTCCATTTCGTAGTGGTTTTCGCCCACTCACTAGCTCGTAGAGCATTGCCCCCATCTCCATTGAGACCGCACCGTGTCCCCTATTCACCAAATATCAGAGTCACTGCCATAGATTTTATTGTTGTTTTTTATCCTTTTTTCTTGGGACATCCTACCTCACTTTGTCATTTTGGGTAAGTGCACCAAGTTGGGGGGCCAAAAGGGGGTCTTAAGTGGACGCATTTTTCTGAAAAAAAAACTTCAACTTGTATGAGTTTTTCGAAATAGTTACACTCAAAGTTGGAAGATGTTGTAGATATGTGAATTGTAGAATTTTGAGTCTAGTTTCTAAGCTACTAAATTTTATTGAAAATGGATAAGTTTAAGTGGTTCAAAAAACTAAAATACCAATAGATGCTCGTATTTTTATTACAAAACATAATAGAGTGACTTTCGTGCCCCCCACCATTTTTTGAGCACCATTTAGTATTTTTGAAAACTCTTTGGTAGAAAGATAGATAGGAGCATCTAGTTTGGGCTCCATTTTTTAAAGATTTTTTTAGTGAATATTTTTTTATTTATGATTTTTCTAGTACAAAAATTTAATGTTTTGAAAAATAATGGAGCTCTGACCCTGCCCCCCCCCACTTACTACCTCAAAAATATCAGAAATTAGTTTTTTTTTTAGTATGTATAGAATTATGCCTAGTTTGGGCTAGTATAATTTTTTTTAAATTTTGATCACCTAAAAAAAAGATACACAATGAAAGATAGACATATTTACACTTCAAAAAATAGCTATAAAAAGGCATAGTTAGAAAACAAATAATATGAAAACCTTTTATTAGTCAGAAAATTTGAAAAATTATATTTTTAGAAAGAATAAACTCTGCTCTACGTCATGGTATAATTTGAAAATGGAGCGATTGTTTTATTTTGATTTATCATATAGGAAGTGGCATTTTTTACATTTTCTTGCAAAAACATGTTGTTTGTTATGTTTGTACAGGTCCATGCCTTAGGCTTGGTGATCTAAATCGGATCCCAAGCCTTGAGGCATGGTTTGGGAAAAGATAAAATGCAAAATGTGTACGTGTTTTTCTTTGTTTTATATATTATGGCCCCCCAACATCCCTTTCATCTCTTTCACGGGAATTCTGCAAACATTTTGTTTTGTCTGCAATTTTCTCTACATTCTTGCACAATTTTTTAGTAGTTAATTTTGTCCCCTACCCCACTAGCTGATTTTTTATAATCATGGGTGATAAACGTTGAGCTAAGGACAAGAAGAAAGTCAAGAACAAGACACCAAAGCAATTAGAAGAGAAGAGAATAAAGAAATTCAAGAGAATGCAAAAACTTCGAGCAGGGCAAGGTACATCCACTATATCAAATGTAGCTAATGTATTAGAAAATGGGGATGAAATACATAATGAAAATGAATAGAATAATTATTTTGCAATTAATAATGATATTTAATTGAATGATAATGTTGGTATGGATGAAGAAATTGATATGAATCCAATTTTTGAATCCTTACTTGAGAATCCAAATGTTAACCCCGAAATTTGTATGAAAACACTGAATAAAGAAAGTAACCTTGTAAACGAATCTTCACCTATAAGAACACCTCCTTCCATTTTACGAAGAAAACAAATTCACGTAATTGAAATTGATGAAAACATTATAAAACCAATGCCTAACAAAATGTCTGAAAGAAATGTGAGAAGAAAAGCTAGTGGAATTTGGAATAATTACTTTGAGAATTTAAATGACACACAAAGATGTCAATTATTTGTTTCATTAATGAAATTAATTAAGATGAGACCTATAATGGAGACCCTGGGGTTAAGAACATCTAATGTTGTTGATCAAAATGCGTCAATTGTTGAAAACATACATAAAGCATACCAAACTGTAGGTGGCAAAAGATGCACCAAAGATAGTAATGCTACACGGCGTGCACTAACTAATTGTTTAGTCAGTGATAAAATAGTTAATAAATGCTTGATTAGAAAAACAAGCAGTGCTTTGAAGCTAAACATAAAAACACCAATGAAAGCAATAGAGAGACGTAAACATCTTGAGTTAGTCAATAACACTGACTATTGGGATTTCTCTAGCAGACTTCCATGAAAAGACAAGAATACATATGATATTCTAAAAGAATTAATTGTAAAATTTTGGAGTAAGAACACAAGGGTGTCACTAAATAGAAGAGATACGGTAAAAAGAAGAATAGGTTCTCGTAATCATGAATTGTGTGTAAAAAATTTCTTAGATATGACTCAAAAAAAAAATTCTCTAAGTTTAGAAATGAAAATCCACAAATTAACATTATCCAAAGATTCTTTGAAATGAGAAAACCCTTTTATGTGAAAATCAATCACTCACGTACCAGTTGTTGTTGTAGGCATCATGTTGAATTTTCAATGCATTATGATGTTTTTTGTCAAATACGTCATGTTTTACATATTGACATCATGTTGCAGGAGTGTGGAATAAATGTCCCACAAAAATATTCAAGGGAATTTATTCCGACAATATTTTGTGAAAAATCAACAAGACAATTTTTTGATAACAAAGCATGTTTGGATGGAACGTGTAATGTATGCAGTGGCTTGCCAAATCTAAAAAGTTGTATCCACGAGGAGAGTACATATTCAATAGGAAAAGAATTGGTTGATTTCACTCAATATAAATCGGTGGCATATCAATTAAAATATGGAAAAGAATCTAAGAGGTGTGAGCTTGTTAGAAAACAATTACCTATATCAAGATATATGGTCAAATTCAGAGAGGAAATTTGTATGAGTATGCAAGGAACACACATAGAGCTCAATGGTTGGATGAGAAATTCAAGTTAAGAAAGGACACATTCCCACTTGGTACTATTGTTTCAGTAGTTGACTTTGTAGATAATTACACATTGCAGCCAAAAATGGAGGTTCAATCTCAATATTATAACTTAGTACAAGTTTCTATTTTCGTGCATATAACATTCATGCACTCTCATGAAAGCACTAAGCAAGATCGAAAAATATTAAGAGAGTATAATTTCTACATCAATGATGATCAGAAACATTCTACATAATATGTACAAGGGTGTTTCCAAGTGTTTTATGTGAACTTGAATGAGAGGAACATTAGTTTTGATCAACATTACATTTGGTTAGACAATTGCACATCACAATTCAAGAATGCACGGGTGTTTTATTGGCTAAGAAAGATGCACAAAGAAACAAATGTACAACATATCTAGAGTTTTACTGAGGCAAGGCATGGAAAATGAGAGCATGATGGTGCAGGAGCATGTGTGAAAAGAGAACTTGCAAGAGAAGAGTTAAAGTTCAAGGATGGTGCTAAATTTACAGATGCAAAAAACATTGTTAATTGGTGTGTTAAGAATATGGGCTATGAATCTCAAGAGAGATCAACGGTTCAAAGATATTTTTGGTTGATAGGGAAACAACATCTGGTAAACTTTGAAGATTGTATGATAGTTACAAGATCAAGTGATATGCACTCATTCCGTAGTTCATATGCAAATGCTTGGACCATTTATACTAGGTGCATGATATGTTTTTGTATATCATGCATTGATTTTGCGTGGAATTAATGTGAGTCACATCAGTGGGTGGATGAATGGACTTGTAGACCTCTAATTCCAATTGACACACATCAAATTCCATGAGTATTACAACTTACAGGGTCTTCAGATCAAATGACAACATCACTTGACTTTGACCAAGTCTTTGATTTAGTGCAACAAGGTACATACATATATGTACATGCCATGTTTTAGATTTATAAATTATTAAATGGTCAACTCCTAATGTATTTATAAATTGACTGAACATTTTTACTTTGTGATACATAGGGCACGTTTTTGTAGTTATTGCGACGGAATTCAACGAAGAGGGAACGGACTACTTCTTATCTCATTGTGTAGAGGGGAAAAAAATTGACTTCCAAAGTCATTGATGGTGAAGACCTTGAGTATCCCATTGGATCAGTGGTAGTCACTAGAACGTGGATTCAACGATATCCTATCAAAAAATCAAACATTTGGTTGTTTGAAGACTATGAAGTACATGGAAGATACTTCACTATTCACATTTGGTCCTTGCAACAAATATTAAATCGATCAAATATTGAGGTCGGTCATCAAACAAAAATTTGTGGAAGGTTTGTGAATTAGATCATGAAGCAATTATTGCTACTTTCAAGAATAGAGTTGATCCTTGCGGTTCATTAGATTGAATTTGCAAAGGTATGTTCTTCATGAATTTAATTTGAATATTTACTTAAATGATTTTGTTTAAATTTTGTATGATTTAAAATTCTATTTAATTGCTTAGCAACATGTTTATGTAGGTTAGTGGTGCCAAAAAAGCTTCCACCTTCATGTGGTTGGCACTGTCAGTAGAGAATTTATTATTCTCAAAGCCAAGTGAAGCTAAGAGAAATTAAATATTAGAAACATACAACAAACAAAAAATTTCATTTCACCACCTATATTGTATGAACCACCTATATTATTCAGGTGATTGGCAATGGACAAAATTACACTAACTCAGTCTGAACGGAGATGGAGAAAACTACATGAGGCTTTTGTAAAGGGCCTTGATGTGGAGGTCTTGGATCTGACGAGACATCTCTAGGTGCCACAGAGTTCGAGAAATCACCCGTCGAAGATATGGCGTGTTTGGGCCTTAGGGCTCTTATAAGACTACGCCCAGACGAGGTAGCACGAAAGCACGGGGAGTGTAGGAAACAAAAATGAAACCTCTAATAGCGTTCACCTAGCCACCCCGATGTGTTGGCATAGTTAGTTTGGTCCCATGAGCTTCCGTTTGCAAACTACAACCTCTGGCACCCCTACATTGACTCAGACTGCACTATTTTACGTGTTTACAAACAATAGCATAGCGAGAGAACCAGATGGAGATGGAGAAAATCACGAGAGGCTTCAGATATGAAAAGATGTCTCTAGGTGCCACATAGTCTGAGAAATCACCCGTTGGAGATATGGTGTGTTTGGGCCTCAATGCTCTTAAGGGACTACCTCGTCCGGGTGTAGTCCCTTAAGAGCCCTGTGGCACAAACACGCCATATATTTGACAGGTATTTTTTCGGAATCTGTGGCACCTAGAGATGTCTCTTTAGATCTGATACCTCCATGTTGGGGCCTTCTATGAAATCCTCTCGCGGTTTTGTCCATATCCATCCGGTTCTCTCATTGTGCTATTGTTTGCAAATGCACGAATTAGTGCAGTCTGAGTTAGTGTAGGGTTGTCAGAAGTTGTAGTTTGCAAATAGAAGCTCGTGGGGACCAAACCAACTACACCAACACGTCGGGATGACCTAGGTGAACACTAGTGGAGGATTTTTTTTGGTTCCCTACGCTCCCCATTCTTGTCAGGTCTACCTCGTCCATGGGCATAGTCCCTTCAGAGCCCTAAGGCCCAAAACACGTTCCATATCTTCGACGGGTGATTTCTTAGACTCCGTGGCACCTAGAGATGTCTCGTCAAATCCAATACACCTCCATGTTAGGGCCCTCTACAAAATGATATCTCGTAGTTTTCTCTATCTCCAATCTGGTTCTATTGATGTGCATATTGTGTGCAAACGCGTGAAATATTGCAGTTTGAGTCAATGTAGGGTTGCTAGAGGCTGTAGTTTGCAAACAGAAGCTCGTGGGACTGAACCAACTACGCCAAATCAATTCAGGGTGGCTAGGTGAATGCTAGTGGAGGATTTTTTTTGGTTCCCTACGCTCCTCCGTGCTTTCGGGCTACCTCGTCTGGGCGTAGTCCCTTAAGAGCCGTTGAGGCCCAAACATGCCATATCTTCGATGGGTGATTTCTCAGACTCCGTGGCACCTAGAGATGTCTCGCTAGATCTGAGACCTCCATGTTGAGGCCCTATATGAAATCCTCTCACATGTTTTCTCCATCTCCATTTGGTTCTCTCGCTTGTGCTATTGTTTGCAAATGCATGAAATAGTGCAGTCTGAGTCAGTGTAGGGCTGCCAGAGGCTGTAGTTTGCAAACGGAAGCTTGTGGGACCAAACCAACTAGGACCAAAACATTGGCATGGCCTAGGTTAATGCTATTGGAGCATTCATTTTGGTTCCCTATGCTCCCATGCTTTCAGGATACCTCGTCCGGGCATAGTCCCTTAAGAGACCTTGAGGCCCAAACACGCCATATCTTCAACCGGGTGATTTCTCAGACTCCGTGGCACCTAGAGATGTCTCGTTAGATCCAATACCTCCATGTTAAGGACCCTCTATGAAATCCTCTTGCATTGTTTTATCCATCTCCATCTGGTTCTCTCGTTGTGCTATTGTTTGCAAACACGCGAAATAGTGCAGTCTGAGTCAGTGTAGGTGTGCTAGATGCTGTAGTTTGTAAACAAAATCTCGTGGGACCAAACCAACTAGGCCAACATGTCTGGGTGGCCTGGTGAATGCTAGTGGAGGCTTAATTTTGGTTCCCTACGCTCCCCGTGCTTTTGGGCTACCTCGTCCAGGCGTAGTCCCTTAAGAGCCCTGAGGGGCCAAACACACCATATCTTCGAAGGGTGATTTCTCGTAGACTCCGTGGCACCTAGAGATGTCTCGTCAGATCCGAAACCTCCATGTCGAGGCCCTCTATAGAAAATTCTCTCAGCTGTAGTTTTCTCCATCTCCATTCGGTTCTCTCATTGTCCTATTGTTTGCAAACGCATGAAATAGTGCAGTCTGAGTCAGTGTAGGGCTGCTCAGACATTGTAGTTTGCAAATGGAAGCTCGTGGGACCAAACCAACTATGCCAACATGTCAGGTGGCAAGTTGAATGCTAGTGGAGGCTTAATTTTGGTTCCCTACGCTCCCCGTGCTTTCGGGCTACCTCGTCTGGGCGTAGTCGCTTAAGAGCCCTGAAGGCCCAAACACGCCATATCTTTGAACGGGTGATTTCTCAGACTCTGTGGCACCTAGAGATGTCTCGTCAGATCCAAGACCTCCATGTCGGGGCCCTCTACGAAATGCTTTCATGGTTTTTTCTCCATCTCCATTTGGTTCTCTCGTTGTGCTATTGTTTGCAAACACGCGAAATAGTGTAGTCTGAGTCAGTGTAAGGCTGCCAGAGGCTGTAGTTTAGCAAACGAGAAGCTCGTGGGACCGAACCAACTATGCCAACACATCAGGGGTGGCCAGGTGAAATGCTAATGGAGGCTTTGTTTTGGTTCCCTACACTCCCCATGCTTTCGGGCTACCCTCGTCCGGGCATAGTCTCTTAAGAGCCCTGAGGCCCCAAACATGCCATATCTTCAACATGTGATTTCTCAGACTCTGTGGCACCTAGAGACATCTCCATCAGATCCAAGACCTCCATGTTGGGGCCCTCTACAAAATCCTCTCATTGGTTTTCTCCATCTCCATCTGGTTCTCTCGTTGTCCTATTGTTTGCAAACATGTGAAATAGTGCAGTCTGAGTCAATGTAGGGCTGCTCAGAGGCTGTAGTTTGCAAACGAGAAGCTCATGGGACCGAACCAACTACGCCAACATGTCGGGGTGGCTAGGTGAATGCTAGTGGAGGCTTTGTTTTGGTTCCCTACACTCCCCATGCTTTCGGGCTACCTAGTCCGGGCGTAGTCCCTTAAGAGCCCTGAATGACTAGATTGGCTTAAGAATGAATTTGATAGGGGTATGTCTAAGAACACACGGGAGTTATCAATCACCTAGTAAATCTTTCTTGTTTAGTTTTGGATGGGAGTCAGCTGGCCTATGGCTTAGTGACCTTCCATTCATTGATAATTTATGCTATGATAAACCCATGGATGCTTTCAAAAGTGCCTTAAAAAGGATAGGGGTAGTCATCAAGCCTAGTGAAGGGTGTGATGTGATTTCCAAATAACTTGAAATGCCTATAGATTTAAAGGTAATAACATGAATTGGATAGGATTAGACAATCAAGAATCAATTGAGTGTCTTAATTAGAATGTCATTGCATCTGGAGACATTCTCAAGCATTGGAGTAATGTATATGGAGAGACATTCTCAAAATATCAACAGATGAAAGGCATCAAATTGTGACGACTCTCAGGTGTTTTAACAGGGGAGAAGACTAAGAAGCATAGAAGAATGTAGTAAGTGCATGATAAGATATGAACCAGTACAAAGAGACCATGAGCAAGAAGAAGCGCAAGTAAGGTAAATACACATATACACATTGATAAATTGAATGAATAATTACTCAGATTAGGTAACTCTTTATATACATACATTATATAAATATTGATTTCCAAAGTTTGATGCATATTATACATTGAAAATGCTAGTACATGTACATCACCAATAAATGAAAAAATAATCCATAATGTCTTAAATATTGTCAAGTGCACATCATATTAGTTTCATGCAAAAATAATCTCAGAAATGTAAGGTCTCATACAAAATTATCAAGTTCCAAATAGTATTTTAATGTGCATAATAAATACAAAAATTCCCAAATAGGCCATATACCATCAATTTCAAATGCCATATAGGCATACATATAATGCCATGCACATAGGCATACAAAAACAATGTCATGTAAGACATATATATTTCCTACTCATCAAAATCTATCCCTCTCTTGGCCTTTCTCGAAGAAGGCCCTCCCTTAGATACGAAGATGGAGATCCATGAGATGACTTTGGATCGTCCGAGCCCATGCTTTGAGTCCTCTTTTGCTGAATACTCACCTGTAGATGAGCCTGTAAATGTAAACAATGTTTTTTTTGTCAAAACTTAATTTATATATGTTTTCAACATGTATTTAAGACCATGCTAGAATGAAAGTATTTACATAAATACACAAACTTACCGCAAGTTGTCGATCACGCCAAATTTGCATCTCATGCTCAGATGAGTCATCGGGAGCTCCTGCAGTATGAACTGGGGGTACGAAGATGACGAGATGGAGGAGTCCATGCCCTCGAAGTCAAAATGGAGGGGGTTGAAGTTCCCTACATACACATAAGATCAAAAAATCTAACATCAGAATTAGCGAAAATAGAACTAAGTTACATGTATGTCCATAATGACAATATTTTAACTAATTTTATCAATATAGAACTATTGTTTTTACCCCACCACGCCTGTGAATCAAATGAACATGGATGTTACCTGTCGCAGGTAACTCCTGCATATACACAATGAAGGACATTATTAACATAATTTAATAATTCTACAATGAAAGACATTACTAACATGTAATTTAACATAATATGAATTACAGAAGAAATTTAACAAATTCTACGTGTTGTTTGAATACCTCAGTGAGTTGCTGCGCAGATGAAATCGCAGCGGCAACACCTTTATCTACTTATCGCAGAGATGGTGGGGTGTCTAGTGAAGTCAACATCTTTATCAAACATGTATATCACGTGAGTTAGATGGACATATAAGAACATACATATATTTGACTTCAAAACTATATATATATATATATATATAGACACACATGTACATGCATACACACACACATGTATGTGACACAGTTTTACATAATTAACATTCTAAATTACCTCTGTGAATGTATGTGTATGCATGGTGCTCGCCACCTGTGGTTCAGGATGAAGATGCGCCTCCACGCACACTGTAATATCAATGCATATACATGTACAAATACAATTATTTCAAAAATTTAACATATATAAGTAAATCAAGTACTCCAAACTTTTTGTAACACACATAACAAAACATAACAAATTTACCTACAAAGGTGACGCACAGATGAATGTAATCCAAATATCTCACTGAAAAAGACATCTGACATAGTGACATTATCATGTGCACCCCTAGCACCAGGTACATCAAAATCAGTACGCATGAAAGTTTTGTCCTCCTCGGGCCCTAAACATATGCTACCACATGAAGAGAAAAGATGTGGCCTTATGCTAGTACTTCCTAAGGGAATACTCTATGTATCTCCACGAGAATCTGGCCTTAGAAATATCCTTCGTATGTTAAACAAGGGTCGTAGATAGCCCCTAAAGCGCATGGAGTGTATCAATATCTACTGTGTCCTTCATTGTTTGAGGGAAAATCTAAGGGGTGAGGGGGCTTCTATGTGGGGAATCTACCCTACCGAATAGGTGCATGTTGTGCACCTGGTCGATCCAGTGTATATCCTTTTCCTCGGCCCTGGAAATCTCAGAAATCAAAATAATTTGGGATCTCGTTGAGGATAAACTTGTAATGGAGGTTCCTCAAAAAGTATAATGGTACCTTGTTGTTATTACAAGGTGGAAAATCAAACACCATCCACCATCGGTCCCAAAAATTAGTTTTAATCAAATTATTATTTCACCAATAAATGGGAAACCATTTACATGACAACGAAATAGGAAAATTAGTACGGGGGTTCGTGAATAAGGCGCATATGAGGTATTTTGAAATTTATTTTTTCTTTACATCCACATATGAAATTTTTTTGGAATAATAAACCCTACAAACCTCTCTGTAAGTTCTCCAATGATCAATTTTCCCCATTTTCGATGTCAACTTGAACAAGTAATGCCTGCAATGTGTTTGTAAGAGAGGCATAGTGGGGGTTTGAAGATTGTGAATCCCTCATTGTTTTGATTAAATCCTCAATTTCAATTTTGTTTTCAACTATGTGGGCTGCTAAATCTTCTTGACTACCCGAGGGATGTTGAGCAATTGTGGGAGTGTCGGAGGGATGACAAGAATAACAGGGTTTGGTTGTGGTTGATTCCCTCAACCTCTAACTGTAACAATAAAAAATATGTATTCAATTCAAATTTTAATCTATAATTATCATATTTCAATGCAATTTTGAGAAAAGAATTGTGCTTACCTCTTCTCCGTGGTGCCATCGTCAATTCAGATCTTCTCGGTGATCCAGAAATGATCCTTTGAGCTTGAGATCCAGCTGAATGAAAAAACATGCAAGGGCATGGTTAAGCTCTGAAACTCGTGTTTGAGGGAGATAAAATGATAGAGGCTCGGGCCTCTTTTTTTTGTTTATAGTAGGCATAACGCGTACACGTTATGCGTGTCGGTGATAACACGTACACATTATGCTTTGGTATCCCAAACCTGACAATTTAAAACGTGATCGGTGTTATAATAGAACGTGTACGTGTTTTTCTTTTTTCTAGATTCTTGTCCACTTTTTGGCCCCCCAACTTCGTGCACTTACCCAAAAGTGCTTATGATTTTTAATACTTTGTGCCAAAGATAGGTGTCTATAATTTCTTAAGGAGCTTGATTTTCCAAACTTAAATTATCGAATGGACAAACTACATTATAAAAGGACCTCAGTTTGAGTTGGGATGCTAATAAAATTCAAAGGATATGTTGGTTAAAAATATTATCTCTAAGAGGTCAGGTACTTTGATCAAACAAATAATCATTTGGTCTCATTGGCATGTGCTAGCATGAACCACTCGACAAAAGGGGAAAATGAAAACACCTAGATTTGAATATTACACTTCAATTGCCCGATTGCATGTATATCACAATGGCATCCTAGCATATGAGAGCTTAAGAATAATTATATCATCCTATTTTAACTTGGCACGTAATTAAATTAGACAAAAGCACCTCATTTTTATTGTATTAAGTCCTCACTTAACTAAGATGAGGTTTGTCCAATTAGCTCAAATAGAATTCTAACTAATCGATCCAAGCCCTAATGGACTTTCAAATAATTAATCATCTAGCTTAATTTGGCATCTATTGGGATCTAAAGCTATCATCCACATATTCTTATTTCAGCTTTACTATCCTAATAAGGATCTTTATTCTCCATAACCATACTCATGATACACCCCTAATAGGTGCTAGATTTCCTTCCTAATGCTTAAAGACACATTTCTAGTTGAAACCTTAAACATTGCAATAGGGAATTGCAGACCCAAATTACGTATATTCCTACCATTTCTCTAAGGATAAGTTTCCCTCGTAGTAAACATTCAACCTCACACCCATGATCACTATTAATAACCTATAACATTTATTTCCCACCTTTTCCGAAATGATTGGGACAAAACGTGAGTAGAGACAATTATCATTGCATTATCTCTACTTCATGATGAATACATCGATTAGCCAGAGCTAATTTTACAGTTGTTTAAATGGGATCAAGCATCTAGTCACATTGACATTGTTGTTTAGGGCCAATCAAGCTCGTGTGAATTTAGGGATTTAGTACTATGTCCATTTTATCGAATGATATTGATTAGCACTGATTTCTATTATTATCTAGTTAGGATGCTAACAATCTTGTTGATAAGTTTCCTATGCGATCTGGATCACAATGTCACTATTGATTGACATTAATTGACTCATGAGTTTGATTATCAATTACATCCAATTACACATGTGATTGAACTAATTGAATCTCATATTGGACTCAAATGATCCACGTGATATGGGGCAATTTCAGTCACGGATTGACCTGATTAATGTCATAAGTACTAGCATATCCTAGAGTATTCATGACTTGTTGCCATCCCTTGATCATGCTAGATGCCAATAAAGCCATATTCAGCATATTGGTTATCGATTTGGCATGTAGATATGAGGTTTCATTAATTGTGCAGGTATTATTACACAGAAATTATGTCATGCATTTAATAGCTTGTGGGATCTCAAGGAACACACGTCTCCAACACAAAAATGTCCTAACATCCAAACCTCTGGTGATCTTCGTCGAAAGAGTCAGGTGATCCTTTATGCTCATAGTAATTTTCAAGATTTGTCATGTTTACTTGCATTTATAAATTTAATAGTTTCCATTAATCTACAAATTTCACTTATATATTTTCATATGGGACAATGGACATTTAAGTTACTTATTAGCACCATTAGTTAACTATCTTATTAAGCACGGGGGTTTAAATTCCCTTGGAAGTTAATTCATTTTCTATTGGAGCTAAAGGGGGGAAATGTTACCCCCACCTCTAGTAATCTAATGTGGTTTTAACAATGCTAATTTTGCATTCTTAGGATCATCAACTTGTAGTAGTGTGGAATCCAGGTCATTCTACATTGCGCCCTTCCTAAATGCATCACACATTTTCAATTACCTTGTGTTACCCTCGAATTTCATAATGTGACAAATCATGGTGTTTTCATTTAGTATTAGGGTGAATATGAAAATCAACATGGATCTCATTTGATGCAAAACCACCATATATTCATTCCCCAATATTATATGGAAATCTATGATGATCTTTTAACAATACCATTAGGCCCATTAGGCTGGAATTTTAAGGTCTGAACAGGGGGAGGATTCTCCACATTAGATGTGAATGTGAGGATTGGGAATGCTATGCAGGGTTTATGTAGATGGAATGGTACTCCTCTAGATGATTTACATAGAGTGGGATAATATACGAGGATTTAGAAAACTAAAATCTTTTAAGGTGGATTTTTGTGGAAAACCACTGAGATTATTGTTTTTGATTGTTATGTCTAGATGTACCATAAAATCAGCATTTGAATTTTAACAGTCCCAACTTCCATCATTGAGAATGGGGTTAAAGGAATATTTGGGATTGATGACATTCCATTCGGGGGGAAATACAATTGGATTCTTGATTCTCCTCATAGAACTCCATTAAAAATTAAAAGCATATCTTGGACGTCATCTTGTGGACCAATAAAGTAGGATCAATCATAATTATCATTTCCAATTGTATGCCTGTACATGTGCAGTATGGCAACTCCTAGCTTGTTTGGAAAATCTAAGTTGTCTCCAATGACATGAGATGTTTCTCCATCCACCCTTGAGGGGGTAAGGTGAGGGAAGATAAGGTATAGTATGGGAAAATAGAGGAATGAGTAATTCCAGGGACTAGTCAGAGGAACCACTAACAGTACATTTTATTTAGTAAGTACAAACTCTGATCTTCATTTGGGTTGGAAATTAGTCCCTGTTTCAAGATAGGTGAAGTACCATATAATTATTGAAAATCCTTCATTGTAGTAGTTTGAGCAATAAGGGGATCATCCTTGTAATCAGAGAGTAAGGATGTTCTACGACTGTACAATCGGCAATGGTTCATAGGTAGCATGAAAATTTGATGTCCCATTATTCTACCTCAGAATGATAGTAGCATGGATGCTTTTAAACCGAAAGTATTGAGTCATGAATATCAATAGAATTTTTTGATGCCTTGTAAAAGGATGTAAATTGACGTTTGAAATGTTGTCAGATGCATAGCATAAATAAGATCTATGATCGTCATAAGAAAAGTAGTTTAAGCTCTATTTCCATATACTCTTAGGGGGAGGCTAATATCAATTGGACTCCTTGGCTACATGTAATGATTAGCCATTTCAGCTAGGTGGTGAAGTATTTACAATCCATAGGCATTTTAGGTAATGAAGAACTACAAGACTAGAATTTTCATTCATGTTTTCTCTACAAGAACATAAATGAGAAGGTGGGCTAGATGATAGCAAAGTTGGAATTTTGGAGTTAGGTAAGCCATCATTTGTATTTTTAAGCCAATCTTGTGGCATTCTCTGTCACCATCTGATTCAGGAGGGCTTGTTATGCCTATTCTTGAAGCATTTTAGGTGTCCACTATATCTTTATCAAGGATGAAATCAACAAATGTAGTAGGTGGTGCGCTTTGATATTCTCATTATGAGATGCAAATGTGAAGTTAGATTGACCTAACCATGGTTGGAAATGGAATTGTTAAAGGTTACCTAAAGTTGTAGGTTATAAATTTCCCTCATATTTGACACCTTTAATCTTAATAATGGATCCTTTTACGATGAGGGAATTTATCTTATGACATGTAAAAAGAAATGTTTGCCAAATTGGAAATTGAATTGTCCCTTTTCAATGCTTCTTGATTGAATACTTATATATAGAAAGGATTCATTTTGATAGTTCATAATTTATCATGTGTAATGGGTAAAATAGCAAATGTTTTACTTCATTCGTACCCCTAACATGTATTGTGAGTAGATTAATCATTTTTCATGCATGACAAAAAAATGTTAATTTCAAATAAGGTGCTACAAATTAATATTCCATTCTAACCTCTTATTCAATAAAAGTGTAATTCGCAAACGTTGTCAGATATTGAATAAATATTGGCTTGAAGAAAGGACAAGATATTCCTTCTAAGATGATAAGTTTTGGAAATAATCCCTGCAATTAATGTATGGATTAATATTTGTGATTTAGGAATGATCAAAGTAGTTCAGTTCATTATGAATTGTATATAGTTTGTCTACTTTGAGCATTGACTATGTATTATAAAATAAAACATAGAGTCTATTCACACAATGTTGGTGGTGACACACACATCACAAAGAGGACTATTACATTCACACAGCACATTAAAATGTATAGGAAATAGTGTGTTGATCCTACTTGAATAATGTTAGCAAACATATTTTGCTAAATTTATGTGATTGGATCAAAATAATTCAAAAACTTGAATCTGGTTATATGAGATACTAATTATAACCATGAAGGATTATGACAAATTATTTAGTAAATAAATGAAACTAAGGTATCAATGTTGGATCATAATTCTGCATCACAAATTTATGGTCACCTAGTTTTCTATGTTTCAAAATATTATGGTGGTAAATTCCTTAGGGTGACGAATTAGAGGAAAATCTAGAGCTGTAACATCTTCCCTTTTTATTTTAGGAATGGTTGATACCATCAAAGCCAGGGTAGAAGAGGAACTCAGATGGAATTAATACTCTATGAAAAGTTGGTTAAAATGTGGATGATAATAGTAGTCAGATGGAAGATTTAGGGAATCACATTACATTTTAATGTAATCAGTGTCAAGGTGGCTAATGTTAGTTGGAGATGTTGTTGGATTAAACTCAATAAAATATTAACTAATTTTTAGTTGATCATCAAGATAACAGATGAAGCTTTAAAGTGGAATCTTAAGATTTTTTTAGTTTCATTCACATTTGAGAGTTTTATTTTTATCTGGAGATTTTGGTATTTCCATTAGAAATATTTTTGAAGTTAGTATTGCAAACTGCTCAATTTCAAGTAAAATCTTTGTAAGCACTTATGGCGGTCAATGATAGGAAGTGTGCAAGTCTTCTTAAATATGTCATTCTCTCTCTTTTTAAATATTAGATCATAATCCTTCGTTCTATTAGATCATAATCCTTCTCTCTTTTTAAATATTTGTTCTTTGAGTTATCTTAATAAGGATATTGTATTGTCCCATTCATAGTAGAAATGGTCTTTTTATGTGTTTAGGGGCATGATTTTTTTTTCTTGTTTTATAGGTGATGGTTGGTGTTATGAGGAACCCCAACAACACCACTTATAGTGTATGTGGCTAAAGAAGACAACTCTAGCACTAATTGGGTTTTCAAGTTACAAAAATTTGTTTTGTTTTTCCACTAGAATAGTAGATCTCTTGTTGGCTAGGTGTCCTTGTTATTATCATGTTATTCATACTCTCTTCTTTCACTTGTACAAATTCCACAATCACTCTTGAAGTTAAAAATTGATTGAAATTGAATATAATAATAATTGCACTCAAATTGACCATATTGGTCTCTAAGAGACAATAATATATTTGTTCTAGGAGGCACTCGTGTATCTTCTTTTTTAATAATATGTGAGGTGTTTGGGTGAAAATCGAGCTTGGAAATGAGGTATTTTTGAAATAATTTAAGTTTCACATTATGTATATTCCCCTATGTGATTATTTTTCTATGTATTTATATATTGATGAATGTAGAAATTTGAGTTTATATGCAATTTCTTCAATTTTGAATGCAAAAGTTGTGTGTTTATTGTCAGACTTGGAAGCATTCATTAATAAAACAAGTATATGATTTTAAAAATAGACAAAGAACAAAAGTGGAACATAAAATCTTCACGACATTAAAAAAATATTGGTGGAAATAATTTAGTCATCATGATTTGTTAATATACAAAATGAAATCTAAGAATTACAAACTGTTAGTTCATTTCATTTTTTAATAAATAGTTTGTAATTCCATTTTTATTGAATTTTTTTCTCTTAATACTTCAATTGGAAAATGTTTGCAAATGCAAGGAAATGTGAGAAAACCAAGTTGCAAAAGATAAGCTAGTTTATGGTTACTCTTATTATCTGAAGAGTTTTGTTGGCAAGAATTTCCTTCCAGAAGTAAAATCTTCCACACCCACATGATCACAATTGGCTTCATTTTTAGGAAATCTAATTTAGAATACCTTGTTAACGAAAATATCATTAAGAATCACCTTGTTAACCTATATGGATAATGTGGATCTATTGTCGATGCATGCCACGTGTTTGAAAAATGTCTAGGAGAAATGTGTTCTCTTGGAATACAATGATTTTAGGGTGGACCAATAGAAGTCAAGTGATTGCATTAATAAAGGTGTAAATTGAACCGAAAATAGACAAATACCTAAACACTATAAAAATATACAATTCTTAGGAATGTGGAGTACACATCCCATACATGGAGGGTTTGAATTAGGATGAAGTAAATAGATGCGCTAAAGTGATCGCTGAAATGTGTAGAGATGAGTGGGGACTAACAAAAGCCAAGATATTGTGACAACAAAAATATAAATTGAACCTACAATCGATAAATACATAAACACTCTAAAAACATACAATTATTAAAAATACAAAGTTTAAATTTTAGATACGAAAAATTTAAATCTGGAAGAAAAGATTAGACGAAGTGAAATGATAACGAAATTGTTTGGAGATGAATAAAGACCAACAAAAATTAAAAGATTACACTGATAAAAACATAATTAAACCAAAAAACAACTCATGCATATACTAAAACATAATTATTGTGGTAGGGGCCATTTTAGAAACACAATTATTGTGGTCGAAACAAAACAAAAGGATGACACATTGTTCTAATATTAAAAGAACAAAATGAAAGCTATACGTTATGTATCTTATAATCATAAAAAAATCTCTTAAGGGAATTATTAGAATTTGTGCTTTTCTTGTTAATAGTCAAAGATGGTCGTTATCTTATCATTTAAAACGTCAAAAAATTCTACGTCCATCATTTTCATTTGGTCGATGGTGGACCTATGAAGTTTATTTAACTTAAAAATGAATGTATTTTATAAGATCTTATTTATAAATTATTTTGAATTGTGTTTAAGGTTGTTAGTGAAAATAATATTAATTTTTTAACCCATTTAATATGGATAAATACATTACAATTAAATTTTAGTAGGTATGGAGTGTGAGTGATACTTATGGAAGATAATAGACATGTCATTAATGATTTATGGTTCCACTTGACTAGTTTGAGTCTTCAATTTATTTTCTTCGTTTTTCACAGTATGAGAGTTGTAACTTACAAAACATATTTATTTTCCACCTTACCTTAAGGAAAACAGTGAATTGGTAGGGGCATGCACTGTAGATTAGTTAAGTTTTTAGGAATCATTTATTTACTAGCATAGAAATCTTAAATACATCTATCTAAAGACACGAGAGATATCAATCTCAAGCACCTCGAGATTGATATTGTAATGCCCGCTAAAACAACCGACTTGAGACCCAAGAACAACCTAGGATTAGTTAGAAAAAATTATGAGATAATTTTTTTTTGTTTAAAAGAGTCTACAACCAGGTTACCAAACAACAGTTGTCGCAAGCAAGCTTCAAGCCAAACATTATTAATAGCTTATAGTTTTATTAATACAACAATTATAAAAGATCACAAGGTCCAAACTTAGGGTTAGATTAATCAATTAGGTTAAGAGGGTAATTTCTCACTATACCACTCTCTAACAGGCTAAGAAGATTCAACTTGATTTTTCTCAAATTTAACACACTCAAAACTTCCCAAAAACATTCCCATTAGATAGGAAATTTCCTCACCTTTCCAGTGATATAAAGAAGTCCTCCTAACTCCTCATATTTCTCAAGTTATGGGCCAACGGACCTTGGGAGGAAAATTTTCCCAAGAGCGGGTCTGCGGGCCTAGGGGAGAAAATTTTCCCAACTCGGGTCTACGGACTTCGGAGAGAAATTTCACCTGGAGGAGGAATGCAGACCGACGGGGCGGGGAAGCAAATTTTTCCCATGCGCAGGACGACGGAGCGGGGAGAGAACTTTAGCGTTTTTTTCCCTTTTGGGACAAAAGAGCGATTTGCCTCCACGCCCTGCGAGCCCGAAAGGACACGTGTTAGCATTTCCCAACTCTGGGAAAGTTGGGCCACCGAGAGAATTTTTAGACTTTTCTCCTTTTTTGCCAAAAAGCGCTAAGGGATCAAAACGATCTGCGCCTCTGCCGACGCCCAAGGCGCCACGTGTCAGCCATCCATTGGTTGCGGGTCGGCGGGCCAGCGGGAGAACTTAGAAAAATTTTCCCAAAGAAAATTTTTTGAAGCGCTAAGTTTTTAAGGGATCTGCTCCTCCACCGATGCCTCGTGACGCCACGTGGCAGGACCTGATTGGTTGCGGGCTGACGGGGCCGCAGAGAAAACTTATAAAATTTTCCAAATTTTAAATTTTGAAAGCACTAAGGTTTAAATGGGTTTTGCGACTCCGCCATTACCTCATGAGGCCACCTAGCAGCATTTGATTGGCTGCAGCGGGCAGGCGAGAAAAATTAGGAAAATTTTCCCAAAAAAATCTTTTTAACTTAGGCGATTTTTGACAAAAGAAAGGCTTGTGGGTTAGCAGAGCGGTGGGGAAATTCGTGCCTTTGGATTTTTGTCCAAAAAGGCGCTAAGGGAAAATTTAGAAATTTCCGCCAAGGAGATTTTTTCTAATATTTTTTTTTGACAGTTGGAATTATTTTTGACGCCAAATGAAGGAAAACTTCAGAAGGCCATAACTTTTGATTGGGAACTCATGTTTTGAGCAAACGAGGACTTTTTGGAAAGCTCTCGACGCCCTTTTGCACAGGAATCATAATATTTTAATTTTGATAAATTTAAGGGGTCAATTTCATGAAAACGATCTGCAGCTTTTAAAAGGCAAACTGGTAAATTTTAACTTATGAAATTTTAATCAATTGATCTTCTTCCTCCCTCAACTTGTCCATTAAACATGGAGAATTGTTCTTAGATGGATTTAGGATGGATTGGAAGGTAAGTTTGTTTGATTGAGCTCCAATTTGAAAATTTACAACTTTGACGGCAAAACGACACAGTGAAATGATTTGAGCCCGAGTTTGCTAAGTTTTCTAAGAAATTCCTTAAGTGTTAATGTCTAGATGAATTCATTTAGATCTTATTATGTCCAATTTAATGTTTCATTTGTTATTTCTTTGTTGCAGGTTCTGGTCTGTGCATTTTGGATTAAATAATTGCCAGTTTGAAAATACAAAACAGAGATCAAATTTTAAAGGGTCTATTTGCCATTTTCTTCTTCCAAGTATTAGAATACGTTCCAATTCCAATCTAATACATTTAGTTGATTCAAATCAAACTATTCAAAACCAAAATGCAATTTTGATTTCAAATTTTACACATTTCAAAAGACAAAATTCTGTATTTTTCTCACACTCATTTCTTCCTTTCAAACAGAGATTTCAAATACATTGAAATGATTAGATTCAATACAACAATGCAATTTGAGAAAGGTAATACATTCATTTATTGATTCCAAAAGACAACTTACAACTTCTTTCTTTCATTCCTCAAATTCATCATACAAAATACAATTCTTTCTTTCAAAAACAGAAACGGGAGTATATCTCTTTCACATTTCAATTTACAACTTTCATATTCAATACAACATATTTCCATTACAAAACATATACAAGTTCATCCACTTCAAGTGGGAAGGTTACAATAAGATTTATCTCAACAAGGGTCTGTCAACTATTTTATTTCATTTTCCTTTGCTCCAGAACAACAACATGTAGATCTATCATTCTTCCAATTCTGATCACAACAAGAGCAGGGGAAAGGCAACACTCTCCACCCAACCAAGACATCCAATGACAAGGAGAAGTCATCCTTCTTCATTGGCCCCCGAGCCCCAACACAAAGCAATAGAAGATGTGATTCAACTCATGGCAACAACAGGCTTCCACAACACACATGCAAATTTCACATTTAAAACACAGTCCAAACAGAATGTAGTTTGCAACTACATTAAAGCATGACAAACAACACTAAGGCTTCATCAAGCAAGCCAAAGGAGCAAGAAACTATGGGGGATGCTACTTATGCCTCCCAAAGGGGAAATGGGTATCACCACCTGATTTCAAACCGCCAAAATATAGTATATCAAATCCCTGACATGCCCTTATGCCTCCCCCAAGTACCCCTTATTCCTCACATTTCCTTATGCCTCCCCAACCTCTTATGGCACCCCATAATGAGTAAAGAAATGCAAGCTATTTCTTTGTAAGGTGGAACCCAAATCCCAACTCCCTCCACACTTATACCTCCCCAAAACACTTGTGCCTCCCACAAAATGAACCCCATAGTCTTCTCCTACACCATACCTAGGCCATCTACCCAACATCCCACAAACATACCAAAACATTCACAACAATAACAATTTCATAAACAGAAAGAGAAGCATTACAAGAGCCAAGCTCCTACCTCTCCATGATGGAGTTGTTCCAAGTTCCAAAACAACAAGCTTTATCCCAATGCAAGCAATCCCAATCAGCCAAGCACAAGCATGCAACAATCTTTCAAAAACTTCTCCAAGCAAGAGCTCCAAAACAACAAAGAATTTGCACCCCCAAAAGGAGTTTCCAAAAGTGAAGCAACCCAAAACAAGGCAAGCAATTTGAATTTAATAGAAGAGGGAAGAGAAGAGGATGAGGTGGATCCATGTAGGATGCCACATCACACATCCTCAACCCCAACCCAAAAGTCAACTTCATTCTCCAATGCATAATAAATAGGTGGGTGAATAATATGACAGTTTACTTACATACTCAAATCCAACCCACACCTCAAAGGACTGAAATTAAACCATGTAAGAAAAGTGCAATTAAAACTTACAATTTGTCTTCTCAAAAAGCATTATAAAATTCTAATTTCAACTCTCCAACCATAGGTATGGTTGGTAAATAAATTTAAGAGGTATGGGACAAGTTTAACTTGTCCCACAAGCCTCCAAAATCAGCCTCCAAGGACAAATTCGAATTTCCAAGAAGGTGGAGTGTTTCACACTCAAAAGTTAACTTACACATCACTTACACATCTCTTACAACACTTTAATTCAAGGCCAACAACTCTATTAATTACTTTCTTATGACATATTTTAATTAATTAACTTAACAACATGACTACTCACAATATTACACATCATTTAATGAATAATGAAAGGGTCAATGCACCACAAAATAAACACATGCAAACATAAACAAAGGAACCAATAAATAAATACACATAACCCCTTGGTCACATTTAAAGGTGATCCCCCCCATGGGAATCCCTAACACACACAAACACGCACAAACAAATACAAGTTGCCATGGTGACCTTGTTGAATTCATCTAGAATTCCAATGTGGTTGGTCTCCAATCCCCCGATGTTTGTTGTGATATTTTAACCTGCAAAACACAATACCTCCTTCGGCCTTGTGGCCATATCAGAACATCCAAAATAATATAAATAAAATTCCAAAATCATCTAGATATATGGATCACAACAACATCCAAGCAACCAACAAGATCATTTGCAATTTTACTCAACAACTATATCATCATCAAATAATTTCCATTTCTAGGTCTACTCACAATATCCAAATATCACATGTCCGAACAACATCCATAGTATAACCATGTCAAACAGTATATCAACATCAATATCCAAAATGTCTCTAATAATCATCATGCATCATAACTGAATCAAGTCAACAATAATCCATGATCTAACATCTAACATCATACTATAATAAAGTCCATAATCATGTCCATAATATAATCAACAGTATCATGATCAGTATAAAAAAGGTGTCAAAGGGAAGTGGGCAATACATTCCCCTCCCCTTAGACTTCGAATTCCTCTTGGAAGTCACTGGAACAAATGTGGAAACTAAACTCATAGCAAAGTAGCATCCTCCCATGTAGCTGCAGTCTCATCATATATGTCCCACTGTACTCGCACCTTGATCAATCTCTCTTCCTTAAAGGCCCAGGGTCCTACAATCTATGATGTGAACGGGCTCCACCTTCACTTGCCCCTGATCTTGCACCTGCAATGATGTCTAATATAATACATGAGAAGGATCGGCAACATATCTCCTAAGAACTAAAACATGAAACACATCATGTACGTGAGACAAGCTAGGTGGCAATGCTAGGCGGTAGGACTAAGGGGCTGATACGCTCCAAGATCTCAAAAGGACCAACGAATATAGTAGCCAATTTTGAACCTTTTCCATAACGGATAGGGCTCTTGTGTGGCCTGACACGAAGGAACACCTTCATGCCCACATCAAAACTACGATTGTTCCTATTCTGATCTACGTACTTCTTCTTCCTGTCCTATGCCTCCTGTAATCTCTGTCTGATCAAAACCACCTGCTGCTCCATGTCCTGTAACAAAGCTGGTCCAAGAGAAACCTATGTCCTCTAACCTGTCCCAACTAAGAGGTGTCCTACACTCTCTGCCATAAAAATCCTGAAAAGGATCCATGCCTATAAAACTCTGAAAACTATTATTGTAGGAAAACTCCACCAAGTACAGGTACTCCTCCCATTTAGACTGTTGATCCATCACATACATCCTGAGCATATCCTCTAAAATTTGATTTACTCGCTCAGTCTATCCATCTGTCTCAGCGTGATATGTTGTACTAAAATTTGATCTTTGTTCTCGAGGGCATACTACATGGTAGTCCCAAAAATGGGAAGTGTACAAAGGATCGCGGTCACTAATGATCTTCCATAGAATCCCATGTAACTTGACAATCTCATAAGATATACCCATGCCACTGCACAAGCTATATAAGTAGTCTTCACTAGAGAAAAGTGAGCCGCTTTTGTCAATTTATCAACTGTGACCATGATGGTGTCGTGGTGATATCTCAACATCGGTAGCCCAACAATAAAGTCCATGGAAATTGTGTTCCATTTCCACTCCAGTATAGCATAAGGAAAGAGAAGGCCAGCTAGATGCTAATGCCCGACCTTCACTTTCTAGGACTTTCAACAACGTGAAACAAACTGAGCCACGTCTCTACGAAGTCCTCTCTAGTGATACAACTATCTCAGAGTAGCGTGCATCTTATTTACCCCAGGATGGGCTGAATAGGGTGCATGATGTGCCTCTGTCAATATGTCATGCCTCAAGCCTCCGTCTCTGGGAACATAAATCTGACCTTTGTTCCTGAGAAGGCTATCTGCCTCTAGTGAGAAATCATCAAACTTCCCCTCAAGGGGTCTCTGGTACTCGATCTCTGCTCGAACTGTAATGTAGAAGTTGTCAAGAGGAAGCTTCTGAAGAATCCTTCTCTACAAATCTGTGCCCTCTGAAGTGGCCATAATCACATGTCTCCATCTGCTGAGAGCGTCTGCCACCACATTCTCCTTCCCTTTCACATGCTTTAACTCCATATCATACTCACAAAGGTAAATACAACCAACGCCACTGATGAGCATTGAGATTGGGCTGCGTGAAGAGGTGGCGAAGACTCAAGTGATCAGTCCTGAGTGTGAATCTCCGACCAAGCAGAAAGTGCCTCCATCAAACCAAAGAGTGCACAACTTTCACAAGCTCAAGATCATGAGTCAGATAATCAAGCTCATAATCTTTGAGTTTGCGAGACTCAAAATCCACTACTCTGCCCTCATGCATCAACACACCTCCAAGTCCTGCTAAAGAAGCATCCATGCAAATGAAAAACTCACCCTGTGGATCCGGCACTGAAATAATAGGTGATATAGCGAGACATTCCTTCAATGTCCTGAAGTCTTGCTCGCACCTGTCCGACCAAAAAAACTTCTTCCCTTTCCATTGAAGGGAAGTGATGGTGTGCATAATTTGAGAGAATTCCTGACCAAATCTCCAGTAATAACCTGCTGAATCCCATGAAGCTGCAAACCTCTATCATAGTAGTGGGTGCTAGCCAATCTATAACAGCTCTAATCTTCGAAGGATCGACTGCGATACCTTCCCCATAAATGATATGACCCAAATACTCCCACCTCCATCTGAAAGAAAGTACACTTCTCCAAGTTATCCGTAAAGCTGTACTACTCCCAAAGACACTAAAGAACTTGGTGAAGGTGTCCCTCATGCTCCTCACGCAGTACATGAGTAAATCAAAATGTCATCAAGGAAAATGAGCATGAAGCGATCTAATAAAGTCTTGAATACCCCATTCATAAAAATCATAAATACTGTGGGGGCATTAGTCAAACAAAAAGGTACCACTATGAACTCATAGTGGCCATATCTCGTACAGAAGGCAGTCTTATGAATGTCTACCTTTGAAATCCTCAGCTGATGGTAGCCTGACTTAAGGACTATCTTAGAGAAAATTATGGCTCCCTTCATCTAATCAAACAAATCATCAATGCTCGGAAGGGGATAACGATTCTTGATCGTTACCTTATTCAGCTGGCGGTAATCAATACACAACCGCAAGGATCCATCCTTCTTCTTTACAAAGATCACCGGTACACCCCAAGGGGACACACTAGGACGAATTAGGTGCTTCTCGAGAAGGCCCTCCAGCTATAACTTGAGCTCGCAGAGCTCGGGGGTAGTCATCTGATAAGGTGCTCGTGAGATAGGCTCCGCTCCCGGAACCAAATCTATATGAAAATCAATCTCATGTGGGGGTGGTAACCCTGATAGCTCCCCTAGAAATACATTTGAAAACTCTCTCAAAATGGGATGATCATCTAGTAATGGGCACTACAAATATCTCTCGATGTATTTTAAATAGATCTATTTAAGACATCTATTCTAGTTTTTGAATATAGAATTGTATTTATTAAATTTTAATTACAAATATAAAATATTATTTATAAAATACATCTAAATGTAAAAACTAAAATAAGATTAACATAAAATAAAACTAATCTAAAAGTAAAAACTAAAATAAAATAAGCTAAAAGTAAAAATACATGTAAAAGTAACAATACATTTAAAAACTAAAAATAGTATAACACTTATTCACACTTATTATTTATTCATCACTAATTACTTTCCACTAAAAATAAATATAGTTACAAAGTAAAAAATTCATTTAAAAGTAAAAAACTAAAAGCTATAATATTATAGTTACTTACCCATTCACACTTATTATTTACTCCGAGTAATTATCTTCCAATAAAAATTAATATTTCGGCACTAATTATCTTAAATTTACTTGTTGTAATATCCGCGCACAATTATTTACCACTTCACACTTGTTATCTTTCACACTTTTAAAATAACTTACATTTATTTTATTTATTAAAATTGAGTGGGCATTACAATAAACTATTTTAACCATAAAATATTAGTTGGCAAATAAAAAGTTTTTAAAATCAACGCAAGCCATTACACTCTTTGCTTGCCATTATAGGACACATCTCGGTGTGATGAGGCATTTAAGCAACAAAATAATATCAAAAACTAATAAATTACATAATTAAAATTATCATAGTGACATATTGTAAGGTACCTAGAGATATGATATTCTAATGTATATGAATTTATGGAGATGGGAACATGTGGCATGCATCCCCTTAGTTATATGTGTATAATATATAAAGTCAAATATACTACTTATAAAATTAGTTATATTGGGTAATGAGTTAGTGTAAATTCGGATTTGGTGTTTGGAAGTGATATTCCCATACTGAGATATCTTACAAAATTGTTCCTTATGGAGTATTGTATGATGTTGCCCCACCTTAAGGGTATTATTCTATTTCTGAGTAATTGAATATTAGGGCTTCTTGGCCAACATATATCCCATGTGTTGTATTGATCATCATTATATTCAACATATTTTATGAATTAATATATGTTAGGATCTTCCCACATGCATAACCTAGGTCATAACGCCAAAAGTGTACCATGGAAAATACTAGTTGAACACACAATGATAAATGCTCTAATGATTTATTGATCTCTCTAGAAGCATGTGACTTCTTAATATATTTTATGTAATGTCTAGATGTAAATGAACTACAATGTGTATTTATTCACATGCCAACTAATATTACAACCACTAAAATTTGAAAAAGATGTGCTTCCTAACTAAAAGGAGTCGTGTTAAAGGTCTCATGAGCATGGTTGACACTTTAGACAAGCTTAGGAGTGTCACTCACACTCCTAGCATAGGGATCAAAATGAGGGAACCATGAGAGAAATGGATAGTTGGAAGAAGTCAAGAGAAGAGTCGGGGACCATGAAAAATTGATTCGTGCAAATAACATTTAATTTGGACCAATAATTGATAAGTACAAAAGAATCCTAAAACGATACAATTTTACAACTAATAAATACCTAAACAAAAATTCTAGTGTTTCTATTTTGTCCCACTTTGATATATGTGCACATAAAATCAAAGTTAAAAAATGGCATGATATAAATATAAAATCTTGTGTGCTTGATTCTTTAAAACAAAAATCGTTACACCTAAAAAATTATAAAAATAACATCATTTTACAGACATATAGGTCAACACCAAATAATAAAAACAATTGAAATTTGAAGTGTTGAAATTAAATTACCACATTTTGTGAGAAAAGGGTGAAATACTATGTTAAGTTGAATGTCTCTGAGTTTGTATAAAATCATGCACTCCATCATTTTGAGTATAATATTTAGTAATATTTTACCTAAAAAACCAAATAATATTATGTGTATTGTTATAAATAAAGCCAAATACTATCTCAAGTATAGTCTATACAAAGATAAATACTTTTTTTTACATCTCTCATGACAACAATTTTTTCTTTTAAAATAGACTCATAATTTTTTTTTTATTATCCTAGTATAACTTGGACAATATGGATAATTCCAGTAGTTAATATTTGATAAAATTGTCACAAAAGTGTAAATTGAATGTCTATTTTGTTGTCTCTTTCAAAAACATTCATAATTATCTAGTAAATTAAGTGTAGCATTCAAAGTAAGATATAATGGCATCCCCCATCTCTTCTTGATTACTTCTTCTTAAATGGATATCTTTTTTCTTGCCAGCTCTTTAAAACTCATGCAAAAAAACTTTCAAACATCAAATTTGCCAAGAAAAGTTTACAAAATCAAATCTAAAAACATATAATCAATGCTCATTTTAAAAGATTCATACAAAAAAATATTTATTTTCTTAGACAAGTGTAAATATTCAAATCATTATGTCTTCAACTAAAACTCAATATTAATCAACATTTGAGAGTGTTGTACTTAAATTTTTCATAACATAATTGCATATAACATCAAAATGAAAATGAATGAACTTTATACCATGTCTTAAAACAAAGATAGACATATTCGATTATCACACATACATGGTATAAGATCAAAATTTGATAACCATCACAAAGTAAGTAAATAAATTGTCAACAAAAATTCCACTATTTTAGAAGTAGGCTTTAAATATGAATGCCATTTATAGTAGTTAAACAACTTTTTAGTGATGACAATTGTTTAGTATTACCTTTCAAAGTATGCAAATGAATATTAGTTGTACAATATTATTAAAAACATAAAATATAAAATTCAAATTTTAATAAATTATTATAATTTTTTAATATAAAATTGTATAAAAATAGAGACCATTTTTAAATGAATATTTTATAATTAAAAACATGAAAAACGTATAAACCATACTCAAATTTAGACCTGGAGAGAGAGAGAGAGAGCAATTGATCTGGATGCACTTAGTTTCTACACTAAGAAAAATTCACTTCCAGCACTTAAAACACTTAATATCAGAATTTGAATACATCAAAATACGATATTGTCATATTTGAAGTAATCAAAATGTTTACTTCAAGAACATATATATATGGCATGTTTATACATCTAACAACATTGTAAAACGATTTATAGAGACAAATGTTTTAGAAACAAGCAAAAATTGCTTTTGTAACCATGAAAATAATTAGTATTATATTTAGTATCTTTACTTATCATGAAATTGTGTTGAAACATGAGATTGCAACAAAAATTTAAGAGAAATACAGGTCCATTTAAAGAATGCGCCGCAAGACCAAAAGAACATTATTATTTTAAGCTCCAATTTAAATTCCCACAATTATTCACTACCTACAAGTTGAAGAAAATGATGGCAATGAAATGTACAACTGGAAACCAAAAATGATAGCTTCTCCATATAGTTGTTTACTATTTTTGTATCATGATATTTGTTGTTCTTATATTATATCCTTATATGCTTTATTGAAATGGGAATAGATCAAAATCCAAGAAAAATATTATTCTCAACAACATTTACATGAAATGTAAGAATATATACACAGAGATACATGGGATTCAAACACTAAAATGACTATAAAGTGATACATTGCTACAATGATATATGATAATGTTTCCATTATAATGTTGTTATCTAGCTATGTTGAGCACTCAAAATCTATAACAATTCTTCCATCTATAACCATAAACAAATATCCATGAAATTTGAAGAGTTCATCCAATTTTCTTAGAGGTTTGGAAGACATGTCCAAACACAAACATGTAAAAATATAAAATTTAACAACACAAATAAATGTGCAAGTCATAAACACACTATGTTTATCACTTGTTATATAGTATGTTGGCAATGTGGATATAACAATGTAAGAAAATGTATCAAACATGCAAAACATTTCCTTCAATTGATGTAAAAATTTAAAAAGGTAACCAATAATGAGGGATTTGCAGTTGACATTGCAAGGTTTCTGCATTATGTAGAACAAAGGGAAATTAGTATATTCAAAATTTTATTATACTAAATGTTTATATAACATTCACAGTCACCCAAACATTTTGCAATAGTATCATACTCTACTCTGGTTTTTTCTTGATCACAAAGGTTGTTGCTTTTATTTCTTCCTTCCATAATTTATGGTAGGGAATTAAATAATTTGGTAGTATTTTTCTATATAATTCAAATCCTCATTAATCATTTCCATACACCATGCACCACGAGAATGCTTCCTACTTACACTAAACCATGGCCATAATTAAACATTAAAGGTAGCACATGTATTAGAATATAGAATGACATCATGTGTGGATACATTCAATTTCTCAATAATCCTCCTAAATTGTTTCATGTAACCTCCAAAATAAAGAATCTAATGATTAGTACTAAGAAGTGTGTCAAGTAATAATTTCAAATAATTTTTGATGTCATTCTTAGCTCAAATACAAATCTTGTCATGGTTTTCACTGGGAACCCGAAGTCCTTCTAGAGGTGTTCTTCAGGATAATGACAAAGATCATCCTCATAACCCTATACTTGCATGCATTCAATCTTGAAGGAGTTTTTAACCACTATTTTCATACACCTTACCTATATGCTCTCTACCTTCATCATAACAACATACTCATGGATTTTCTAGTAATAGTGCTCAGGGATATAATTGGCATGTGTTTTCATATTCCTTAACACATTCTTATCATTCTAGATGATGAGAAAATAAACACATGACTCCTTTTACCTTGTTCTTGATTTGTGCTTGCCTGATTTCCCTTGGGAGACTAATTTATGTTCTTGTTAAAAGCTCATTTCTTGATTGCCCTTTTAGTTGATAACTCCTGACCATTTTATAGATGAAGATATCTCAATTTAGGTCCGTTTTTCCCTTGGGTTCTTATATCCCTATCATCTACATTCCATATCCTCTTTCCTCTGCAAGATAGCATTCACATTCATATTCCATCATTGTCACTATACAAGAGTTTGTGAATATCACCAATCTTAAAGACTATAACATGGTAACTTTCTCCCTAGAACTTTTTCCTATCTTGGATAGATACAATAAGACTTGGAATATGGAATTTTTATGTTGTTTTCTACTTGTAAGTGATGGATTTATCATGATCTAGAACTGAGAAAGCCCATCCTCTTGACTATTTCTTCTTTTATCCCTGTTCTAGGAGCCTTTTGTTTAATAAGTTAAAATTCACTCTAGGTTCTTGGATCTCCCTTGGAATTTGATAATGAAATCTGAACATATAGCTCAAGTATTTCTTATTGTACCTTAGGACATGTAAGAAATTGCGTTGGTGACTTCTTTGATAGATATTTGGGAAAAACCCATATTGTAACAGTCTAAGGAGATCTAGAGTAAGATTGTTAAGTGACAATCATTACAAATAGGATTTTCATTCCTAGAAATATTCATCAACACCTTATAATTGTCTCAAAATACCATCCTAGCAAATGTAGAGCCTTGAAACATGAAGAATTGTCGATTTTGCACCATTTACCTTAGATCATTTGTTTATTGTCACCACTTCACAAGTCTGGAAATTTCTGTCAGAGATATATTATTCTACACATGTCAGTTTGTCTTGAAATTTGGTACATTTCTTCTTGATCTTAGGGCAGATATTCCTACAAAAATTGAGATCATTTCATCAATTCAAATAAAAGTTATTTCTTGGCCTAGTTTAGGGCCAAGAACATAAACTTGCATATAAAAACCTTATTCCCTAGAGTCAAGAGCTCTAATAAATTCCATTTGATTTGCCATCAAATTATCTTCCTTTTCATATAATAGTCAATATTTTTGGTGAAATTTTAACATATTGAGGGTTTTCAAGCCACTACCTTGTCTAACCCTCATACACAGTCTATAAAACATGTAAATACAAGAAACTGATCTTATAGCTCATGGAACAAGCATGCTTACATTATAAACCACCAAAATACATATAATAAAGGAGGATTTAAGATTAATCAGAGATCATGGTCTTCAAAACCAATTTGATTCCAAGCTAATAACAGTCATACAACACAAATTTCATACAATTTATTACATTTCAACCCATCACATCACATCCTTCATTCCAATTATTCACTTCTTTGTCTCTTCTTATGATAATTAAACCTTCCCCCCCTTAAATGAGCTTGGCTTAGATGTTGTAGTATTTATCTAGATCTAAAATTCCTATTTTTTGAGTGATATTCTCAACCATACATGCACAACTTAAGGATTTTTTTGGTCAACTATGACATTTAGAAATTAAATGTTGATAACAAAATAGCCTAGGCTATTTTGATTCTCCTCCCACATAGTTATGAAGATAAGACAGTTCATAGTTACGTAATTTCTACTTTAACCTCATGATAATAACCATTACAAATTTAAACTTCTCAAACTAGGAACTTGGAGGTAAAACTATGACAACACCTTAAACATAAGTGCCATGAAAGGCTTAAGGGAATAGAAGCATAAGTTCCTCAAGTTCCATAAGTACCTAAATCATCTGAAATACCTGAAATGTAAGGAAAGAAAGACAAATGGAGACAAGTGTATTATGGACTGTGCATCAATTAGGAGAACGAAGGCCAAGAAATCGTGTTTTGAGAAAGATGAAGCCTCCTGACCTGCATCACCATGTCTCTCACCCCCATGCACTAAATCTGAAAAAAAATAAAAATTGTTGGATTCATATTTCAAAGCCTTTCCTCATGATATCATTAAAAATGGGAAATAGGTGGAGTTGGTGGGGAAAAAAGAGAAAAAAATCTCCTAGTGTCAAATGAACACTTTCAGGCAGCAAAAATAAGCATTAATGGAGACATGATATCAATTTTATTCTTCTACAAATTATAGGTCGTGGAATTATGGTCTTTTGCAGGTTCACCATTATTTCTGCAGGTCATTTAATGACTTTTTTTGGTGGTTGGAGGAATATTTCAAGTTCACTCTTCTCTTTCTCATTTTTATTCCATATATGGTAAAAAGAGGAGCTTGTTTTGTAGTTGAATAATCTCTATTTGTTCCTTCATTCTTCTACAGGTTGTTATGAGCTACAAGCCTCCATTATGTACATTTTACAAGAGATTCATGACTCTTTTCTTCATTGTAATGGACTGTGTGATCATATGAAGCAATGAAATCAAGTTTTGTGGCTATTCTTCAACTCTTACTTGTGTTTCATTGCATTCTCTTGCCTCTACATTGAATTTGAAGGTATTTTTTTGTATTTTATGGTTTCTTGCAATCTCTAAATGGTTGTGTTTAATGAAAGTGGTGTTGTGAACGTGTGTCCCTAGACTGTGGTGTTCTAAATATGCTCTCTATCTCTATATCTTCCCCTTTTCATTCATTAAGAGGGTGTCCCAATCATCCTTCTCTTAGTGATATCACCCCTTTAGTGTAGGATTTCTTCATCCTCATGCATTTTTCTCTCTCCCCCTAGTCCCTTGGAGTCATACGATAGGATTAAATAGTTGTATTTCCAACATTAGGAGTATTTTTAGCATTAGTTTAGGAAGAGGAACCATCCTTCTTTAGAGGTTGATCTTAGTTCTGCAAGTCCCACTCTTGTGAGATCATTCCATGTTATCCAAAAAGTAGGTAAACATAATCATATCTCCCAGGGTGCTACTTTTTGACATTACATTTTTGGCATGCCGTGTGGAACCAAAAAAGTCAATATTTCCATTTTCATCAAGTTTTAATGTGTATCTTGGTGAAATTATAGCCTTTGAAGGCTTTGAAGAAATACATATGGTGACTCCAAGCATAAAAATCCATGGGTTTTAACAGTCCAAGTGTTCCATATTCATGAGAAGGACCCAAAAAAGGTCTAGGACAAGACAAGAAGGAGTATTTGAATACCTACAACTATCACTAGGAAGAGGAATAAGGGGAATACAAGTTCAGAGATCACCATCCCCACCTAATATAACTCTTTTAACACCTCCACCTGGTGGGCCATTCTTTCAATCCGCTAGAATTATTAGACCTATCATAATGGCTACACCACAACCGAATCTAGGATTTTTCAATTTCACTAGCAATGGTCCAATTTATTTAAATGCACAAAATACCATTCCAGTGGTAGGCTTGAAAAGCATTCCATTATTTACTAGAGCGAATCACACCACTCCAGCCGATCATATCTAGGACATTGTAAATGTGTGTGTTATCCATGAAATTGTTAACATGGATGTAGCTATGAATATTCTAGCATCTTTATTCAAAGGGAAGGATTTATAGTGGTTCACGAGCCTGACAGCAGGATCGATTCAAAATTGGAATGCACTGTGTACAACCCTTTGTGATCAGTTTGGAGAAATAACATATAACTTATATTTATTGGAGTAGTTTACCACCATCAAGAGGGCTCCAAATGAACTAATGGTAGACTTCAAATTCAGATTTCAGATGATGAATTGTTGAAGGTGCATTTATCTATTTCTTAAAATCCCTTAATTCTGATATTGATGTCATGGTGTAATCTATGGGAGGTAAAACGTTTTCAGGAGCCTATGCACTAGCTTTAGAGCTAAGAACTATTTAATTCAAGCTAGTAAACTTGCCCCTAAGCCACTTATGCCTATTTACCTAGAGATTGATAACCCAAATTCTAAGAAAACACCTGAGTTAGCTCCCATTCCTACTCATAGAAATCAAAATTCTAATGAGGCTTCTACCTCTTCAAGTACCTCAGTTGAGCTCTAGGAGGTCATGAAACAATTGAAAAATCTAGATAATGAGTTGGTGACAATCAAGAAGTAGCATGCCCAAATTTTAAGACCTTATCAGCCTCAATACCAACCAAACAAGCCCCTATATCAGTCAAATATACCTCCTTCTCAAGCTATAAACCAAAACAAAACTCATTTTCCCATCACTCGGTCATTCCATCCTTATAATCCCAATGCAACCTCTTCATCTAAAGCTTTGGTTCCCTTCCCAAAAAAAATTGGTACAATATTACGAGTGGTGTTTCCTTTGTAGTCAACCACATAACCAAGCAACATGCTTCAATGGTGCCCTAAATCAGGATTTAATGGTTCAAAGTGCTTATGCTTCCCAAGAAACAACTGAAGAAGAAAATCAGTAGTAAACAAACACTCAAGATTAACCTCAAAGTGACACTTCACTCGTGAATTGGAAAGTAGGGGTTTATGTGGGATAAATCAGTCTCTTCCTCAGGGTGTAGCAACAAACACAATATCTAGGAAAAGAGATATGGAAGAGGGGTAGTCATTAAATGCAAGTCCTTCTCAACCTTCTCTCATGCTTCAAGGAGTTGGCATCTCAAACACAGTCCCAAATTCACAAAATCAGCCTAAGGGACCTGTTGTATCATCTCATGTATAGGAGAAAGTGGTGGTGAAAAAAGGGGAAAAAAAAGACATTCCATCTCCATTCGATATCATTGATCAAATGAAGAAAAATAACATGAGTATCTCTATGTGGGAGTCACTGGCAATTCTAGGAAAAAGGGACTTATTGTAGGTAGCCATGACTAACTTGTCCATCTTAAAGGATTCATCCAGGGATCAAGGCAAAGTACTCATCAATGCAATGCAACATGAAGGAGGTCAAAAAATCAGAAACTTGAATCCTATACCATTCTATGTGTCCTTGATCATTGGGAATAATCTAGTACACAACTGCATGATTGACTCAGGGTAAAACAACTCGGTGATGCCAAAGGAAATTACATATCAGTTGGGCCTCAAGTATAGCCTATTTCAAAATAAGTGGTGTAATTAGATGGGATAATAGTGGGAACTATTGGATTCGTCAAAGGCCTAAACCTTACATTGCATGCATGTCCTAATATCACAATTCCTCAAGATATATATGTGATTGACCTACCTCCACTCTTTGCTCTATGTTTGTCAAGCGATTTGACTGCCAAGATTGGGGGATACTTGTCTTCTGATTGGTCTCACATGCTCTTCAGGACTAGATATGGATTCAAGGCTAATATCATATCTAATCCAATTACCACATTTCACATTGAGCCTTATGTGCTCAACCCAATCAATGTCAATTGCACAATTTTTTATCAAGAAGATTACCCATAAACTCAAAAGGAAAAGACTAAAATTGGAGGCATTCTAGATTTGACACTTGATGAATGGGCATACAAATGACATGGGTATGATCCATACAAGGAAATGGAAGATGTTGAATTGGGTATTTTTTGTTTGCATGAAGAGAATGCACCTCTCCCTAGTGTCACCAAGCCAGATGATGAAGATTTAAACGAAGTTTGGAAATTATTATTTGATGGTTCAAAGAGAAGACAAGGTGTAGGAGGAGGAGAAATGCTTGTGTCTCCCAAAGGTATCAAATATTACTCTACTTTTAGATTTAAATTCACTTGTTATAATAACACAACAAAGTATGAATCATTTATACACGGTCTGCATTGGGCAAGGAAGAGAAATATTAATAACTTGCAGACATTTGGGGATAGTGAGTTAGTTGTAAAACAGGGTAGAGGGGAAAATGCTGCCAAGAGTGATCTTCTCAAGAGCTATAAGAACATGGTATGGGATATCATATAGTATTTTGAATCATTTAACATCAATTCCATACCAAGGAAGAAGAACAAAGTTGCAAACATGCTTGCAGAAATTGGGGCAACATTTAACATTGTTGAGGATATCAAGAAGGACAAAATACAAACACATATTAAGGTGGTAGTAAGGCCAGTTGTTCTAGATAATAACACAAGTTGGTAGGTGTTTGAAAGTGACCAATAGATCATCAAATTCCTATAAGAAAAGGCTAATTTCTCTTCAAGAAACCAAGACAAGTTAGAAAAGCAGTAAGGAGATCAGGTGGTATAGAAAAGACCAAACAAATTACCAAAAGGTCTAGTGACTCAGGAATCAATTTAAGTGCCCCACATAAAATAATAATAATAATAATAAAATAATTTGAAATTAAATAAGATTCAAGAGCACGGGAAAGATGTTGGTTTGTGTCAAGGGAGGCGGAATTTTTTTATCCCTTTCCTGCAAAACATGGAGAGTGACACATCCTGGACGGCCTTTTAGAGTTGTCACGTTCCTTGTATAATAGTATAAGCACTTTATTTGATATCCTAAGGTGTTAACCACTGTGAAACCCAGGTAATGTTTGAAATTTAGTAGTAACTGGATAGTTCTAGCCAGGGATAGAATGTGGTAGGGTGAAGGGGTGGTGTTGAACAAATATCTCACCCATAGCCATCCAAAATCATACTAGTATGGTCTAAAATAGCCCTACACGGGGAGATAAATGTGTATACATAATTTTCCCTCATTTTACTTTATACAAAACCATTGCATGTGGCTGGTTTGTTTTTATATGCAGATGAAGAAGAATATTGAGGCTATGAGGGCGCTTCATTAGGTGTGAATCCCACTTTTATTTATTTGGATTCTTCTACTTTTGAGTTATGCTAAGTGCACTGTAACCCTTGTTGTACCTTCCCTTCATGCGTGTTCATCATAGCATAAAGGAAAAGAGGATTTTTGTTTGTTTGTTTATTGTTGCATTATTGTTTCCCTGGTAGATGATTAACTAAAATTGATTAATAATGGGGGTAGTTAATTTAATCTAAGAGGACATAAAATGCAACAAACACTATACTATAGTAGTATAGAAATTACCAAATGATTAGAGTAATAAAATAAAACCTTAATATACAAGAAAAATGTAAGGAAAGAACTCAACTAATAAGAGGTGATTATCGTAAAGTGTCACAGAAATAACTGGAGATAACAGAAGGAATAACTATGCAGAGGTCCCGAAAAGGATGGATATGGAGGATCTGAGTGGACTAGGGCACCTGAAATAGGACTGGGGTGCCCATGGGTGCTCTGGTATGCAATTTGGGTGCCTTGGTCTACGAAAAAGTTCTAGAACTAGTTCTCATAGGGTCAGAAGGTGGTCTAAAACCCTCGTTGTGTGTCGCATCAGGTTCATTGTCCCGATTTGCATGTTGCCAATAATCCAAGATGATGTAGAGACCTATAATAAGACAAAGAGTATCAAACCCATAAAAATAAAGATGCAGAATGAATGTGTCAGGCTGATCTCAACTATCACAATAGTGATCTTACTAAATTGAGCGTTGCACTACATTGCAAACCCAAATGTAGTTTTGATGAGTGTGTGCATATTGTGCCCTAAGTGCTCTTGTGTCAGTCACACTGTGTGAAATAGAGAACATTAAATAAATGTAGAGAATTTAATAGTGTGTGTGCATGGAATAGAATAGAATCCTCCCCCTATGAAGTGTGATGCAAACTCCCTAGCTTGTGTCTTGATGATGGAGCGATGTGGATGCAAATGCAATAGATGGATGCAAATCTAGATGAATGATAGTATTAGATGATGTTAGGTCCCTCATTATGGTCTCATAACTTTATATTTATAGGGTTCTCTTGATCTAATTTTGTAATTAACCCTGACATGGCCAACTAGGAAAAACATAAGGATGAAAAACAGCTAGAAAGAGCCCAAAAAGTGGTGGGAAAGTAGAAAAAGGATCGGGGTGCCCCCAATGGGACTAGGGCGCCCATGGGTGCCCTAGTACTACCCTAGCCGCCCCAACTGAGGATAAAATGATGGGAAAGTGCTGAAACAGACTGGGCATGTAGATAAAAATGTGCGGGAATGATGAAATAAAATTAAAATAAGGTGGCCAAAATATGGGGTTAATTAGTACTTTATTCACTCAAGAACCTTCTAAATAGTAGTACGAGACCAAGATAAATAAATTTCCAAAGTGCATAAGTTTGTGACTACAGTAGGTGTGTGGGGGAAGGTTGTGGAAACATAGGCAAGGGGTTAGTTGGGTACTTGACACATCCTCTTGGAGTATTGGAGGTTGTTTCACCAAACACAACAAATAGGTATCGAACCCAATTAATTCACTTTTCCCAACATACTCTCCTCTTGTGCCAAAATAAGAGCTTTGGAACAAGGTGTGCATATCCATCGCAACATAATGGAAAGGGTTTTTTTTGTCAGATGTTGTAATTGTAAGTACCCTAGTTGACATGCATGCAATAAGAGGGAGCTTACACATGGCATGTGAACTGTTTGACAGAATGCCCCAAATAAATACATTTCTTAAAATGTTAGGGTTGCGAGATTTACACAAAATGGGTTTTATAAATATTGCTTGGAGAAAGACATATATGTAAAAAGTGGAAGAATACACAAGGCATGTGATCTATTTGAAAAAATGTCTCCAAGGAATGCATGCTATTGGACACCATAATTACAGGATTTGGTTCTTCATTTGCAATATAATAGAAATATTAAACCCTTAGATAATTATACATTTGAATATTTTAATCAAAATTTCGTTGCAAAACAATCAAACTCTACCCTATGATTTACGTAACTTATTTACGCTTTGACCATCAATTGTGGTTCTACCACAACCTTATACATTGCTAACCTAGGGTAGAAGAATTAGGTTCTCATGCCGCTAGTACTGGTAAGAGTGTAGATGAGTCGTCAACTAAAACAACCATTTTTCTACCTTGTAAAGTTAGAAAAAATGCGATATTTGGATACCTGTAAAACAACCTTCTGAAACTTGAAAATTAGATGTTAAGTTTCATTTGTGTCCCTTGATATATGGGGAGTTGCATCAAGTCTTAAATTGACCATGATTTATCATTTGTGATCTCGTCATCACCCCTCTAAGAGCCATGTTAGTGCATTTTGTAGTTTTAGGGAGCTACTAAAAGTGAGAAGTTTGCTTCTGTTTCATCTCACCATTTGGACCCTGAGCGAAGGATATCTTTTCTGACTTCATAAAGCTTCTAGTATTTCTACTAGAAAATTGCTTGTAACCTTCAGTTTTGGGAAAATCACATTTATAGCTAGTTTGGCAAAGGATTTTTGTAGGCCTTTGTTCGTCGTTTGACTAGGTCAAGTTGCACCAATTATGACCGGTGACTCTAGAAAACCAATTGTCATTTGTAACCCATTTTCCAGTTATCAGCTCCGTTGAATCTGGTGAATTCTCCATATATAGGAGATCTTATGGGAATTTTTCCATGGAGAATTCATCCATCAAAAATTATTTTTTGGTCATGGTTTCTTAATCGTTGAGCTTAAATTGGTTGCTTTTGCAACTGACCCAATTATAACCGATGGCCCCGGAAAACTAGCCACCATTTGTAAACCATTCACCAGTTTTGAATTGTTTTAGTTCCTCTGAATTCCTAGTATATAGGATGACAAGTAATTTTACCCGTTGTGCATTTGCCCATCGAGAGACAGTTTTTGAATGCAATTTCTTAACCTTTGAGCTAAATTGGGTGTTTGGCAACTAGTAGGAAAATGTTAAAATGAGACTGTAGGACCCTAGTCAAGTTAGAAAACAATCATGAAAACTTCTTGATAGTTATAAATAATTGTATGAAAATCTATCTTGTGGCTTATTGTCTGAAATTTGACTTTTGGAAAAATAGTGCTTCTCTCTTCTCTCTCTTCCCTATCTCTTTCTCTCTCCTCACTTTATTAATAAATGAAATGAAATGAAATGAATATATGTACTAACCCTCTCTTATTGCGTGTGTATTATTAGTTTTATCTAAACGGAAAAATAAAAACAATAATTATGCTAGCTTTAGGTGCATGTCATACAAGCAATTTTTGCTTACTCATGCTCACATGGTTTTTTAGGATGTAAATATGATGGCGAAATATCGTGGTTGTAATTAATTTGTGTATTATTGTAGCTTATATATGCTAATGGAAAAAAATATGTATTTATATGTTTATAGTAAATTTTCATCTTCCTATTGCTATCCAATAAAATATTGTCCTTGTCGTGCATGTATTTGTGATAAACTTGTAATTGTTCTTTGTCATCAAGTTTAAGGAATTATCCAAACATTATTTAATGCTCTTCTTGACTTCATTTATGGCTATGTTTTGAAATTTATATCAACTATGGTATAAAGGATTATCTCTTTATAAATTAAAATGGAATTGTGATCCAAACCCCTTCAATTCTACATCTTTCCTTGATTATTGCATGACTATTAGGTGAGATTTGACACTATAAAATTAAGAACAACCTAATATTTCTTCCATATTGAGTGACCCCCACTCTAACACTTAGCATCCTAAGTATGGGTGCTAGTGTTTACCAACTAATAGTTCTTCTCTTAGGCATCGTGCTTTGATAGAACCTTGTGATGATGAGTTGTGCCCTTATGTTTCACTTAGAAAATATCGTATCTAGTATAAACCTCTAAACTTGTCCCTAACGAGGTGTTAAATATAAGGTAAATTTAAAATCATGATTTATCTCATGGACTTAGCATTAAGCATGTTTATACTTATGAAATGAGGGTTTTAACCATGAGTGGAACCCACATCGTAAGATAACTATGTATGAAACCTTTAAGTTTGAATAATTTTTCTCTTCACACATAGGGGTGTTTTTTTGGAAGGAGTACCTCTAGTTGTGCATAAGTTACAAGGCACGAATAATTTTTTCTCTATTTATTTTCCTATTGGTTGGTATGGACCCCTTTCAGTTTTTAATGGAATTAGTCAAAAGTGGACCTCTTATGAGAATTAGGGTGAATTACACATTATTATATATTTTTCTAGTGAGAAGGGTAGTCGCTAGAAGATCATAGGTTGTATAAAATTATAATTACATATCACCTTGTAATATGCATCTAATACTTAAATTTCCCAGGAATAATCAAAACTTGGTTAAGTGTGAAATCATACTCCTTAGGATCTTGGTGAATAAGTAAAGGCCAAATAGTATATAAACCTTAGTTGATCTACAAAAATAATTCAACATGAAGTCAACGTAATGTTGTAAGGGTTACAAGAACATGAGAGGATATTTTGGAAAATGTTGTTAAATATCACATACACTTGAATGAAGTCAATATTCTAAGATGACTAAGATGATCTTTATAACATAAAAAAATAAAATAGTGTCTCCTTAGTGAGCCTCTTATTCTAGTAAATGGGGAAAAATTTTATACGTAAGGAATGAACATGATTACCACACCTCTCAACATGGTTTGAAATATATTATTAAATGATTAAAATTAAGGGGAAAATTTTTTGAGGATTGACCCTTTTTACTCAAGGAAAATCCTCTACTGTGTACGATGAGTAGTGCAAACTATGTATCTAAGGGAAGTAGTTAGAATATACGGTTAGTAGTAATAACTTAAAGCAAAATAGTGTAAATATAGTGCTTAAGTGATGTTATGAAAGGAACACGTAATCTATTTACTCTTGAACTAATAAACATTCCTTTCTTTTAATGTTAACCTTCCTTGTTGCAACTGAGATAAATTGACAAAACCAAACAATCATGCAAATTAGAAAAAAAATCCTTAGAACAAATACTAGTAGCATCGTGTGTGTATATATGTTACTACGCAACAGTCAGGCTACATCATTCTATTGTGATTAAGGGAAACAAGAAAAATTAGAGGGAATAATCACAATTGAAATGTCAAGAAAAATAAAGGTAATGTTGTCTAGTTTAAATATGAATGAAGGAATGCATGACAATTGATTTTCAAAAAATTAATGTAAATAATGAAATTGTTAAGTTAATGAATATGTAAAACTAGGGAAAGTGATTTTGTCATTGATGGTGCCTATATGGGATTTATACTATAGTTTACATTATTTTGTTGTGCCTTAGTCATTCAGGGAAAGGTGTCCTTGATGTACATCATGTATTTTTCATGTTATCTATGTTGGATAATTTTCTCTGCAAGTGTCTCATGTGTTATGCATTGTCCTAAGAAATACGTTGTATTGTCACGTATCAAGAAATGTAAGTCAAAAAAATTTATTCTGGTATTTTTATTGTTGTATTTTTATGCCATATTTGTGGGCGTTACATCAATTCTTCAATCCCAATTATCAGTTTTGGAAATAGAAAGAAAACATCTCAGTCAAAGGTGAAGATTCAAATTCCATTCTAGTTGGAGAAGAAAAAGTGCTCCAAATTAGCCAGGTAAATACTCAACAAGAAAAACATGATTTTATACAACTTTTTCAAGAGTTTCCTGATATATTTGCATGGAGCTATAAAGATCTTAGGGGATTTGATCCTAGTTTATCTCAGCATACCATTGAACTAGATCCAGAACCTAAACCCATCAGGCATAAGCAAAGGCTAGTTAATCCTCACATAAATCCTCTGATGAAGAAAGAATTAAACAAGTTAATTGAGGCAAGTATCATTTTACCTATTAGGCACGCATCCTAGGTTGCAAACCTTTTGCCAGTTTGAAAAAGAAATGGGGAAATCAAGTCATGTGTGGATTTTAGAGATCTAAATAGAGCTTCCCTGAAGGATCACTACCCACTTATCTCAATGGAATAGATTCTACAATTAGTATTTGGTTCAGAGATGTTCTCTCTTCTAGATGGCTACTCAGGTTATAACTAGATCACGTTGAAAGAGGAGGATCAATTTGAGACAACTTTCACCACCAAATGGGGCACATGTGCTTACAGGAAAATTCCATTTGGCTTATCCAATGTTAGAGCAACGTTTGAGAGAGTCATGGACATGGCATTCAAGGGGCTAATTAACAAGATGGTTCTTGTGTTCCTTGATTATATTATAGTATTTTCCAAGAACCCAGATCTTAGGAAAGTGTTTAAGATATGTAGGTAGTTTAGAGTTTCCTTGAATCCAAAGAAATGCATATGACTATCTCATGAGGGTAAGCTCCTATACCACATTGTATCTAAAGAAGGATTGACTATTGACCTTGAGAGAGTTGAAGACATTATTGCATTGCCTTTGCTAAGTCACAAGAAATATTGCCAAAGCTTCTTAGGGAGGATCAACTTTGTCAAAAGGTTTGTGCCTGACTTTTCCTTTTTGGTTAAACCATTGGAAATGATGTTGAAGAAGAACATGGTATTTAAGTGGACAGTTGAGGGAAAAGACAAATTTGAATCTATTAAGAAAGAAATATCACAAGCTTTGACTCTTATCAATCTAGAATTCTCAAATAAATTCATTTTTTATGCTTTTGGTGGCTCAGACACAATATTTGTTATCTTGGTACATCCGAACAAGGAAGAATCTGGACCGCCTTTTTCATTCTTCATTCTGAGCATGGAGGACTATGAGGTTAGGTACTCATTCATTTAGAAGCATTCCCTTGCTGTCATAAGAAGCTTAAAGAAATTTAGGCATCTAGTTTCAAACAAAAAAATCCACCTGCTAGTTTCGCATGTCAGAGTGAAAGCTTTCCTACTAAACAAGGTTTTAATTGAAAAAAGAGTTAGTTGGATTATACGGGCCGTGGAATATGATATAGAGATCAAGGTAACCAAATTGGTTAGAGGAAAAGGCTTGTGTGAACAGTTGGATTCACATCATCATGAAGAGTTGAAAGATGAAGAAGGATTTATTCTAGTGCTTCAGGATGATCAAGAATAAAAAATTGATGCCTAACCCACACCTTGTTGGACTCGTGATATGATCAACTTCCTCTAAAAAATTAAATGCCCTTAAAGATTAAGAAAATACAAAATGAGGTATTTCAAGCTCCAATCCATTCCATACGTTCTTATTAATGGCATTTTGTTTAGAAAAGATGTGAATAGTGTTTTACTAAGGTGCCTTGAAAATAATAAAATTGAGAAAGTGTTGTATGAGTTCCATGATGGGGAAGATGGATGTCACTTTTCTCCATGAGTAATAAGCCTCAAAATCATGAAGGCTAGTTACTATTGACCCACAATATTCAATGATTGTTATGCATGGATAAAGAAGTGTAAGAAATGTGCATTTTTCATAGGCAAAGAAAAGTTGGCAGCATTTCCACTCCACCCAATCTCAGTTGAAAAACCATTCATGTAGTTGGGATTGGTTTTCATTGGGGGCATCAACTTAAACTCAAGCCAAGGCCAAAAGTGGATTCTCACGAAAAATGACTATTTCACTAAGTAGACTGGAGCAGTGGCACTCAAGGAAGCAAATGAGACTATTACACTAGATTTCTAAGAGGGAATTGTAACCAGGTTTGGTGTCCCATCTACTATCATATCTGATAATGCTCTAGCATTCCTTGGCACTAAAATATCTGACCAAGCTGTTAGGAATGAAATATATCTAAGCAATTCCTCTAATTATTACCCCTGGGGTAATGGGAAATCTGAGTCCAAAAATAAGAATCTCTTGAGGATCATAAGGAGGAATTTGGATGAGAATCAGATGACATGGCACACCAAACTGAAACCAGCCTTGTGGAATGATAGAATCACTCCCAAGAAATCCACTGGTAGCTCTCCCTACAAGCTAGTCTATGGTAGAGAAGAAATATTCCCATATCTCTTGAAATTTTGGCATTGGATCTGATCAAACAGTTTGATTTAGATGATTATAGAGCCATGGAGGTTGGATATGCAGATCTCATGGAGCTAGAAGAGCTAATGGCCCAGGTTGTGCAAGTAACAAAGAAGGACCATACTGAAATCAAGAAGATATTTGATAGGAAGGCCAAGAATAGAAAATTCTAGGAGGGATATTTGGTTCTAAAGTGGGATGTTGATAGGGAAAATCTAGGTAGACATTCAAAATTTGATGCCATATGGAGCGGCCCCTACATAATCTCATGATGCAAGACCAACAATGCTTTCTGACTGTCAAATTTGGATGTAGAAGAACTATAGATTCCAATAAATGGAATCCATATAAAGGATTGTTATTGAGCGAAATCTCATCTTTGTACATATTAGCTTAGGTTTCTAATTCCTCTAAGTGCTTTCAACACAATGTTTTTTTGGTAGAGTAAGTTTCCTTCGCCTAAGTGATTTTGTATAGGTTTTATTGCTTTTGGATGGTCTCTTTGCACATGTTCATAGAAGTTGCAAGGGTGTTGTTGGAAGAAGTTCATAGTGTCATGGAACAGTTACCGTTTCCAAGAAATCTCAAATGTAGAGAAACTAAAAAATCAGATTTAGAGATAGTTTCATCTTTCTCATCCTCTTGTTTCTTTAAATGAGTTGCATTTTGGGCTTCTATTGCCTCTTCTTTGATTATAAAATTAGTTTCATGTGCATCTTGATGTATTTTAGAGGGTATGTTTCATAACAGCTTGCATGTTCTCATTCCCAGTAGGTAACCTTAGTTTTATTCAAGGTTCTCTTTGGTTTGGAGAAAAAGATCAACCTCAAATCAGTTTTCCACACTCTTTCAATCTTGTTTAAGAGAAAATATTATGAAACTGTGAGCAACTTAAGCACTTTTAGGCCAAATTCATCTATAGGAAATGCTCCAAGTAGGTTCAGGGGTGATGGATTCATATTCAGTTTAGATTACAGAGGAAATGAGGGTGATTTGTAGGATCAAAATAATTTTCCACTCACATAAAACCTTACTTAGAATATTTTTGTGGTGTGGGTGATCAATTTGAACATTTTGAGATCAATTTTAGGCCCAAGCAGTGTTTTAGGTGGTTCAGGGATGTTTTCTTTAAAGTTCAGATTAGATTTCATACCATCAAGCTAACTTCATGCCCAATGGATGTTGCAAGGCTACTGATCACTTCATCTAACAGGTAGATAGTCTCGTTGATTCACCAATTTATTATCCAAAATTTTCCCCCAGAGGTAATTTTGATAACTTGCATTTTTTATCTTAGCTTGGATAAGGGTAATTGTAAAAATGGGAAAAAATTGAATTCATTAGAAGGCTTTCACCTCTATCTATGTTCTCATACTTAGCTTAATAAAATGGATAAATTTTTTGACAAAATTTATAAAAATGGTTTTGGGTGTCTATCTCTATTTTTCCTGACTCCTAAGACCCAAAAAACCCCAAAGAGTTGCTCAAAAAATCAAGGAAATGGGAAAAAAGGTATTTTTAGTGTGTTGCGGAAGTATAAGAGTCAGGCAGAACAAAATTGGATGGAACATAGGTTTTTTGCACTTGGAAAAGGGCTGAAATGCATTGGAGTTGCGTGAATATGGTTTAATGCGGCAAAGTCAAATAGTTTGGTTCCCGATGGAACTAGTTCTACTGAACCTTGTTCTTCCGCACCACTTTCTCCTTCAACACAAGATCACCCCCACTCCCTTCGACTTGCAGTGCCTCTGAGGAGAGCGAGTTGCGAGATATGTAGCAAGTGCAGGCCCAAACGGCCAATGGGGAACAAAGGTCAAGGGGACATGAGTTCCCCAATTAGTCGATAAAGCCTACAAAAGCAAGGTCGGCTGAAAGGGATCTCAGTGAGCTCATCGAATGACTTGAAGCGATGTCTGGGAGTTGCAGGATTTTTGGGCATGTGTGGAAATTAAGACCCATTTCCCCCAAAACTCAAGTTCCCCACACCCATTATAAACACACAAAAAAAGGAGAAGAAGGGCACGGTAGAGTTAGAGTGTATTGTGGGTGGAGGAGGCTAAGGGTGCATAAGGGAATAGGATCACAAGTTCCTCAAGTTTCACAAGTACTCGAATCATCTGAAATAACCAAAATATAATGAAAAAGAGGTAAATGGAGACAAGTGTATTGTGGATTGCACATCAATTAGGAGGGAAAATGAGGAAAAACTGTGTTTTGAGAAAAATAGAGCCTCCTAACCCACATATCCTTGCCTCTTTCCCCCATGCACCAAATTTGACAAAAGTACATTTGTTGGATTTGTATTTCAGGGCCCTTCCTCATGGAATCATTAAAAATGGGAAGTAGGTGGATTTTATGGGCGAAAAATAGCAAAAACATATCCCAGTGTCAAATGAACACTTCCAGGTGGGAGAAAGAAGCATTAATGGATGCATGGGATCAATTTTATTCTTCTACAAGTTAGAGGACATGGAAGCATGGGCTTTGGTAGGTTCACCATCACTTGTGTAGGTCATTTAATGATTTTTTTTGGTGGTTGGAGGCAGATTTCAGGTTCCCTCTTCTCTTTCTCATTTTTCTTCCATATATGGTAAAAAGAGGGGCTTATTTTGTAGTTGGATATTCTCTATTTGCTCCTCCATTCTTCTTTGGGTTGTTGTGAGATACAAGCCTCCATTCTATACATTTGGCAAGAGATTCATGCCTCATTTCTTCATTGTAATAGATTGTGTGATCATATGAAGCAATAAAATAAAGTTTTATGGTTACTCTTCAACCATTTCTTGTGTTTCATTGCATTCTCTTTCCTCTAAATTACATTTGGAGGTATTTTTGTGCATTTTATGGTTTGTTGTTGATAACACCCCAAACGTTTAGCACAAATTAGCTAGTTTAAAGAAAGACTAACACCACGTAGTCTAAAGCTAATTGCATAAGCTAAGGAATGAAACATCAAAGATCAAATATTAATAACATAACAGTGGAGATCAAATGAAACTAACATATAATATGGAAGCATGCTTACTATGTTAGATGATTACTAAACAATATACCGAAGTAGATCTAGGAAGCAATCAAATTAAGAATGATTGCTACTCCACAAATGGTGAGAATATCTCTCCAACACAAGACTAAAATTTCATGTTGAATACCCTCCTACTAACCGTAATGAATGCTTTAGGAAAAGATAAGTATGTGGATCCTTTAAGGAGTTTAGGCTCTTTAACATATGTATTATATGAGGCTACTAATAAAAGCATGATGTAAAATTGGAAGGTATTACTTAGTCTTATTTATAGTTTTTCCTTTGAGGAAAAATTACATCTTGGTGCATGTGGGACTAAAATTACAAAGAATATTTAGAATTACTAATCATGATTAAGCTTTTTTAATCATAATTAGTAAATTACCAAGTGATTAAGAGGTATGAAGCCTTAATCAACCACTTAGGGTAAACTATAAGGCTAGGATAAGCTTTTAAAGCTTGTTGAGACGTTGTGGAGGAAAGTGGGGTGATTTTGAGTGGTCATAAGAGGGGTTTGAGCCAATATTAGGGCATATTGACCAAATCAAGGGTAAAATAGGCTTAATTAGCTAATAATGCTAATTATTTCTTAGAAGAGGATAACAACTTACAATTTGATGTCAATTGGCATTTTGAATGTGGAAAAGGGTGGATAATAAAAAAAGAATTGTTACTTAACCAGAATAGAGGGAAAGTGTTAGTTAATTAGCAGAAATCACTAATTGTAATAGAATTGATAAGAATGAGAATGATTTGCGTGTGTTTTGGCAATAAGACTGCAAAATTAGAATTTAGGTGTCTACACTTGCTTGTTTAATGAAAGTGGTGTTATGAATGTGTGTCTCATAACAGTGGTGTTCTACATACCCTCTCTATCGCCATTTCTTCCCATTTTTCATTCATTAAGAGAGTGTCCCAATCATCCTTCTCTTGGTGTTGTCACCCCTTTAGGGTAGTATTTCTTCATTTTCATGCATTTTCCTCTCTCCCTGGCCCCTTGGAATCATAGTATAGGATTATATAGTTGTATTTCCATCATTAGAAGTAGTTTTAGCATTAGTTTAGAAAGTGGAACTGGCCTTATCTAGAGTTTGATCTCTTTTTTGCAAGTCCCATTCTTGTGAGATCATCCCATGTTAGCCAAAAAGTAGGGATCCATAATCAGATATCCCAAGGTTCTACTTTTTTGACATAACAATATGAATCTTCTTCACTCAATGTGCTCTTAGAATTTTCCATTACTTGATCATAACAATGATCCTTGTTTTCGAAGATATAACCTTCACCGTGTTGCATGTTAGTTATCTTAGGCAACTCATTCCACATTTCTTATTCTAAACCGAATTGAGGCAAATAATCAAAGGTATATTCACAATCATCATCACTTAGATCGTCATAAACAACTTCTTTACCTTTCATTTATTTATATACCTTTCATGCTTCTTACTTGTTTGAGATTGTTTCAACTTTCCTCCATTGACTTCTTGGTGCTATCATCAGTCTTTCGTGCCCATCATCATCAGTTTCATGCTTTTAAGGTGTAATTTCATCATTTCTTGCATTCTTAATCACCCACACTTGAGTCTTCACCAGAGGATTTGGGTTTTTAATCCATTTAGGGACTATGTAACCATGCTCATAAGCTAATTTTTTGAGTTTTACCTAATTCATCCTCTTCATGAATTGTGCATATACATTTGACTTCTTAAAGGCATTAGAAATGTCATATTTAGAAGCGAAATTCATCCTGGGAACCTCATGTCTATATGTAATTTCTTGTATGAATCAGCTTTTTACAATTTATTTTTCATATATTTTGTCAAGAATTATTCACCTAAATACTCTTCCTTTTGATATATTTCTCAATCTTATCTCCCTCTACATCATAGAATTCAAGTTCTGATTCATTCTTTTCATTTACTTACAATAGTGTCATATCAACATCTTCTTCACTTGTAGGTGCTTTAGAATGCACTTCTCCATCATTAACCATCACAAGTTAATTCATCACTTCATCTTCCTCAATAGGTGCTTTTCTTGACCCATTGTTTGTTTGATTCAATATCATGTATTTGAACTTCTTTATGCCATTTTTCATCCCTATATATACAAATTGAAATTAAAATTTAGGTAGCATGGAAATATACAAAAACATCCTCATAAGTGTCTCCTTTATGGATACTATTATATTATTCTATTTCTTTATCAAGTGCCTCCTTAGATACCTCTCTGTTATTTTTCTCTATAATGATAATCCTATTCCCTTCACAAGGTAACTCGCTCATAATTCTTATACGAGTACCTTTATTCTTTTCTCTCTCTAAGGCAATCAACTCCTTCCTTTTTATCTTCTCCACTAGTAGCTTGACTTTCCATTTCACCCTCTTTTTCATCCTCCATCCAATTCCTTGGATGTTTTCACCCACTATGGTCTCCATCATAGAATCTTACTCCTCAATCCTCTTTCTTATCTCACTTCTCTCCTCATCTAATATTAAATATCCTCTTCTCCTGTGGAATCTCTCTTCTTCTAATCCCTTCACTCTTCTCATTCTCTCCATTTCACTAGATCTTCACCCAATTCTTTTTCACCTTAGTCTATAGATTACCTTAGTCCACACCTAGGTATCTTTTACCCTAGTCTATTAGCTTATCTCACCCAAGTCTTTATCATCATGGTCTTTTGACTCTTCTTGAGCTTCACCTGCTCTTGGGCTTCTCCGTTACCACACTTATTTTTTATACCTTTGAATACTTATAGTCTCCTCTTCACAAAATCACTTGCAAATCTCTATATATCATCATTCAACATTCACATTAGTAACAAATATGAATTCAAAAATTTCTTCTTACCTCTAGGCTTTGATACCAAAAATTGATACCATTCTTAGCTCAGATAAAAATGTTGATATGGTTTTCACTAGGAACCCATAATCCTTCTAGAGGTGTTATTCAGTGTAATGAAAAAGATCATCCTCATAACCATATACTTGCATGCATTCAATATTAAAGGAATTTTTAATCACTATTTTCATAAACTCGGCCTATATGCTCTCTACCTTTATCATAACAACATACTCATGGATTTTCTAGTAATAGTGCTCAAGGAAAAATTGGTATACTTTTTCATATTCCTTAACACATTCTTATCATTATAGATGATCATAAAATAAACACATGAATCCTTTTACCTTGTTCTTGATATGTGCTTGCATGATTTACCTTGGGAGACTAATTGATGTTTTTTTCTAGAAGCTCATTTCTTGACTATCCTCTTTAGTTGATAACTCGTGACCATTTTATAGATGAAGATATCTCAATTTAGGTCCACCTTTCCCTTGGGTTCTTATATACCTGTCATCTACATTCCATATTCTCTTCCCTTTGTAAGATATCATTTTGTAGTCACAAAATCAAGCACTTTAGAAATTTATTTATCTCAGTCTCATACTACTATTTAGAAGGTTCTTGAGTGAAGAAACTACTAATTAACCCCCGTCCTTTTGGCCATCTTGTCTATTTTATTTCGTAATTTGTGACCTATTACACCCATATTCCCATCCATTTTCTGATATCATGTGCTATTTTAGCATTAGCTAGGGTGCCCAAATTTAATGTTGGGGTGTCTATAGGCACCCTAGTCCCACCCAGGGGCACTCTGGTCTTTCTAGCAATTTCCTGCCACTTTTTGGGCCTCTTCTAGCCGTTTCTCATCTTTATCTTTCACGTGGTCAGCCTTTTCGGGGTTAATTATGAAATTAGAACAAGAGAACCACATAAATATAAATTTATGAGACCATAATGAGGGACTTAGCATCATCTACTACTATCACTCATCTAGAGTTGCATCCATCTATTGTACTTACATCCACATAGCTCCATCATCGAGGCACAAGCTAGGAAGCATGCATCACACTTCATACAGGGAGGGATTATATTTTATTCCATGCACACATGCTATTAAATTTTCTACATTTTAACTATTTCACAAAGTGCGACTAACACAATAGCACCTAGGGCACGACATGCACACACTCACCAGATCTACATTTGGGTCCGAAATGTAGTGCAACGTTCAGTTTTGTAAGCCCACTGTTGTGACAGCTGAGGTCAGTTTGACCAATTCATTCTACATATTTATTTATTTTAGGGCCTTGATACTTCTTCTTGGTCTTTTATAGGTTATTCTTCCTCTTGGAATATTTGGAACATACAACACAGTATAGCAAATTTAATGTGACCCACAGCAAGGGTTTTAGACCACCTTCCGACCCTATAAGAACTAGTTCTAGAGATTTTCCACAAAATAAGGCACTTATTTTTCCTGTCAGAATTCCTATGGGTGCCCTAGTCGAGCTATATCACCCAAATCTATCCTTTGCGGGACCCCGACACAATGGTTCCCAATCCTGTTTTCTCCAGTCAGCTCCGCGATACTCTACAACAGTCACCAGTTAGCAGCTGAGTTCTTTCCTCATCCTCTTCTTATACATTAGGGTTTTATTTCCATTATTTTAATTATTTAATTTCTTCATATTTGTTTATTACATTTATTTACAGTGTTTATGTCCTCCAAGATTAGATTAACTACCATAGCTATTACATTAGTTTAGTCTATTTTTAGTTAATCCTTCTGGTGAACCTGACTCAATCCTACCCACTCTTACAATCCCCATTCTCCTTAGGTTTCATTTATCATGACTATCTCCATTCATGAATTTTTACTTCTTCACCTCGAATTATGAGCTAAGATCATTAATATTTTACTCACTACTTGTATTCCTAACAACACTCATCCATATATAGTCTACAATACCTTTGCGGACACATTCTCTAAGTATATTACTTTCTAATCCACACCTCATAATGAATACACTACTTTTTGCAATGATCTGGCTTTGCATATTATCTCTTGTATTCATAATGTTGTTGTTAATCGAACCTTGATTAACAACGGATCTGAACTTAATTTTTGTCCAATGTCATTTCTCGTAGTTTTAGGTCTCGTTGCTCGTGATATTAGTCCCTCTAGTGTTTCACTATGTGCTTATGATGGTTCCACTCATCCATGTTTCTGTCACGTCACATTACCCATCACTATTGGTCCTAATACTATCCACACGGTCTTTTTTATCATTGATTTCCCAGTTTCCTATAACTTTATGCTTGGTTGATCATGGTTGCATTCCATGTGAGCTATCACATCTATTGTCCATAAACGAGTTAAGTTCTTACATGAGGACATGGAGTATACTATTTTTCGTGACCGTGATCCATTTCATTTTTGTGACCAGTATTTAAATACTATTCTTCCTATTCCATGCATAAATACTACAAATGACCCCCAACCTATGGATGAACCACCGCATTTACCACCACTTGATGGTACTATTTGTGTGATAGATGTCATTTCTTCTATGCCACCTCCTATTACTACTGTTATGGTTCCTTATCAAGGGCTTGTCTAGTCTATGGACATCAATCTATTACATCCCACTCCACACATATTCCCTACTTTAGCACACCCAAAATTCATTTACACACTTTTCATTCACTATTCATAGTGGGAACAAATTATGTTCAATCCAGCTTCACCTGAAATAATATGTATGCACAAGGGTTTGGTTCAATTTGGTTTTTATATTGATGATATCTACCCACCACCATATAACCCTCACTTATATCATGGGTTGGTTCATGTTATGGCCACCTATGGGCTTCGTGTATTTCATCTTGATGTTTTTCTTTCACGCACACCTACTATTGCTCCGCTCATATTAGGACAATCTTGGCTTGATTATATTAGGGGCACCTCAGATCAGAATCATACAAATATATCTTTTCCCATGCCTTTCGGATGCATCATTATCTGCAATACATATTTCCTAGGTTATACACAGAATATCACTCGTTGGTATTCACACGGTTTCCCACTTCCTCCATTCATTGATGAGGAGTATGCTATGGGAATGTATCGCTTATGTCCTAATGGTTCATTACATGATCAACCTGACACTATAGCTTTTCAAGTTACTAATGCCTATCCATTATATTTCAATCCAGAGGATGATGATCTTCTTGACGAGTTTACGTAGTCTTTTAGCACACTTCCAAGGGGGCATTTCATTCACACATCCCCCTTCCTTTATCATAAAGCCCCTTTCTCATCTTAGCATTATTATTGCATTTATCTTTTTACACAACATTACATCCCATTCTTATAATTTTTACCTCATACACATTTGTTATTGCATATATGAGAAGGAGGATCTTTGTTCTCCTTTACAATAGTTTATTCACATAGGGGGCATAACATCTCCTCCCTGCCACCTAGTGCGTATTTATTACCTATTGCATTTTCAATACAATCGCACATCCAACATCATAATTACTTGATGACGCACTCTTGTGCTTCGGTTCACATTTGACCATTGAGGGATTATTATTACACTAAACCCCACACACTGCACTCTCGGCATTACACATTTGAATTTCATCACACACATCACACGTCCAACCTTTTGACATTTACGCATTCCTACATCACACATTTACACTTTTTTTACAATAATTCTATCACCTATGCATTTATGATCATATGTTATTCCTCTTAAACACTGCATACATTAATAGGTCATCTACGTACATAGCCACATCACACACTGACCATATATTCTACATACTATGCTAGTCTACATTACATATGAGTCTAGCTCTACATTTCATCCCTACATTATACATTACTAGACTACCTACACATGTTACATTCCACATTATACACACTTAGCACTACGCATTTACAAATCCTAATCATCACATGGTCATCTATTCTCACCACCACCTATACTACATTGTTTTCTACACGTTGTACTCACCACGCTATGACACACTTTAGTTTCTCGATCCATACTCGACTACCGAGGGTTTACCAATCAAATGGACTTTACACTCCTCATACATTTACTATTTGATCTTTCCCTATATGACATTTCATCATACAACCTAGTGAAATACGCTTTAGGCTAAATTGTCACCTATTTTATCATCTTTGTAGTGGTATACACCTGTTATTAGCCAATTTTGACTTCGCAAAATTAATGTAAAAAAATAGAAATTTTGAAATTTTCAAAAGTGTTACTTTGTGTGATTTATCACTCCCATCGCGACCGTCTCATTTTTGTGATCGTTCCGGTCTTCGTTTCGTCCATATGGGTGAGAACTCCTCTCGCTAGGTCGTAAACTACGTTAAATATTAATTAATTAATTACTCTTTGTTTGATAAAATTAATTTTTAATAACTTTGGAGTTTATAATTAAATAAATATTAATTAAAATTCATTCGACAAGTTTTATTTTAATTTCCGAGGGAAAAATAAGCTTCTGCTTCCCATTGCAAGGGATGCCAAATTGGCTTCCCGAGCCCAGATTTCCCCTTTCTTCGAAAATTTGTTTTAAATCCCTGCTCATGGGATTTCTTCCCCTGATTGCCAAATTAATGAATTGGAAAACGGGTAAAATATCTCGCAATTTCCCACATGGGGAAATAAAATGGGGATTGTCAGCCCGCCTTACCATTTCCGTTGGCAATTGGCAGTTGATTTCCCCATTTCCCCCTGGAAATTAATGCCACTACCCAGGAAAGAGGGAATTTTTTTTTAACGAGACGAATAAATCCTCATAAATTCCTCGGTCAAAATCGTTGGAAAGAGTCGTGCAAATCTTTCCAATTGCTTCATATTTCTGAAGGAACGGAGTAATATTTTATCACATCCCTCCATCCAATTTGATCACTACTTCACCTGTCTGACTTCTCACAAAATGAGAAGCCAAGTCATAACTGGAGGCACAAGCCAAAATGAATTCCAGACACTGAGCGGACATGGGAAAACCCGCTGCGAGAGGCAAGCCACTATCGGCTATAGATTTCATCCATGGAGTTTGGGAGGAACACCTTACTATGCTCCAGAAATCTTCAATATCTATATTCCCGAGCTCTGTATCTCGGATGTCATAGTTGCAATCAATATATGATGAAGATTCCACCTTTTTAAACTTGTATTTCATTCTTCCCGACTTCTCTGTCTTTTCTTGAGAGGGACTAGGGTCGGACATGAAGGATGTCGAAGGAAGAAAGTTCTGGAGATCAGGGGATGTCGAGCACTGTGAAAAAACTGATCTACTGGATATGTCGGAAGAACGGAAGAGTTCGACACTGGCGAGGATGTCAGGAAATCTAGGAAACCCAATGCGCTGAGAGTTTCGGAAACTCTGGAAAGTCTGGCACTGCTGATGATGTCGGAAACTGAAGAAATCCCAACACTTGTGATGATGTCGGAAACTCTGGAAAGTCCGGCACGCGAAACCTTCAATATACTTCGGGTCTTCGACACTGCACAACAGCCTTCAAAACCCGAGAAGAGAAAAATAGGGTTTTTTGTTGAATTTCAAACATGCAATTTCCTTTTTTACCATTCATGTACCAAGCACATAAGAAAATTCTGAGGAAATAACACCAAGTGGTAATTTCGAAGAGATAGACCATAAAACCTAAACCCCATTTAGAAAACAACTCCAGAAAGAAGAAGAACAAAAATTCCACAAAACCGGGTAAGAAAATGAGAAGAACCCACGCGCAATCAATCCACAAAAACTAGGAACAAAGAATGGAGAGAGAAATACCTCCAACCAGAGAAAGGAAAGATCGAAAACAAGCGATTCAATTGGGCATAAGCGAGCTTTCAGGTTTCGAGATTGGAAGAGCATGTACGAAAATCCACGAGTTAAAAATACGTCCGGTAAAAATGACGTGTAAATCCGCATATTTATAAGAAAATTTGTAATTAATACACTTCGGCTCGGCACGTGCCAACTCACCCGACAACTCAGCATTAACGCCATGTTAGCATGCTTGAGAGGTCCGAAAACCTGATAAAAAGGTGCTTAGAACAATTCAGGTTTCGGGTTTCGGGAAACACAAGACATAGAGCATGAGATGTTTAGATGCTTCAACGTTCTGAAAACCCGACATGAAGGACTAAATCGGACGTCGGGTATCGAGACACAGGCGACACAAAACATGCTTTGGATAAGGCATGTTCTGATGCGCCGAAGGTCCGAAAACCCGAATTGACTCTACTTGAAGCAGGCTTCGGGTTTCGGAAAACACAAGACATAAAACATTTAAAAATCATGTCGACCTGTCAGTAAAACCCGAAAACCTGATTTTCTTTTAAAGAAGCAATTTTGCAAAACCAGCTTTAAAAATTTCGTAGGGGTTATCTGATCATTTTGGCGTGAACTCAAAACGGAGATAACATGTTTCATCCTGTTTTGTGCTAATGCTAAATTCTCCTTCAAACTAGCCAAAACTTAGTGTTGATGTTGAATGTGTTCCTCAACATCTCTGACCTTAGTTTGCACCCTCAAGGAGGAAGTGATAAAAGGTGGATGGTAACCATATAATGCTAAAAATGGTGTCATTTGAGAAGAGGTATGAAAATATGTGTTATACCACCATTCTGCAAGTGGTAGCCATTTAATCCATCTTTCATGCTTATCTAATACAAAACAACGTAGATACCCCTCTAAGCATTTTTTGACCACTTTTGTTTGCCCATCAGTTTGAGGATGATAAGATGAACTGTGAGCAAGCTAAGTACCCAAACATGAAACTAATTCTGTCGAAAAACTACTTGTGAAAATAGGATCACGATCACTTACAATTATTTTTGGGGTTCCATGTAGCCTTTGAACTGTCTCCAAAAAAATAGCTGCAACTGTACTAGCTGCAAATGGATGTGATAGGGCACAAAAATGGGCATATTTTGTGAGCCTATCCACAATCACAAAAATAACATTCTTACCCTCTGAATAAGGCAATCCGGTGATAAAATCCATGGAGACCTCCTCCCATCTCTGGCTAGGAATCGGTAAGGGTTACAACATACCTGGTGTCTTAATTGTTTCCCCTTTGTTCTGTTGGTACACTAAACACTCTGATACAAACTTTTGTACATCTCCCTTGATTCCTTCCCAAAATAATTCTCTTTTTATTCTATGATATGTCTTCAAAAACCCAGAGAGTCCTCCAACAGGTGAGGCATGTAGCTCTGTAAGAATCTTATGCTTCAACTCAAAATCTTTGCTCAAGTATAACTTGTCCTTGTACCATAAGGCATTACCTTTCCACTCAAATTTGTTAGATGTCATAGATCCTTGCTTGATATCCTGTATTAGAGATTGTGTATCCTTGTCTTGATCCCATTCCAATCTTGCTTCATCCACCCAATCGGCTATCAACATGGACATTCCACATAGTAAGGCATCTGTGGATGTATCCCTTCTAGACAATGCATCAACTACTACATTTTCTTTACCCTTTTTGTATATGATTTCAAAATCATAACCCAACATTTTTGTTACCCACTTTTGTTGTTCCTCAGATAATAACCTTTGCTCCAAAAAGTATTTGAGACTATCATGATCAGTTTTTACCTTGAAGTGTCTACCCATGAGATAGGGCCTCCATTTCTTGACCGCATGAAGAATAGCCATCATTTCTTTCTCATAGACTAGTTTGAGCAGATCTTTTCCTTTGAATTGGTGACTCTCAAATGAATTTGGTCTTCCTTCTTGCATTAGAACTGCTCCCAATCCTGATCCTGAAGTGTCACATTCAACAATGAAGGTTTTTTAGAAGTTGGGAGTAGCCAAACTGGGGTGCTGTGCAAGGCTTCCTTTAGCTACTCAAAGGATTTAGTGGCTAAATTTGTCCAATGGAAGGCATCCTTCTTTAGCAATGAAGTGAGTGGGGTTGCTATTCTACCATATCCCCGCACAAATCTTCTATAATACACTATTAGTCCTAGGAACCCACGAAGATTTTTGAGAGTTTTGGCCTTGGTCATTCCACCATAGCTTTGATCTTCTAAGGATCAAATTTGATGCCTTCATGGGATACAATGTGACCCAAGTACTCTACCTCTTGTACACCAAATGAACATTTAGATGGATTTACATAGAGAGTATGTTTCTCCAAAACTTCCAACACTTTATTTACATGTTGTAAGTGTTCTTCCCATGTCTTACTGTAAATTAATATGTCCTCAAAGAAAACTAATATAAATTTCCTTTAAAATGGCCTGAAAATAGTGTTCATCAAGATTTGAAAGGTTGAAGGCGCATTTGTAAGACCAAAAGGCATTACCAAAAACTCATAATGGCCCTCATGAGTCCTGAAAGCCATTTTATGAACATCTTCCTCTTTTATTCTAGTTTGATGTTACCCCGAACAAAGATCTAATTTTGTGAAATAAATAGCACCATGCAATTCATCAAGTAAATCATCAATTACTGGAATAGGAAACTTACCTTTGATGGTATACTTGTTGAGTTCTCGGTAACCTAGACACATCCTCCATGTTTCATCCTTCTTACGTACCATGACCACTAGGGAAGAATAGGCACTCTGGCTAGGCTTGATGATACCTGCCTTCAACATTTCCTGAACCATTTTCTCGATCTCACTTTTCTGGGAATATGGATATTTGTATGGTATAATGTTAGGTGTTTGGCTCCCTGGAATCAACTGAATGGCATGATCGTGATCCCTAACTGGTGGTAGTCCCTTTGGAATTGCATCAAAAACAGATGAGTGAGCATCAACAATCTTCTGAAGATCAGGTGGCATTGAAGACTTTATATTTTGTACTTCTATGGAAAATAATTTTGCTATAAATCCATCTACTCCTTTTCTGAGAACCTTCTGCATCTAATGAGAGCTAATAATTTGTGGAGAATTAACTACCATCCCATTCAATTGTATTGTCCTTCCATCTGAATGAAATCACATGAATAATTCTTGGAAATTCATCTCTATAGCACCTAAGGTTGTGAGCCATTGGACACCCAAAACAATATCTGCCCCTCCCATAGAAATAGCCAACATAGGTGAGTCTAACATGTAGTCTCCCATGGAAATCTTGATACTATGGAACTTTCTTGTGCACTTGACTGTCCCACCATCCACAATCATAACTTGCATTTCTAGAGCTGGGTAAATAAAACAATTGAGGCGGGAAGCTAACTTACTATTTATGAAGCAATGAGTACTCCCCGAGTCAATCAACATTGTCACCTTTTATTTTTTGAGATAGCCAATAACCTTGAGTGTTTGAGGAGTACTAATACCTAACAATACATGGCAAAAAATTGTAGGTTGGTGATCCTCTACTTCCTCTTCTACTGGTTCCTCAGCCTCTCCTATAATTTCAGCATCCTCATCATCCTCATTACCTCCATCAATATAGAAAAACTTCTTCTCAGCACATTTGTGTCCCGGTCCATTTGCTATCATAGTTAAAGCATAATCCTTTTTCTCTCTTTTCTTCCATTTGGTGAGGAGTCAGTCTAATTGGCCTAGAAAATGAAGGGGAAGAGATACTACGGTCTTTGGTGTTAATGAAAGGCGGCCTCCTACTACAAAGAATTTTTTCCTCTGCTCAACGTGCCATGATAATAGAATCAGAAATCTTGAGTGGATTAAACATACATACCTCATGCTCGATGTGGTCCTTAAGACCCCCAATAAATAGGTCATTCAAATTCTCTTCTGGTATATTCTCCACCCGTAAGGATAGGTTTTGGAATTGATGCACATAATCTTTGAATGATCTTGTTTGTCGTAAATTTTCTAATTAACTAAAGTATTTCTCTGAAACACTGGAACTATAGTGCAATTGAAACTCCTTGGTAAAAACTATCCAAGTGACATTGAGACCATTCTTCTGCCTCTGAGCACATAACCATCGATACCAAACGAATTGGTCTGGTTCAAGATATAGGGATACCAATGTCACCTTTTGTCCTGATGGTGTTTGATGTAGCTCAAAGAAGTTATCCATTTGATTTATCCAATTCAGGGGATCTTTACCATCAAATTTGCGCATATCCACTTTCAGCATCATGTTCCATGGTTGCGAATAAGTTGGATTCTAATTGGGCTGGAAAAGTGATCCAACATGGTTATTTTGTCCATGATTTTGAACTGAAGATCCTCCTTGGTTGATATGGGATGGATTTGGGCCATACTTTGTACCCTTTACATGTTGCATGATATCATCCAACCGATGATTGATTTGGGCTATGTCTCCTTTAGAGGCCATCTCAGATTGTACATTTCGCAGCTCATACTCAAGTTGACTCACCTTATGATCAACTGAAGTAAACCCTAGTGTTGAGGAATCTGTATTTACCCTTTATGAATCCATCTCTTTAATCACTATCTCATCTTTATTTGGGGTTTTACCCGGAGTAACCAGATTATTTTTTGCTCTTGTGGAAGGCCTCGCCATGATATCAAACCTTAGGGTTTAGGGTTTCGATACAACTTCAGCCAAACAGGAAAAAACATTGAGAAGATACTAATACTTTTTTTTTCAAATCTTTCCGAAAATGTAAATAACTTGAAAAAATTCCACAATTTACACCCTAGGAAGTTTTTTTTGGAAAAATCCTAAATTTGTAATAACTTGTGAAAAATAAATCAAAAAATTCTAAAATTTTCAGGGAACCTTACTTGAAATTTTTCACAACTCTGGTAAAAATATATCCCACCAATTCTCTCTGGTTCAAAATATATTGTGGAAACAAAAAATTAGGATTTTTACCCTAATTTTGGCCCAGATCGCAACTCTGATATCACTTGTAATGAAATTACTAGTATAATTCAGATTATGAACAACAATATAACACCAAATAGCACAATATTTCAGAATAATGATCTCAATATGCAATTGTAATAGCTTCGCCACTTCGAGGGGGCAACCTCCAAACCATATAATAAGACTCAAATGCTCAAATGATAATGAACTACTACCTACAATCCTCTACATATACTATTCATATGTTATGACCATCACCCAGGCCGACCTATTAAGCATGAGAAAGTATAAATGATATGGTAAGCCACAAGTCAGCTACTCATATCCTAATACAATCAATAGGTTAAGGGCGTAGCAGTAAAAGTATGGTATAACAGGTGCGTTTGAAGGGTATTAAAGAATACCCTTAATTCTAGTTTCTACCTCTAATTATTCAATTGATAATACCCCCTCTTGTTATATTATTAGAATGCAAATACCCCCTATTTTTTTCATGTACCTTACTTACCCATTTTTCAATTATAATTTTATTTACCCCTTTTATTTCTACCCTAATATATTAGAGAAAAAAATATTATATTTCTCACTCAATTTTTTTAAGTGTACATTTCCTCTCAAAAGATAGTTTGAAGCCATTGAAGACCTATTACAAATCACCTTATATATGTTAAGCTTTAATCATTTATCAATAGTTCTTCAAATAACTAAGATGGTGAAGTAAGATCACTTGTGTTGAAAAGCGTACCCAATCCTAGTTTTCTACCATCTTATTATTTCTTGGTTAAGAATCTCGATTTATTTATTAAAAAAGAGATTATAATTTAATTTATGACCACACTCCTTTTTCAATTTTAAGGTATTTACTTTAAAAAACTAGGGTTCAAATGTTTTAGTTTTATATTAAAATTAAACCTCCTTTTCCTTTTGCCCACCTCTCCAACCTACCCCCAATGCCTGATTCAAAACATTAATAAATTAAACCCTTTCACCCCCTCATGTCTACCAGTATATTGACTTTAATTTTATTAATTTTAATTACCTCAATATGAACCCACGTGCTAGGATATTGCCTAGCTAATGAATCCCCCATGATATATTAACGCCATTAAAAAACTCTAAACCAATATATCAATTATAATCACTCAACGTTACATAAACTCCCATTTTCAAGAAAAAAAACATGTCACTTCTCTATATAAAAGTGTGCCACATCTTTGTGCACTCACCCAAATCCTTTTCTCTACAATATAAGGGAAGCATTTTTGTATTTAAACACCTAATTGTTTCCTTTCTTTGAGCATGTGGGATAAATCCCCAAGTGTAATACCAAAGGAAACCACCATTGTTGTCTATGAGTGCATAATGCTTAAACAAGGGCAACAAATAGAGCCCTCTAAGGGTTTATCTTGATTGCAAAGTGACTGATGATGCTCAAAATATCTCGAGGGATGACTACTACACCATTCGAGAGCTTCCAATCCACCCAAAAGATGATTGTGAAATAGAGAAAAGAATAATTTCACCAAGGATAAACTATAAAGGTTGTGAACAAGAGTTCAAATTTGACCCAAGGCAATTACAAACTGATGGAAACCCTATAAACTATGAAATGTCTCAAAATAGATGTGAAATTCATGTATGTACGAGAAAACATGTTGATCATTTGATCAATTGGTCAAAATAAAGTGAGTTTCTCATTTTAGCAACATAAACTTCAAGGTTCATGTTGGTCCCTACATCTAAATATTTGAGGGAAAAAAACTTTTCAGTGATAAGTTGTTGTTGATTTCTCAACAAGAAATCACTCATTTGAAATGGCTACTATTTCTCTTAGACATATTCCGCCTCTTCAAAAATTGATAAAGGTTTGTGTGCCTGGTGGATCAATGCCTTGCACTTAACAACATCACCATATTGTCCTGTAAATCTTTAAATATCACCCATGAGTATGGATGTGACTGCTTCAAGGCTAATGCCTTAGCTAGGGTGTTAGTAATAGTGGTCACTGCCCTAGTATATGAGATGGACTATGTCTCTTGTGCGATACACATAACGACTTGTTTTCCATTAGCAACTGAGATTCTAGCTCTAAAATCCCTTGTGAATTTGTACAACAATTTATGGTTTGGTTATGCCACATGAAGAAAAGGATTTCCTTTTGTTTGTGATAGTATTCTAGTTGTCATTATTAGAGGTGGTGATTTTATGTTCTTAGTACTTTTTTCCTACATCAACATTGGTCAAGATTTTTACATAGAAGGAAATTCTTGAATCATATGGTTCACAAATCGATAATGAAGTAAGTGTTTGGGTTATTAATGTAAAACACACACTGTGAAAAATATATATCCCCTATATGGATTTCTATTTTTCCTTTCAAGCCTTTGGATGAATCAATATTGACACACCAATTTTTGTGGACGAGCTGTATAAAACATGGATTTCTCAAGGCAGATGAAGGACCCTAAGATTTTAACGAGTTTTAAGAAAAATCCCCAAAGGGGCAGAGGGAGAGAAATAAACTCAATCCAAACTAATATTTTCAGAAAGGCTTGCTCTAATATTTAAATGTCTTTAGTCTTGTGGGAAAAACATAGAAAATGGATGAAAATGGTGTGTCATCTGAAATAATGAAACAAAAAAAAGCCTTTGGTCATATTTTGTACACCTCAAACTTGAGACTATGAGGTTTCTAATGGTTATGGACCCATTGCTTAAGGATACTTTCTAAGGGGGCTTGACAAAATAATTGCTACACCCCTTGATCCTGGGTCATATATCAAGATATGGATGGTCAACTTATGGATATCATCATCCCTTATCATGTCACATCACTTCATTTATGATTTCATATGCTTAGTAGATTGGCCTTGGGGCTATGCATAACATAATAGGGTATATATATGAGTTAGTAGCTAGTAGATGATCATCATATTAACACTTGAGTATTATTGTATCATTTGGAGGTTACCCCCTCGAAGTGGCTAAGTCATTATACTTGCATATTGTGACCATTTCTCTATATTATTGTGTTCCTTAGAGTTATATTTCCACATATATTAAGATATGTCTTAGTAATTTCATTATAAGTGGTATTAGAGCCTTGATTTGGGCATGAATTAGGTCAAAACCCTAATTATGAAGATTTAGATATATCTTCACAAAGGTGGCAATTTTTTTTGTAAATTTTTAACTGAAGTTGCAAAATCAGTCAAGTAAAGATCTCTCCAAACTACAAGATTTTTTGAATTATTTTCACAAGTTAGATCCATTTTAGGGGTTTTCATAAATTCCCTCTATAGGTTACAAATTTTAGATTTTTTCAAGTTTCTTATATTTTCATTAGTGAACATCTATAGGTTACAAATTGGAGATCATTGTTTTTCTCACACATCCATCATACCAAATAAAAAGGTCTCCCTATTACCTACTCTATGTTCACTAATGATCTCCAAAAAAAATACAAAAATAGTGTTACAGAGAATTATTTTAACTAGATAGCCAAACTATGACAAACAAGTACATTTAAGGATTATATTCAATAGTTCCAAAATCTATCCTTACGAGTGAATGATATCTTAGAGGATAATCTAAATGATCTCTTCTTGGGTGGACTCAAGGATAATATCCAATTTGATGTTCACCTTCTTAATCCAGGTTTGATATCAAAATTCATGATAGTTTCTTGTCATGTGGAGGAAAGAGATAAGGTAAAATAAAGGGTCTCACTACTCACAAGGAACACAAGATTCCAGCACCATCATTTCCCCAACTGACACAATTGAATCCTCAAAAAATTGAAGAGAAGAGAGAAAAAAGTCTATTTTATAATTGTGATAACAAGTGGAGAAAGGGACATAAGTGTCATGAGAAGAAATTACTCTACAATGAGGGTCTTAATGAGGATGGAACAACTAGTGAAGAGGAAGAGGATTATGAGATTGAGGATAAAGAATCTCAACCATCTCTTTCACCCTAAAAAACCTCAAGGTTGTTGGGTTCATGAAGAAACAATGGGCGGAAATACTACTTGAATCTGGAAGTACTCACAACTTCATCAATCATAAGTTGGTCATACACTTGAATTGCTTCATTTATCCAACCCCAAAGTTTCAATTTGTGGTTGTAGTGGAGGAAAAATTAGTTGTTGAGGAAAGTGTCATAAGATTAAGCTCTCCATGGGAAATTTACTTTTAGAGGGCCCCATGTATGCCATTTCAATGGGGGAGAGAAGACATTGTGTTAGGTGTCCAATGGCTTACTACCTTGGGAAATTATGAGATGAACTTCTAAGATTTTTTCATGAGGTTCAATTTTGAAGGGAGAAATTTTGAACTACGGTGGACAAAGGAAAAAATATTCACAATTGGTAATTTCTCATCAAATGTAGAAAATGTTTAAGAAGGGTGTGGATGGTTTTTTAGAAAAACTATTTTCACTTGAAGCTCAACCAGCAAAAGGTCCCATACCATCAAATATACAACTAATTTTTAATAAACAATTAGTCATTTTGGGGATATTCTGAAAGGGTTACCTCTAAAAAAATATTATGACCATGTTATTCAACTAGTACCAGGAAGCCAACCACCCAATATTTGACCTTCTTGATACCCTTATCTTTGAAAGAATGAGATTGAAAAGATGGTACCAAAAATGATGGAAGCATGTATTATTCGCTATAGTCACAACATGCTGACTCTTCTCTAGTGGTGATGGTACAAAAGAAGGATGAAGGTTGGTGCATGTGTCCAAGATACAAGGAGCTCAAAAAATACATGATAAAATATAAGTATCATGTTCTTGTCATTGAAGATTTATTAGATGAGTTGCATGGTGTTATTTATTTTACAAAATTAGATATTTGATTAGGATATCATCAAATCAGAATTCATATGAAGATATTCACAAAATAAAATTTAGGACACATGAGGTCCACTATGAATTTATACTAATGGATTTTGGCCTTATAAAGCACCATCTACTTTCCAAAATTTAATGAATTCAATCTTTTGGCCATTTTTGCGAAAGTTTTTCCTAGTTTTCTTTGATGATATATTAATCCATAACAAGACCTGGGAGGAACATTTACATCATGTCAATAAAGTTTTGGACACTCTTGAACACCACCACCTTTATGTCAAGCCCTCTAAGTGTGCTTTTGGAGTAAGAGAGGTAGAATACTTGGGTCATATTGTTTTTCATGAAGGTGTAAAAGTGAATCCTCATAAGATCTAGGCCATGGTGGATTGACAGGTTCCTAAAACCCTCAAAATTGTCAAGGGATTCTTAGGGTTTACGGGTTACTATCACAAATTTGTAAAGAATTCTGGTAGAATTACAACATCACTCAAAAGGTTATTGAAGAAATACTCTTTTCATTGGAATGAGGAAGCAACCCATGCATTTGAATCATTGAAGAAGGCCATGTGTACTACTCCATTCCTGACTACCGTAGATTTCTCTAAAACCTTAATTGTTGAATGTGTTGCTTCAGGGTGTGGCATAGGTGCAATCTTATGCCAGAGAGCTGCCCTATCACATTTGAGAGTCATCAACTCAAATGTAAGAACCTATCAAAACCAATTTATAATAAGGAAATGATGGCTATTCTTCATGTAGCCAAACAGTGGAGACCATATCTCATGGCTTGTCACTTTAAGGTAAAGAAAACTCATGATAACTTAAAATACTTCTTGGAGCAACGACTATCATTTGAAGAAAAACAAAAATGGGTCACAAAGATGTTGGGATATGAATTTGATATTATTTAAAATAAGGGAAACAATGTGGTAGCTAGTGCACTATCTAGGAGAGATGAATCCACCAAAGCATTGTTATATGGCATGTCCATATTACAAGAAAATTGGGTAGACCATGCAAGATTAGAATGGTTGAATGACACATAGACCCACACTCTCATTCACAATCTCTAACATGGTCCAAACATTTAAGAAAAAATTGTATGGAAAGGGGATGCATTGTGGTATAAGGAATTGTTGTACTTATGCGAGAACTCTACCCTTAAAATTCAAGTTCTCTCATAGCTCCATGCTTCTCCAATGTGTGGCCATTTTGGGTTTCTGAAAACTTATTACAAAATTAAGCAAGATTTCTTCTGGGAAGGGTTGAAAGGGGATGTCCATAAATTTTTGGTGGAATATTTGGCGTGTTAGTATAACAAGGAATAAACTATTAAGTCTCCATGAATTTTTCATCCTCTCTCTATTCCTAGTGAGAAGTGGGCAGAGGTTTCCATGAATTTGATCATAGGATTGGAAAAATTTGAAGGGACAAGTGTAATTATGGTAGTTGTGAATAGACTCGCCAAATATGCTCACTTTTGTACCTTGTCACATCCATTTACATTGAGTACAATTTCCATATCTTTTATGGATACAATTAAAAAGCTACATGACACACCCAAAATAATAATCATTGATCATGATCCTATATTTACTAGCAAATTTTGGACAAATTTATTCTCATATTTGGGTGTACTCAATTGTATCTTAGTTCATCGTATCATCCCCAATCTAATGGACAAAATGAGGTAGTAAACAAATGTTTGGAGGGGTCTTTATGATGCTTTACTTCAGATAAGCAGGAAAATTGGGTGAAGTGACAACCACTTGCAGAATGATAGTATAACACTTCATTTCATACTTCAACCAAAATGTCCCCATTCTTGGCATTGTATGGTTACCATTCACCATCCCTCACCTCCGACTTAAGGATTTATCCTTTAAAGCAAGAGTAGTTGAAGAGAACATTCAACACCAACAAGAGGTTCTCTCCAACCCTAAATAGAATTTGGTAATGACACAAGATTGGATGAAACAACAAGTTGATCAACACCGTAATGAGAAAAGATTTGAAGCTAAAGACTTTTTTTTTGTTTGATTATAGCCATATAGACAACTATTTTTAAAACAACAGAAAAAAGATAACAAACTTTCACCCAAATACTATGATCCTTATCAAGTATTGCAAAAAATTGGTAGTGTGGCATATACACTGGAGCTTCGTCAATCAACTAAAATACATCCATTTTTCCATGTTTCTTACTTGAAGAAGGTCGTTGAACAAAAGTTGTCTTCTCAGTTAGTGTTACTAGAGCTTGATGAGTAGGGATGCATAATCTTAGAGCTTGAAGGATCTTGTAGACACAAACTAAGAAGTTAAGGACAAGGGTCATCACCGAGTATAAGATCAAGTGGAAGACTTTGGACATTGAAGATCATGTAACTTGGGAAGATGAAGCATTCTGAAAGCAACATCCAAAGATTACCAACATTGGGGAAAATCTTGCTTTGAAGGGGAGGGGCATGTTATGCCCTTGATCCTAGATCATATATCGTGATATAGTTGACTGACTTGTGACTAACATTATCTCTTATCATGTCATATCATATTCATTTATGCTTTCATATGCTTAGTAGGTCAACCTTGGGGCTTTGCATAACATAGTAGAGTATATATAGGAGTTCGTAGCTAGTAGACGGTCATCATATTGAGCACTTTAGTCTTATTATATAGTTTGGAGGTTGCCCCCTCGAAGTGGCTAAGTCATTATACTTGCATATTGTGATCATTTCTCTATATTTTTGTGTTTTATGGAGTTATATTTATGTTGATATTGAGATCTATCTAAGTAATATCTTGACAATAATAGCCAATAAAGGTAGATCAAACAATTGACAAACTTTGTCAAACTTAGGGAAATCACGAACAACATTGGGAAAATGATTTTCTAGGTTAGAACTACTTTTTTGGCTTCGAGGCCATGGTTGTCTACATTTAAGTGACAATCCAATAGAAGTTAAATTTATGGATGAATTGTCACACAAGAGTCAAATGAACATCAAATTTAATGTTGAAAATAAAAGTGAACAACTCACTCCATTACAAACTTGCCACTATAAAAATGTGTCTCGACATAATTATAAAGATGTGTGTTTTGCTAACAACTAAATTCTCGGCTCTAAAAATTGAATAAGGATAGAGTCATCCTTCCTAAATTTAATTAAGGAAAAAAACAAACTAACATAAACTTTTTTAATTTGAAATAAAATTTGGGACAGGGTTCATTTTAAGAGACCTCTTAGAAATTGGAGGTGGAAAATACCTGGCGAATATCCTCGAAACCGGTTTCACGGGAAGGTGAATTTTTTGGGGGTCTGACAGAAAATTTTTTGCCTGATTTTTAAGTGGTGGCATAGAAGGCTGCAGATGTGCGATAGAGATTTGATGATGCGCGTCAACAAGGTGGTTGATGCACGTCAACCCCCTTGTTGACGCGCGTCAGCAAATCTCTGTCGCACGTCTGCAGCCTCCGCTATCTGGTCGCATAACAAAAAAAAATCTTCGTGTCGTGCATCAAAAAACTCTCTGTCGCGCGTCTACTCCTTCGCACTCCTGTCACGCGTCAACAAACTCTCCCTGTCGCGCGTCAACAAACTTTCCCTGTCGCGTGCCAACAATCTCTCCCTATTGTGCGTCAACAAACTCTCCCTGTCGCGTGTCAACAAACTCTCCCTGTCGCACATCAACAATCTCTCCCTGTCGCGCGGTCAACAAACTCTCCCTGTCGCGCGTCAACAAACTCTCCATGTCACGCGTCAACAAACTCTTTTTCACACATCTGCAGCCTCCACCCTCCTATCATGTGTTTACTATACTTGATAATACATATGCCCCCGGGTAGTATGAGTGAGCTAATAGTGTTCTACATGGCGAATAATATAGGATTATATAGGGGATAGTTTCAAGGGTAGGCAAAGCCGACCCCTAAAAAAAATTAAACTGTAATTTTTAGGCGAACAGGGCACTGACCCGCGCTAAAAAATTAGTCTTTTAAAAAAAAAAAAAAAATGAAATATTTGTCATATTACAAATATTCGCCACTAAAATTATCCCTGATTTGGGCTGATATTAAAAATAAAGGTCAAGATAATTCGGTCGTGGGTTTCTTCGCTTCCTACTTATATGGATGACTTCTGCGGTCTCAATTATTTAAAAACTATCCAATGCAAATCCACTCTTAAAGCGGCGTCAAATTCCCCTTCCATGCAAATCCATTCAAAAAAATGATGTAGGTCTGTATTTTGTAATCCCTTCGCTGTGTCATTGTTTCTTTGTTTATAGAAAAGTAGAAATAAAATAGAATGAGTTTAATTACATCCACAAGAATTGGCGTTCTGTGGGTGGGAATGTCTCAATGTCTTAAAACAATGTCAGAAAATTGTTCTTTTATTTATTCTGTTCTTTTAAATAGTTCCACCATGGATTCAAGCATGTTAAAAATGGAGTCCTCTCTTTTTTCTATAAGAAATTGGTTGAAACAGTGAGTGGGGTGGTGCATTCGTCGAACCCACATTGCTTGTTGCATTCAATTCAACAGTAATAATGAAAGTTTCCAATGACTATACAAACACTGTATGCCCGGTTTTTTTTTTATAATTTTTTTTTGGTCGGTGGATCATATGAATCAACCATAGTAATTTAATTCTTTAAAATTTTGTTGTACATCTCTGTGTCTAACTGAGCTTGGTTGGTGTTTTACGTTTGTACAGTATTCGTGGCCTATGTTGGTGGCCAGGAAATGGCTCAACGTAAAGACCAAAGCAGGGGAATTCAATGCGGATGCAATTTTTGAAGGTAAACCCTTTTAAGTTTTTTGAAGATTTGGTTATGATCGTCTTGCAGTGTTTTTTCTTTTCTGCTATTGAAAACATGCTAGTTGATTCTTGAATGGAGAATATGCAATTTATTGTCTACCCACATCATGTATCGGATCCTTCATCTAACCCCACAAAAATATTCAGACCAATTGATTGAAAGACCAAGGAGCTTGTCAGATTAGGACTGTTTGATTTCATTTTATTAGCATTACACACTCAGCTATTTTGTTAAACATGACAGAAAAATTGTTGAACAAAACTGAATCTCTGTGGCCAGAAAGGGTGGAGCCAGATATATCCCAAGTCACAGATGTTCCAAATCTAAGGTATATTAGCCATTGAATTGATTAGATTTTAGCATCAGCCGAGCAATGAATACTGATAAGCTATGCAGCCATTACGAGAGTAAAAAGTACAATAAAAAACTAGCATTTGAAACTGTAAACATTGTTTCAAACCATTTTTCTTGCTACATGCCAACAACGAAGGTAATTTTGAGCTTTTTTGGGTTTCAGGGTATTTGTGGGGACATGGAACGTAGGTGGTCGAGCACCCTGCAATTGCCTCAACTTGGATGAATAGCTGCATACATTATCACCTCCAGCGGACATCTATGTTTTGGGGTACAAACAATATCCCCTCATTGCATCCAATTCAGTTATATGAACATAACTGAACATTTAAAATCTTGGAATCTGAACGTCTTGATAAACTGATACTTGTAATTACTAAGCTGAGGAAGTCCTAAAACAAGATTCGGAGAGGGCCAGTGGCCCTCACGATTATGCAGATAAACTAGGCATTGATCACCTCGAGCCCTAATCAAACTTGATAAATTTTGTAAACAAGCGCTGATGACATGGTACACATGGTGCTGGTGGATTGGAAGTCTGAGTATTGAGCTTGTTCGTGAGGTCAAAATCTAGGACTACAAAATTTGAACAATATGTGAATGAAATGAAAAACAAAAAAAAACCTTGTGGGCTTCTTCAAGGACCGTCTCATACACTGAGTTGGTTTTTATATTGAGTCTTGAATGTGACATATTCTTCATGATATTTGTAGTTGTTTTTAATAAAGTTGGTTAGAAAAAGTCAAAGGTCACTTAAGTGCCTTATTTAATGTTCATGTAAAACCCTAATTACTTTGTAACCAACTTTTTGGTTATAAAAGGAAGTGAGGGGCTCATTTGTAAAGGTGACTTTGAGAGAGGAGAAGAAAATAATTTTGTATGCAAGATTTACTTCAAAGAAAGAAACTTTGTGTTCTTTTGAGAATACATTTTGGAGTTAATGAAATATGAACTTTGTGTCCCATTCATTGTCTCTTATAGCATTTTATGTTATTATGTTCATTAGATCTTAGTGTTTGAATCTTGCATGCAAATATTGTCTTTGATCTTATTGTCAACGTTATTAATTTGTTATTCTAGTTCACAGTGATCAAACTCTGATTATCTACTTGCTCACGTGTGTTCCCTTTTACACATTCTTGTTTAGCTAACTCAAACTCCGTTTTATTTGTGTTAGTTATTCATCTTTCCTCTTCGTGCAATATTAGGCTCTGTTTTTACCCAACTCTTGCATGTTATTTCAATTCATTTCATTCCAATCCTTTCCTTCATTCCATTCCATCTCCCTCATTAACTTTTCTTTCCATTGATGTTCCAAAACACCCCCCACATACAATTTTGAATGTACAGGTGTAAATACAGTTTTGGTTTTCAATAAAGGAAACCTCACCTTCATAGAGGACGGAATTTGTTCCTACACTGTTGCATATCATTTGCATGCGTGCAAATCCATATGCTAACAGTTTTTTGGCGACTTCGTTGGGGATTCAGGAATTGTTAACCAGTTCTTGGTTAAATCTTTATGACTATCCCCTCTGCACAAGCTCCAGTTCTTCAACCGAACCTTATGCCTGACAAAGATTTTCAAGGAGACATTGTTGCCAATCTTCGAACAGTAGCTTGGGAAAATCATGAAAGCTGACAACAATTTTTGGCTGTTGATAGATCCATTGATAGAGAAATATACATTGAAGACTTAGAAGAAGAGCACCTACACTTGTGGCCAAAATACCTCCTGGACACGTGTTGATCATTGTTCACCGACGCGGTCCTCTTCCACCAAGGTAATAATTTGTATGACTATTACAGGTAACCCACCTATCTTGCAACTAAATCTTCTTTTATAGATACTCAAGAAGACATATCATCAGATTTGAGGCAAGCTATTTGGGAAAAGCACATGAACAACTATCATTTTCATCTCGTTGCATCAGTGCTAGATAACAAAGAAGAGAAAGCCACGAGAGTTGCTAGAGTTATTCAGGCACAAATAGCTCAAGAAAGAGGTTTAACCGAGGAAAAAAAGCTAAAGGTCGATCTGATCCCATTTTTTAATTTCAAGGAAATTTTGGTTTTAAGTTATCTCCTCCCAAGAAGAACACACATCGTAGATCTGTAATCCTTGCATCAAGCCCCAAAAGAGCAAACAAGGAAGGAATCACTACCTGTCAAGCACTTGTCCTTGCTTAAGTTGTTTTGCCTTCGCATACCACCTTTCCCAAAATGGTAGTCAACGTACCATTGGGAAATGCCATAGGCCCACTGGCCTTACCAGCTCGACATGACCCCCCAAGAAGATCAAGGAAGATTCTTCCCAAGTTTGATGGCGACAGGAAGACATCACTAGGTGACCATATTTCTGCCTTCTTCACTGCATGTGTTGTTTTTTCTGTAGAATATGAAGATGTTTCTATTCACCTCTTCGTCGAAACATTGCATGATGTTGCTGTAGATTGGTTTCATCATCTGCCAAATGGATGTATTACAAATTGGAATGATATGAAAACTAAGTTTGAATATCGATTCAAGACGGCAGAAGATGAACATGCTCTTCTTGCCCAACTATCTCAGGAGAAGAAAGATCCAACAAAACCCATGAGGAATTTCGTGGCTAAATTCAAAAAAATGGTGAATAAAGTTCCTATGCGGGATTCACCCGAATCTTGATGGACAAAAATGTTTCTTTATTAACGCACAACAACCAGAAGTGTGCTATCAACTGAGAAGGGCTAGAGTGGCTACTTTGGAACTTGCTCAATCCTTGGCCATAGAAATTGAGGATGACTTAATCATGGAAGGAAAATTCAAGAAAACTTCCCTCAAGGGAAAGAGTTAAGAAACCGCCAATGCTTCAGAAGCTATACTCACTAAGTTGGCTAATGATGTGCTGGCTTTGAAAAAGCAAGTTGCTCAAAGTAGTAAGCCTGCTCCTTACAAAGACATCCCAAGAAAAGGATACGTTCCCAACAAAGCCAGGATTGTAGGTCCTTCGACAAGGCTTGCTATTGAAGCAGCTCCCACAACTAACTCAAAATGTGATGTAGTTGAAGAAAGCAATTATGAAGTTGAAGTTCGTCGAGGTTGATGAGGAAGAGCCGGATTCTGGAACATCTGAACTGGAAGTTGAAGATCCTGAGGGAGAAAGTAATAATCATTTCTTTGAGTACCGTTCATAAGAAGAAGACGAATATGAAGAAATTATAGAAGATATGAATAGCCAGTCTTTCACTGTCTTCACATGCTCTCATAAAAAGGAGCAAAGTACCACTAAGGTGGAAGATAAAAAGAGCTCTAAGGAAGTTGGACTAAAGAATCCAAAATTAAAGAAGCTTCCAAAGAATCAAAGATAGTTGAGACTCCTAATGTCAAAACTATCTTAAAGAAAGGAGAACCTTTGCCGAGTCAATCCATAGATAAATCAGCTACGAAGAAAGATTCTTCTTCTACATCAGTATCAACCAAGCCCGAAGCAAAGGTCAAAAGTGTGCCATCATCAAGTTCAAAAGAACTAGTATCTGAGACATCAAGTACGGTTACTTTGCCCAAATTTGATATCATTGATCATATCAATAAAATAAAAATTTCCATGTCACAGGCAGAGTACTTGAAGTCCAATAAGGATCAACTCAAGAAATTGGTCCAGTTTATCAAAGGTGACTCTACTGTTCATTCCTCCAAAGGAATTCTAAAAACTCCCAAAGATGGGAAGACTCAAAATATTGTGGTGGCCACTACACCTTCAAATGAAAAGATTGAACCTTTCTTTGTGTCCTTTCTGATCAACGGATGCAAATTAAGTAATTGCATTATAGATTCTGGAGCCTCGAATAATGTGATGCCTGCTAAGGTAGCACATGCTCTTGGGTTAACTTGTACGAGAACATTCGGATCGTGTTACTCCATGGAAACCAAGAAAATTTCCTCTGATTGGGAAGATTAAAGATGCCAAATGGTTTTAGCCCAATTCCCTCAAAAGGGAGTTAAGGACAACTATTTTAGTTGCTGACATTCCCACTTTGTATGGTATGTTGTTGAGCAAGGAAATTTTGTAGAGATCTAGGTGGAGAGATTTAAATGGATTGGTCTCACGCTATGATCCCTATCAATGGAGAAATGAAGAAGCTAATGCCAGAAACTCAAGAAAAGTTCATGGTAACTAAAACCGAAGATCCTCGTGCACAAGATCATTTTCCAAGGCTCAAGTATGGGTAATTATATGATGACTATAGAAATTCATACCCCTGAGATCACTTGCCAAGATTCCAATAAGATATGGACTCTTGAGTTTGATGGAAGTTGTTGCTCAACGGGTTCTAGTGCAGGAGTGGTGCTCATATCTCCAAATGGTAAAATATTTCCTTTTTCCTACAAACTTGAATTTTCAAATACTAACAACACTGCAGAATATGCGGCATTAATCCTTGGCCTCCAAGTTGTAGAGGAGAAAGGGATCAAAAATTTGGAAGTCTTTGGAGATGCAGAATTGATCATGAAACAAGTAAGAAATCAATTCCAAGTAAAGAATGATCATTTAAGACACTACAAAAATAAAGTGTGGGACACGATAGAAGTCTTTGATGCTTTTTCCATAAAATATGTCCCTTGCAAAAAGAATGACAAAGCAGATTCTCTAGCAGTCTCAGCTTCATTAATGATTCCTCATTCAGAGTTTGATCAAGACAAATACACCATTGAAATGGTTTTTAGGCCAAGTGTTCCTGACAATGCAGAAAATTGGCAAGTATTCAATGATGATCAGCAAATTATTGCTTTCTTGGAAAAAAGGGATAATTTTGAACAATTGTATTTTGAAGGAAGTGATTCTGCATTTCGCTAATCAACTACCTCACCCATTCAGGAAGGAGTTGAGAACGAAGATCCTGGTGATGGCATCATTCAACTCAAAGGAAATAAAATTCCCAAAGGATTGGTTTCACTTGAAGAAATTTTTGATAAACATGACAGGTTTATCAAAGAGAAAGAGCAGGTAGGACCTACAAATTCTACTGACTATGAGCAAGTTAACATCGGTACCAAGGATAAACCTCGCCTGGTCAACATCGGTAAGTGTTGCTCACCTGAGGAGTGCAAGAAATTCATAAGCCTCCTTACCAAATATTCTGACATCTTGGCTTACTCATATGAAGACTTGAAGTCTTTCCAACCTAGGGAAATGGAGCATGCCATGTACCCTTGAAACCTGGTGCAGTTCCATTCAGGCAGAAAGCAAAGACAAGTATAATCCCAAGATTGTGGGGACAATATTCCATGAAGTTCAAAAGATGTTAGATGTGCAGATAGTGTTTCCTATTTGACATTTGACCTGGATAGCTAATATTGTACCGGTTCGCAAGAAAAATGGAGAAATTAGGATTTGCGTGGATTTCCACAATCTTAATCAAGCTTCCTTGAAAGATAATTATCCACTACCGAGTCATGGACCATATTCTGCAGGCAGTAACTGGATCGGAAATGCTATCCATGCTAGATGGTTTCTCTGGTTATAATCAGATTGAAGTGGCTAGAGAAGATCAACATAAAACCACGTTCACCACCCCCTGGGGTACGTTCGCGTATAGAAGAATGCCTTTTGGTTTGATCAATGCAGGCACTAATTTTCAAAGGGCTATGGATATGGCATTCGTAGATTATAAAGACAAGATCATCGTGATATATCTAGATGACTTGACAGTGTTCTCAAAGAAATGAGAAGATCACCTAAGAGATTTAGAGAAAATATTGCAAAGGTGCAGACTTCATAAGATTTCTCTAAATCCAAAAAAGTCCATGTTCAAAGTTACGGAAGGGAAACTCCTAGGTCATATTGTTTCTAAGGAGGGAACTAAAATTGATCCTGAACATGTTCAAGCGATCAAGAATCTTTCCTTGCCTATGAGTAAGCCTAGGGTCCACTCATTCTTTGGGAAGGTGAATTTTTTGAGAAGGTTCGTGCCAGATTTTGCCGAGTTGACTAAAGAAATCATTGATATGATGAAAGGAAAAGAATCCTTCAAATGGTCGAAGGAAGGTAGAGAGGCATTTGAAAAAAATCAAAGGTGCTATTGCAAAAGCCCCTACATTAGTGTGTCTTGATTTTAAAAAGGATTTCATAATCTATTGCTATGCTTCACCGCACACAATCTCTGCCATCCTAACTCAACACAATCAAGAAGGAGTTGAATCTCCTATTGCATTCATGAGCTCTGGATTCAAGAAACATGAACTTAATTACACTCCCCTTGAGAGACATGCGTACGCGGTGGTGAGAGCCTTGAAACACTTCAGGTACTATGTGTTGAATTCTCACACCAAAGTCTTAGTACCAGACACCGTAGTTAAATCAATGCTGACGCAACATGAACCAATATCTAAAAGAGGTAATTGGGTCTCCAAGATCCAGGAATATGATTTGGATATCAAGCCTACCAAGTTGGTTCGAGGAAGAGGACTCTGCCAACTCATCGTAGAAAATGAACCACGAGATGACTTTGAAGAAGAACCAGTTGAGGAAAATTTACCACTGGTAGTGTTTGTCAGTACCAAAGACGAATGGTATTCTGATATAGCCTACTTTCTCACATATGGCGAGTGTCCAAAGAATTTGACAGCTAAGGAAAAATGAGCTATCAAACTAAGAGCTGTCAGGTATGTCATTTGGGATAACATTTTGTTCAAGAAAGGAGTTGACGACATGTTCCTCAGATGTGTTGATAAAGAGAAACAACCTAGGTTGTTGGAAGCCTTCCACAATCATGCTTGCGGTGGTCATTTCTCTAGGCCTAGTGACGGCTCATAAAATTTTGCGAGCACATTATTACTAGACCCACTATGTTTTCTGATGCTCAGAAATGGGTGACAAAATGTGAAGCTTGTCAACAATTTGTTCAGAAGACCAAAATTGGCAGCTTTGCCTTTGAAGCCAGTTGTCGTTGAAGAACCCTTTCAACAATGGGGTTTAGATTTCATCAGGGTTTTGAATCCTAATTCTAGTGCTGGTCATACTCACGTGCTCACCGCAACTGACTACTTTACAAAGTGGGTAGAAGCTATACTAGTGAAACAAACATCTACTGCGGTAATCTGTGACTTCATCAAATAAAATATATTGGTTCGTTATGGAATTCCACACAAGATCGTGACGGACAATGCCTCAAAATTTTTCTTCTACAGAGATGATAGGTTTTTGTTATGGGTATGAGATATCTTTATCTCATTCGTCAGATTACTACCCTCAGGGAAATGGTCAAGCAAAATCCAGTAACAAAAACATCATTACTATCGTGCGCAAGTTAGTCAAAGAAAATCAAAGAACTTGGCACAAAAAGTTATATGATGCATTGTGGGCTGACCGCATAACTCCCAAAAGAGAAATCAGGATGTCTCCATTTCAACTTTTGTATGGAACCGATGCTCAAATTCCCATCACACTGGAGTTACCAACATTACAATTAGCTCAAGCAGTTGATGATGAATGCTTCACCAATGCATTAGATAAAAGGATCATGTTCCTAAGCAAGCTTGAGGAACAAAGAAGTCAAGTGGCAAACAAGATCGAGGAACATCAGTCCAGAAGTAAAGAGGTTGTTTGACAGGAAAACCAAAGAGAGGCAATTCCAAATCAATGACTTGGTTCTTCTCTGGGACAAGAGACATGAACTGAAAGGAAATCATGGGAAGTTTGATTCAATGTGGCTAGGCCCTTTCAAGATCAGACATTTCTGTGGAGATAACACCTATTACTTGGCGTATCCTGATGGAACTCATTTGCCTTTGCCCTACAGTGGGAAATATCTCAAGCAATACCAAAATTGAAAACGGGTTGTTCCCAGTATGTACATAGGTAATTAGGATTTTGGTTTGTTTCTTTTCCCCGTCTTTCGGTCTCCTCTCTTGTATCACCCCATTTTTTTTGTGCCCCATCGTTTTGAGATCATGTTCATGAATATTTTGGTCTGGGTCCATTGTTGCGTCCATGAAGTCCTTGTCCCCAATTAGAGCCAACTGTTATCAGCCAATTTTGACTTCACAAAATTAATATTAAAAAATGGAAATTTTGAAATTTTTCAAAAGTGTTACTTTGCGTGATTTATCACTCTCATCGTGACCGTCTCATTTTTGTGATCGTTCCGGTCTTCGTTTCGTCCATTTCGGGCGAGAACTCCTCCCGCCAGGTCTTAAAATGCATTAAATAATTAATTAATTAATATTTAATTAATTAATTACTCTTTGTTTGATAAATTAATTTTTAATAACTTTGGGGTTTTTAATTAAATAAATATTAATTAAAATTCATTTGACAAGTTTTATTTTAATTGCCGGGGAAAAAATAAGCTTCCGCTTCCCATTGCCGGGATGCCAAATTGGCTTCCCGGGCCCAGATTTCCCCTTTCTTGGAAAATTTGTTTTAAATCCCCGCTTGTGGGATTTCTTCCCCCGATTGCCAAATTAATGAATTGGAAAAAGGGCAAAAAAATATCTCTTGATTTCCCACATGGGGAAATAAAATGGGGATTGCCAGCCCACCTTGCCATTTCCATTGGCAATTGGCAATTGATTTCCCCATTTCCCCCTGACAATTAATGCCACTACCTGGGAAAGAGGGAAGTTATTTTAACGGGACGAATTAATCCTCATAAATTCCTTCCATCAAACTCATTGGAAAGAAGTCGTGCCAAGCTTTCCAATTGCTTCTTATTTATTTCAAAGGAACGATAGTAATATTTTATCACATCCCTCAAGCAATACAAAGCTTGAACGACATTGTAAAAGTTTCCTCAGGAAGAAAATAAGAAAACACTGCAATGCACAGAGGGGCAAGAAAAGAATTAATCAATAATTGGAGCAACAGTCCAAAGTGGATATTGTCCATAATTGTTTAATGCCTAAAAATAGCCAATAATTTATTCCACGCATGGGAAATAATAGAGGAATCCATGCATTTTCTAGAAGACAGTTGCTTTTCACAGCAAGGTGTGAAAAGGGACTAGTTATGAGATATCCCACTCCCCATCTGGTTAAGGGATTCAAACAAGAAAGAAAAAACAAAAACAGGTTTCAATGCAACAGTAAGCAAAAGCAAGTCCACATAGGTTTTTAAGCCAAAGGAATATTCCACGTAGATTTTTCAGAAATTCATACAGCAAATGTAAAAAAAGTTTCAACCTGTAGCCATAGCAAGAAAGGTACAACATGCAAAGGTTTTAGCAGCTTCACGCAGTATAAAAAAAGGGAAAGCCACGCATTGGGCAAATTAAGCAAAGAGAAACAAGTTCATGCATGCAGCAAGGTTATAAAGGAGCAGTTTGAAGAACTCCTTCCACATTTGCCCAAGGGAAGACAAAAAAATAAAAAAGAAGATAAATAAAGCTCTGCTCCACTCATTTTCTCAGAAATAGAATAGCCCAGAATCCTCACGTAGTCCAAGGCAATAAAAAATCCACTCCAATAAAGAAATAAAAAAAGAAAAACCATTCACAGTCCAAAACAAATTTTACGCAGGAGAAATATGAATTGGAGTACATATTAGCAGAAAGGCAGTCTGTTCATTGGCATTTTTAAGAAAACATTCCTAAAAAGACATTTAGCTAAGAGCATAGTCAATCCAGTCAATGGGATAGCATTGGAGGAGATTACAAGCCAAAAAATGGTAACAAAGCTAATTTAGGCCACGCATTAGGGTCAAGAAGCATTGTACCTACACAAAGATTTTCAACGCATACCTGTTAAAAGATGAAAATACTACGCAGTCGGAGGAAGAAAGAATATCCAGTGTTGAAGATAAAGCATTGCCAAGCATTTACCTTGGCAAGGAACTCACAACTGTTAAGGAAAAATAAGAAGATTCACCACACATTTGCACAATTCTAGCAGGACATTAGTACACGCAGGAGTTCCAAGAAAAAGCAGAAACAATCCGAAATCACAAAGGCCACACACTCCAAAGGAGCTATCCACCCTGTCTACACTAGCCAAATCACGTACACAAGTGCATTCAGGTAAAACACTGTTGTTCATGCAGTTTGAAAAAAACAAACAGTTACCAATATATATCAGCATAAAGGGAAATGAAAGAAATGAAGATCACTCGTTGCCAAAGAAAAAATATCAGGGTCGTGCCACCCACGCATTGCCGTGTCTGATCAAAGTAATTCTTCATGCTGAAGCAACCAGAGCTCCGGAAAGACAATATAGCGAATTAAAAAATATTAAAGTTGATCCTACACGGAGCCATTTTGACTGGATATTTTTTAAAAATAGTTCATTATTTTATGCTGCGTTTTGTAACTGTCATGATAGTAATCAACTTTTCCAAGCTTGATTTCTTGAATTGTACTGAGCGTCGGGAACAAAGGTTTTGTTTGTTGAATTATCCCCATATTTGTTTACTCATTTGCCAGAATTTCAAGTGTACAACACTTTGTTTGCTTGTTTTCACGAACCCAAGAAAAACTCAGTTTGCTCAATTTTGCACGCGCGTACAATTTCAGCTTGGCTGGAATGTCTATTCTGAGAATCTGTATTTTGAAGCCCAGATGATTGTCAAGAGAAACGTTTTAGTTCGTTGAATTTTTCTCAACATTCACGTAATCTTATTTCCAAATTTTAAATATGTCCCAGCACCTGATTTGATATTTTTTACGGAGTCAAATAAAATAAAGTCTTGCATGATTTCATTGCTGCGCGTGCAGGTTTTCAGTTTGTCAAGGTGACTCACTTTGAGAGTTGATATTTTAGAACTCAGATGATTTTCAAGAGAACATTAATTATTTTCATTCAAATTATTCCTCATCTTCATATGCTCCCTTGCCAAGTTGTAGATTCTCAAAGAGACGTTTGGTATTTTTACCTAGGCTAAAACCAAATGGGATTTTCGCAGTTTTACACCTGCATTTTCCTTAGCTAGTCTCAAAAGAGTCAACTTTGACCCTTAATATTTGATTAAGGAAAATTGATTGGAAAAAAACCCTCTGACACACAAACTTGTCCGTACCTTAACATACTCCCTCATCCAGTGAGAACTTCTCTTAGATCAAGATTTACTATTTTTTCCAGGGCAATTTTATAGAGACAATTTGTGCAATTCTTTAAGAATGGAAGTAATTGCCTGAAATCAAGATTCTATCACAATCATGTCATCTCCAAGCAAAACGATGTTGCGGTATAGAGTTCTAGAGCATTCTTCTCACCTCGATGCTCCATTTAGACTATGATAACATCGTCAATACCAACTTGGGACACGTCGACATAGGTTGATTTTGCGATTGCATATCAACCGAAGGCGAGTCACAATTTTTCGGAAGCTTGTTCTGAATTGGTCATCTCTTGCATAGATGCACCACAAAACCTGCATAGTGTGGCGATTCAAGTCCAACAACTTTGAAGCGGAAAAAATATCTAAAGTCTTTATTATGTGGTATAAGTCGTCGGTATTAGCAGAGGTCTTTTTAGAGTCAAAATCCATTGTTATCAATAGAGATTGATAATGGGAGAATCTTGTCTACATCAAATTTTCACTTGATCATTGTGGTGGATTTATTCATTGACAAACCAAGACCAACGATAAGTACAAATTGGTGCGAATCATCAAATAAGGCCACATCATTCAAGCATGTCCCTGTCAGCGCTTGGTTCGCAGCGTGCATAATACTTCATCGGCTAATATTAAAGTTGGAGTGTTCTCGAATTAGATGATCATGAGCGAATCAAAATGCCATACACTTCGGGATGGTGACAAAGATAATATACATAGCTCGAGGAAGTGAATTGCAATTTCGGCTTTTCAAAGATCCTTCTCAATGGCGAAAGATCAAAAATTGGATTCTAACAAGCCAAGGTGGTGTAATGACTACAATCTCGCGTAAAAAATGAATAATTCACCATGGAAAGGCTATTCAGAGCATGTGGATAATTGTGTGTGATTGTGAATGCGAATACGAATGAAAACAAACTTGCTCACACCAGGATATTGCTCAAACAGAGGGGTGGATGAATCGCTCAAGTTTCAAGATTGGCACTCTTGTCATTTGGAGGATTGCGGAGCGTGGTCAATGAGTTCATTTTTGTATGACCAGAATAGGCAGGACTCTTGGCCCAATGGATAAGGCACCGAACCTAGGTGTTTTAATCTAGGTGTGCATCCAAGGCATTTAAGTGGGGTCCACATGTACCAATTTCTTTTATTTATGTATTTTTCCTTAAATGAATTTTTAAAATTAAGTGGTTTCTATTTTTAGTCACTTTTAATAAAGTTGGTTGAAAAATTCAAAAGTCACTTAAGTGCCCTATTTAATGATCATATAAACCCTAACTAATCTGTAACTAACTTTTGGGCTATAAAAGGAAGTCAGGGGCTCATTTGTAAGGGTGAAATTTGAGAGAGGAGAAGAAAATACTTTTGTATGCAAGCTTTACTTCAAAAAAAGAAACTTTGTGTTCTTTTGAGAAGACCATTTTGGAGTTAATGAAATATGAACTTTGTGTCCCATTCATTGTCTCTTATAGCATTTGATGTTCTTATGTTCCTTAGATGTTAGTGTTTGAATCTTGCATGTAAATATTGTCTTTGAACTTATTGTCAACATTATTAATATATTATGCAAGTTCACAATGATTAAGCTTTGATTATATACTTTCTCACATGTGTTCCCTTTTACACATTTTTGTTTAGCTAACTCAAACTCCGTTTTATTTGTGTTAGTTATTCATATTTCCTCTTCGTCCAATATTAGGATCTATTTGTACTTAACTCTTGCATGTTCTTTCAATTCATTCCATTCTACTCCTTTCCTTCATTCCGTTCCACTCCTTTCCTTCATTCCATTCCATCTCCATCAATCAATTTTCTTTCCATTGATGTTTCAAAACACCCCCCCACATACAATTTTGAATGTACAAATGTAAATACAAATTTTGGTTTTTAATAAAGATATCCTCACCTTCATTGAGTAGGGACTTCGTTCTCATACTATTGCATGTCATTTGCGTGCGTGAAAATCCATATGCTAACAACACCGTACATTACATCACCACTCTCTCCGTTCATCTTGTAGTGACATACGCTTTAGGCTAAATCATCACCTATTTCTATCATAATGCAGTGATATACGCTTAGGGCTAAATCATCACTCATTCATTCACCTCATAGTGAGATAAGCTTAGGGATAAATCATCACTCATCCATTCACCTATGTCTATCATCATATAGTGGTATATGCTTAGGCTAAAATCATCACTCACCTATTCATTAAGTCGTGATATATGCTTTGGTTATAGGGTTCACACACACCATTTTCTATATGTTGCATCTCATCACCAATATATATATACACTCATTGCAGTGTACTAGACACAACACACACTACTCAAACATTTCCAGATGGTGCACTCTCGTTTACGGTTCATTCTTGATTTTTTAGGGGCTAAACAAAATAAATCTCACTGCATACATTTCCATACACTTGGGTGGACGTGGCTCCTATCATTCCTTATTGCATTCCATTCCATTCATCCTCAACATACTGCATTGTTTTAGGTACATTTACTCTTGTTTACTAGTGTTTTATATTATCACTTTACTACACATGTTAAATTGATTTCTTATGTCATTATCTATAAATATCCACATATGTGTGTTCATGCCTTTATTTAGTGTGATCACAGATATAGAACTATTACACGTGGTACGAATGCTCTCCTTCTACCCTTCCTATACTAGTGGCTGGGGGCATCCACATTCGTCTCTTCCAAGTGTTATCATTTCATTTTCTACTTCGCATTTTTCTTTACTGGATCATTAACGCTTTGACATATTGGTTATTTATCTAACATGCTAATGGTCACTCCATGTGCAACACTTGTTTTTCGGGATTATATGTTTCCATGACTACTTGTTTGTTTGTTTCTACTTGTCTGTCATTGTTTGCTTCTTGTATGTAGGATTTTCCCTATGCCTGTGTGCACACTTGCTTTTTATTTGCAGCCATAATCACCTTGCATGTCTTGTGACATCGTGAGTGGTGTCCCATGTTTCTATCCCACTTTGTGCGGTTTATTTTTTTCTTGTGTGTTTACATTGTCTGCGCAGCTTACACATGTTTTATATATGCATGCATTGTTTCATTCCACTTGTCTTTGGCTAGCCTTCTTGTTTGTGCATGGCTTGGTTTTTACCAAGAACTTTCTAGGGTTCCAATGTATATGTGGTTGGTCCTCTTTTGGGGCCGCATGTCTCCTATCAGCAACGTCGCATGTGCCCCCAAAGAGGAGGGGCATCATTTGGGGGTTTTACATACTAACACAATGTATTTACACCGGTTTAGTATAGTACACTTTCCACCTTTCGCATTGTGGGTTTACATACAGTGAGTGGGTTCAGACCAATCTATGAACCCCATACATAGTGGCTTTTACAAGAAATGGTGTCCTTAGCATTTATGGGAAGCAGTTACATGCTCGGAGGTTACAGTGGGTGTGCCTCTCTACACTACTTCGGTCAGTGGCGTAGGATCGCCCAAAAAATTAGGACGCTACAGAGATCTCTTCACACACATTTAAGGATAAGTATTTTAAGCTTGGAGGACACATAGCATTTCCTCCCTACACTTCTTCAGGCAAGGTGGTGTGAGATCACCCAAAAAACTCGCAGTACAAGATATCCTTCTACACCCTTTCTCTCGACATGGATCAGGTGTACGTGTTCAATTCACACTTTCTTTTTCATGTATTTTACATTTACATATTTTACACATTTCTATACACATGCGTATTTTACATAGATGTTTTTACATTTACATACATACATATTTAAATACTTGATAATTTTCTCCTTGCAAGTACGAACCGTATGATAAACAAGTAGTCAAATCGGAGGCAACAACATAATAACATTGTAAACAACAAACACTCTGCGACAACCCATGCTTTACTAGCCATACAAGTAAATTATACACCAACGGTAGCTACACATACATGTTCTCACCCTAATTTCACTCTCATCACATTTTCTTTGAACATTTTTCATTTATATTTTCTACGCTCCTCTGTATTTTAATCATTCCATGCTTTTAATCTAGTCCTTCGGCATGTTTTCTATTACAATCTTCATGGACATTAGGTACGCATCTCTATCTACTTTATGTTACTGAGTTTTCCACTCACCAACATAAAGTGGGGGGAAATATGTGGTCACAAAATCATACACTCTAAAAATTTATTTATCTTGAGTCTCATACTACTATTTAGAAGGTTCTTGAGTGAAAGAAAGTACTAATTAACCCCCGTCCTTTTGGTCATCTTGTTTATTTTATTTTGAAATTTATGACCTATTGCACCCATATGCCCAACGATTTTTTAACATTCCGCGTTATTTTAGCATTAGCTGGGGCACCCAAATTTAATGTTGGGGCACCTATAGGCACCTTGGTCATACCACCTGGGGTGCCCTTAATACTTATAGCACTTTCCCACCACTTTTTGGGCCTCTTCTAGCCATTTTTCATCTATTATCTTTCTTTTGGTAGACTTTTCAGGGGTTAATTACAAAATTAGAGAAAGATAACCCTATAAATATAAAGTTATGAGACCATAATGAGGGACCTAGCATCAATCATACTACTATCACTCATCTAGAGTTACATCCATCTATTGCACTTGCATCCACATAGCTCCATCATCTAGGTATAAGTTAGGAAGCCTGCATCACACTTCATAGGGGGAGAATTTTATTCTATTCCATGTAGACATGCTATTACATTTTCTACATTTTAGTATATTGCTCAGTATTTCAGAGAAATTGTGATTGGCACAAGAGCACCTAGGGCAAGACATGCACACACTCGCCAGAACTACATTTGGGTCTTAAATGTAGTACAACGCTTAGTTTAGTAAGCCCATTGTTGTGACAGCTGAGGTTAGTCCAACCCATTAATTATACATCTTTATTTTTTTAGGGTTTTGATAATTCTTCTTGGTCATTTACAAGTTATTCTTCCTCTTGGAATATTTGGAAGCATATGGTAAAAGTATAGCGAATCTGACATGACATACAGCAAGGGCTTCAGGTCACCTTCCAACCCTATAAGAACTAGTTCTAGAACTTTTTTGTAGACCAAGTGTGCCTATTTTTCTTGCCAAAACACCTATGGGCCCCCCAGTCCTCTCCTAGGCATAGTCCCATATCCAAACATATCACCCATATTTTCGGATCACTCTGCGGGACCTCGACATAGTTTCTGTTACTCCTATTTTTTTCTAGACACCTCTGCGATACTCTACGACAATCACCAGTTCTTAGTTGAATTCTTTCATCACCCTTTTCTTGCACATTTAGGGTTTTATTTCCATTAGTTTAATTATTTAATTACTTCATATTACTTTAGTACATTTATTTATAGCATTTATGTCCTCCTAGATTAGATTAACTACCATATCTATTACATTAGTTTAGTCTATTTTTAGTGAATCACATTCACATTCATATTCCATCATTATCACTATACAAGAATTTGTATATATCACCAATCTTCAAGACCATAACATGGTAGCTTTCTCTCTTGAACTTTGTCCTATCTTGGAGAGATACAAAAAGACTTGGAATACGTAAGTGTTATTTTTTTTTGTACTTATAAGTTATGGATTTATCATGATCTAGTACTGAGAAATCACATCCTCTTGACTATTTCTTCTTTTATCCATGTTCTAGAAGCCTTTTTGTTTAGTAAGTCTAAATTCACTCTAGGTTCTTGGATTTCCCTTGGAATGTGATAATGAAATCTCAACATCTAGCAAAATTATTTCTTATTGTACCTTAGGACATTTAAGAAATTACATTGGTGACTTCTTTGATAGATATTTGGGTAAAACCCAGAGTGTAACAGTCTAAGGAGGTCTAGATTAGGACTGTTAAGTGAAAATCATTACAAATAGGGTTTCTACTCCTAGAAAATCTTCATCAACACCTTATAATTGTCTCAAAATAACATCCTAGTAAATTTAGAGCCTTGAAACATGAATAATCATTGAATTTACACCATTTACCTTAGATCCTTTGTTCATTGTCACCACTTCATAAGTCTGGAAATTTATGTTAGAGAGATATTCTTCTTCATATGTCAGTTTGTCCTTAAATTTGGTACATTTCTTCTTGATCCTAGGGAAAACATTCCTACAAAATTGATCTCATTTCATCGGTTCAAATAAAAGTTATGTGTTTCCCTAGTTCAGGGCCAAGAACACAAACTCACATATAAAAACCTTATTTCCCAGAGTCAAGAGATCTAATAAATTCCATTCGATTTCCCATCAAATTATCTTCCTTTTCGTTATAACAGTCAAGATTTTTGTTGTAATTTTGACATATTGAGGGTTTTTAAGCCACTACCCTATCTAACCCTCATGCACAATCTATGAAACATGCAAATACAAGAAACCAAGCTTCTAGCTCATGGAACAAGCATGATTACATTATAAACCACCAAAATACATGCAATAAAGGAGGATTTAAGATTACTCAAAGCTCATGGTCTTCAATACTAGTTTCATTCCAAGATAATAACAGTCATAGAACACAAATTTCAAATAATTTCTTACATTTCAACCCAACACATCACCGCCTTCATGTGAATTATTCACTTCTTTGTCTCTTCTGATGAGAATTTTACCTTCCCCTCCTTGAATGCCCTTGGCTTAGTTGTTGTAGTCCTTATCTAGATCTCAAATACAACTTAAGGAGTTTGTTGGTCAACTATGACCTTTAACAACTAAATGTTGATAACATAATATCCTAAGATATTTTGATCCTCCTCCCGCATAGTAATGAAGATAAGACAGTTCATAGTTACCTAATTTCCACTTTTACCTCATAGTAAGAACCATTACAAATTTAAACTTCTCAAACTAGGAATTTGGAGGGAAAACTATGACAACACCTTGAACATGAGTGTCATGAAAGGCTTATTCAAACTTATTTTTTCTCTTCAAGCATCTAGATGATGCTCCTGCATCAATCTCTCAATTCAGTGAGCATTTGGATGACATGTGGATGGTCATTGATTATAATGTTATCCCTAACTCAACTCTCAGTTTTCATTTCATATAGAGGGTTTGACTAAACATTCCCACCCTCAACCACAATGTATATTCATTTGTAATGAAAATTTATTTACATTATAGACATATCGTGTAATAAGAGAGATGGTTTCTCAATAAGATGTTGCATTCAAAAATACCTTCAACAATTTGTGTTAAGTGGGATGAATGAGAATTTTTTCTCATTCACTTGCAACACCTTCAAAACTTGTTTGTAAATTTTTCCTTGAATATCCCATGGGAATTCACATATGTGAAAAGCTAGCCCACATCTACTCATAAGATATGTTTAGCTCATATCAGTTTGGATTTTAACCTTGTAGGAACCTAAAAGAGAATCATATGGAAAAACATCCCCATCCAGTAATGCATTGGCTGGTTCTAGAGAATTCGTGACATGCCTCTCCTTCTTAACTTGTTTAAAACACTAACAAATGCAATTTCCTCTTATTTTTATAAAAAGGTTCAACCCTAAAGATCGGGTCATGAAAAATTGAACCCATTATCAGTGTGGATTTATTCTCTAGATCATATAATAAGTTTGTCTCGAGGAAAAAATGGTATGCCTATATGGATGTATTTGTATCTTGGTTGGCATGCAAATATATATATATATATATATATATATATATATTATCCCACATAAATGCACATATAAAAAAATCAAAAAACATATTCATAATGAATACAAGATTAAATGCGATATTTTATTGTCTATAAGATAGACTCAAATTGTAAATAAAATATTACACTGACCAGTACAACCACTGTCTTATAACCATGTGTCCTTGAACTACTCCAAAAAGCATATTTCCTCCTTGAATTCCTCCATAAATTCATCGATGAGAAAAGAATCAATATCTTCCCACCCACTCACTACATACATGATGGCTCTTATTTTATCAAATATTTGCATACTCATATCCTTATTTTTGACATACCTGACATTTGTAAATTATTATCAAATTACATTGTAAAAGAAAATAAATATTATTAAAAAATGATGTTTAACAATTTACAAACCCATAAACATTTTTTTAACCAAGCCCTAGATAGAAATTCCATATGCAAAAAGTATGCGACATCCAAAATGACCCTAATAGAAACAAGAAAAGAAAACTAATACAATCAAAATTAATATAACATCATATGTACAAAATAGAATCAATACAAATAATGATCATACCTGATTTCTTGAATTTTATATGCCGCATCATCTATGATGAATGCATTGACATGCCAATCATTTCAGATTTTTCCTCCCCCTATCACACTTCTTCATCTTATGATAGGATGAAACAGCCCATGCAATAGGCACATAAATTTTTGTATTGTAAAAAAAACAAGGTGTACAATTGGTACTAAAAGATAAATGAAGTATAGTAATGCGTAAGCATGAAAATAATTTGAAAATATAGAACACAATTGATAGCATACTTATATAGCCTCCATCCAATTATCTACTTACTCCATATTTGTTGGTTGAAAATGGTGAATCCATTGCAATAATTTACTTTTGAGAGTGTCTAACAATCATTTCATGTATTCAAGGTGTTTGAAGACCCATGATGAATGAGACATTACCTATGTTTGGCATTTGATAATAGAAAATAGTTTCCCTTTCCTCTATAGGGAATAATTTGATACTAATGGCATATTCTTGGTGTTTTTGAGAGCAAATGCACTTTACTCTTCTCCATGCATTCAACACATCCTTCTTTGTTATGAATGAATCCCTTTTATCAACCATTTTTGCCAACATGGGATCTAAGTAGTACCTTTTTAGAATTGTGTCAATATGGACACTCACAACTAAAATGGACTCAATGTATTCCTTGTATTCAGATGATAGGTTTTGATTGATCGAACCTCATGGATAATTATTAATGTATTTCATACCATGGAAAAACTAACCATTGGAATCACAATGAAATAAGTCATTTTATGCAATGATTGCGACATGAGGTCATTCAAACATCACCCTCATTAGAAAATGGAATTGAATTTTTTTTTTTCTAAAACCTCCTTATTCTTTTACCTGTGGAATTTTTGTTCCAAATTTATTAGGGACCCTAAGCACACTAATAGTTGCACTCAAAAATGGAATTCTACTAAAACAAGAAGAATTTTTAATTACAAACATCTTTGTAGTGAAATAAGAAAATTTGGCATTCTACAAATGAACCTCACATAATTTTTTGTATGCCTGGTAATAAAAAAACATTAGATACCCTATACGGGGTACCTTGTAGATGAAAATTTTCTCCAAATTATCAAGCAAACCTTCTCCTTTTACATATGAGTCAATTCTAAAAAGAGGTATTACTGTACAATGGTCAGTGTTTTATTAATTTCACCAATTGGGGTCAAATTTAGATCATCCCTTGAGAAATAGGGTTTTTCATACCATCCTATACAAAATGAAATGAAAATTAGATGATGCATGGCAAATGATGAGTTATATTCTAAATATGCAGTGTATATATGATAAACACATTATGTTTATCAATAGGGTTTAGTACTAAGTGTATATATCTTAATAAAAATGTGAAATAGACATGAATTATAGTTAAATTTGAAATGTAAAAACACTAAATTATATAGCATGAACACCACAATCCTTGACATGGTGGAAGAAGAGAAAATTAGGAAGCAGACACTATATCCATGAGGATGAAATTGTAGGTGATAATTTTGTGGTGTTTATCACTATTGTAAGGTGTATTTTATAAATTTGAGTCAACATCACATTTTGGGGAGAGAAAATGTAGGGTTATTTTTATCAATACAAATAATTAAATAGATAGATGGAAAAAAACCAAATTACATAACAAGAACATTGCAATCCTTAATAGGATTGAAGAAGTGAAACATGGGAATTAAAGAGTGTATCCACAAGGAGGAAAGAGTAGGTGACAAAAACAATATTTTTTATCACTACTATATAAGGTGTATTTTACAATTGTGATTTGATAACACATTTTGGGGAGGGAAAACGTGGGTTATTTTTCTCCAAACAAATAATAAAAAAGATTGATAACTAAAAACAACATTACATAAAAAGAAAACCACAATCCTTTACAAGGTGGAATAAGTGAAATATGGGAAGAAAATAGTGTATTCATGATGAGGAAAGAGATTGTGATAAAAAAATTATGTTTATAACTATTATAAGGTGTGTTTTACAAATGCGAGTCAATAACACATATTGGGGAGATAAAATGCACGCTTGTTTTGATCCAAACAAACAATGAAATATATTAATAGTAAAAAAACCAAATTGCATAGCAAGAACACCATAATATTTTATAGGGTGGAAGAAGAGAAACATGGGAAGAAAATTTTACATCCCCATGAGGAAAGATAAGATGATAAAAAATTTGGTTATCATCATTATAACACATGTTTTACAAACATGAGGCAATAACAAATTTTGAGGGGAGATAACACGAGGTTGTTTCACTCCAAAAAAAAAAAGAATAAAATAGATTAATAGAAAAAGAAAAAAATATATAGCATGAACACCACAATCCTTAATAGGGTAGAAAAAGATAAACATGGGAAAAAAATTGTGTATCCGTAATGAGGAAAGATCATGTGATAAAATAGTGTGTTTGTCATATCTATAAGGTGTGTTTTACAAACACAAATTGATAACACATTTTGGGGGGAGCTAACACGAGGTTGTTTCACTCTAAACAAAGAATAAAATATATTAATAGAAAAAAAAAAAAATTACATAGAAAGAATACTATGATCCTTGATAAGGTGGAAGAAGATAAACATGGGAAGCAAAGTGTGTATTCATGAGGAAGAACGAGTAGGTGATCAACAAATCGTGTTTATCACTATTGTAAGGTGTGTTTTAAAAATCTGAGTTGATAACATGTTTTGGGGAGAGAAAATGTGGGGTTATTTCACTCCAAACAAAGAATAAAATAGATTAATAATAAAAACACAAATTACATAGAAAGAACACCACAATCCTTGACAAGGTGGAAAAAGTGAAACATGGGAACAAAAGAGTGTATCAGTAAGGAGGACAGAGTAGATGATAAACATGTTGTGTTTATCACTACTATAAGGCATGTTTTACAAATACAATTTGATAACATGTTTAGGGGGGATAAAACATAGGGTTGTTTCACTGCAAATGAAGAATAAAATATATACATATATACCAAATTGCATAGAAAGAACAATGGAATCCTTGATAAATTGGAATAAGTTAAATTTGGGAACTAAAGAGTGTATCCATGAGGAGGAAAGAGTAGATGATAAACACATTATGTTCATTACTGTTGTAAGGCATGCTTTACAAAAGCAATTTGATAACATGTTTTGTGGAGATAAAACACAAGGTTGTTTCATTCCAAATGAAAATAAAATTGATTGATAACAAAAAAAATTACATGGAAAGAACACCATAATATTTGATAGGGTGGATGAAGATAAACATGGGAATAGTAGTGTCTATCTATGAGGAGGAAATATAAGGTGATAAACATGTTATGTTTATCACTATTGTAAGATAAGTTTTACAAACAAGAGTTGATAACACATTTTGGTGAGAGAAAACATGGGATTGTTTCAGTCTAAACAAATAATAAAATAGATTGATAACAAAAAATTGTAATCCTTAATAGGGTAGAAGAAGAGAAATGTGGGATGAAAAGTGTGTGTCTATAAGGAAAGAGTAATTGATAAACACATTTTGTTTATCACTTTTGTAAAGTGTGTTTTAAAAATTCAATTTGATAACACATTTTGCAAGATAATATTGAAGTTGATTTTATGTAGATGTTAATACCTCCACAATAATGAAAATATATGTGTGTAATTATGTGTTGGGAGGGCACTCGGGTAGTGTATTTTGTCTTGTTGTATATATAATTCAATGAATGAGAGTGTTGATGATATACAAAGAGTACCAAAAATGGGATTAATGTCGTGATATGATGTGATTTTTTAATATTCCTACCATAAATATCAGATGTTTGTATATGTATACAAATTATAAGGGATGGCTATTATAGATTTAATGTAGAGTGGTTATTAAAGTATTATACCCATACACTGGAGGTATCAGGTTTAAATCACAAACATTTTGTCACATGATTATAAACACACAACACATATTGATAAACACACATAATGTGTTTATCAAAAAATCATGAAAATTTAAAGAGACAAGACACTTGTTGCTACACAATACAAACGTATCAAATGGCGTGGTTTGTTTATTGCAATTTTGTTTTATTTTAAAATTACTATATAATGTAACAAACATTATTTATATGTTGATATCCTTGTGTAATCCGTAAGATTCATAGAGGATGAAAATTAAATTCAAAATTGAACACCCACAATATGTAAAAAACTAGATTTTTTTTTGTTAAACTTGTTATGATCTAATGTTGGAAGAATTTTTTGAATAATTTATACATCACAAATGAAGATAATGTTGTATATTATAAAAAGCATGAAGTCGTAATATTAAAACATGTTTTTTTCAAAGAAAAAAATTAGTTTTTATTTTTTATCATAGTTGAATGTTCTTTAAAAGTAAAAGATCTAATTTTATTTCCTTTATCAGAGACATTATTTCCAAGCTCAACTTGATTACATGTTATAAATCACATAAAAATAAAAAATAGGGGTAGGGAAGATGTATGAGGTAAATAACTAATGGGTTCTCACCAATTTTTAATGGCATGCACATTTTTTCATGGCATTTTAGGTTGAAATCTGATCAAAATTTATTGCACAAACCATCTTATAGGACTTGGTCTAGATTTTTCAATATTTCCTTGACATTGGGCAAAGGCCATCTACTAACTGATTTTCATGGAAACATCAACTCCTTTTTCAATGCAATCTATTTGTTGATCCATCAACTTCACTGTCATGGTATGGTATGTATGCATATCTTGTCTAGATGTTAACTTGTATGTTGGATAGACATTTCCTATGGGTAAAAGGTGTTGATTGTATGCATGAAGGGGTGGTTTACATAGATAGATTGATAACACATCCATGATGAAAGATTAGGTTAGAAACACATTGTCTTTATGATAGTTATAAGGTGTGTTTTACAAACACAAGTTGATAACACGTTTATTAAAGTAATTGTAAATTTTATTTTATCTATATGTTGAGACTGCCACAATAATACACACATCTATTTATAATTATGCATTGGTAGGGACTCATGTAGTGTATTTCATCTTGTTGTATATAATGCAATGAATAAGACTGTGGATGATATACAAAGAGTACCATTAATGGTATTAATTTCATTGTAGGATTTGATTTTTACTACAATCCTACCTTAAATATCATCTGTCTATAGATGTATACAAATTATAAGTAGATTTTATAGGTTCAATACAAATAAGTTTGTAAACCACTACAACCATACACTTGAGGTATTAGGTTAAAATCGCAAACATTTTGGCACAAGATGATGTACACATGACACAAATTGATAAACACACATATTGTGTTTACCAAAAAATCATGAAAATTTAAAAAGGAAAAACACTTATTGCTAAACAACACAAACGTGTCAAATGGTGTCGATTGTTTACTAAAAAAATTTCTTATTTGAAAATTTCAAGATGATGTAACATAAACTAACTATATGTTGATATCCTTGTACAATCCATAGGATTCATAGAGGATACAAATTTATTTGAAAATTGAACACCCACAATATAAACAACTAGATTTGTTTTTTTCATCTTGTTATGATCCACTATTGGAAGAATTTGTTGAATAATTTATGCACCATGAATGAATACAATGTCACATATTATAAAAAACATGAAGGTGCAATAGTAAATATGTACTTTGTTGCAAAGAAAAAATCTAGTTTCTATTTTTAGTAGAGTCAAATGCTCTTTCAGAACAAAGATTCAATTTTATTTATCAAAGACCTTTTTCCTACCTCAAGCCAATTACATAGTATAAACCATGTTCGACTAGGAACATTATAAAAAAAAGAATAGGAGTAAGATAGAGGAACGAAGTAAAAAACTAATGGTCCGTCTCCTATTTGTGATGCCATGTGTATTTTTCATGGAATTTTAGATCAAGATGTGATCAGCATTTAATTTTCCAACCATCCTATAGGGTTTGGTCTAGATTTGATTTAGTTTCCTTGCCGTTTGTCAGAGGCCATTTTTTGACTCATTGCCATGATGAAATCAAATATTTTATCAATACAATTGTTATTTGTCAATCTATTAGCCTAATTTTCATGGTATGATTTGTATGAATAACGTGTACGGGTGTTATCTTGTATGTTGGATATACATTTCCTATGTGTGAATGGTTTCGATTTCATGCACAAAGGGGTGGTTAACATAGATAGGTTAACAACACATCCCGAAAGTACAAATTGAGTTTACAACTAGGTATGATGATCAAGAAACTCTAAGATGTATTAAGATAGTTTTATCGATGGTCAGATAATTTTTATATATTTTTGAAAGAGGAATGCATATATTTGAACTAATGATGCACACAAATGGAGTCACGTACGAAAATATCTTGATAGGAATGGGCGATGTCAAACATTAAAAATGGTGTAGAGATATTGACATATGTGAAACAAAAATGTCAAATCTTTGATGTTATGGAGGAGAAAATTAGAACTTGAATGAATTCATGTGGATCTTAGATATGATAATATTGATAATCAGTAAAGACACAAGGGGTTTATAAATAAAATGCAAAGACATGAAGTCATATAAAATGCCTTTAAAGAGAACAAAAACTTCTCTAATCTACCTATGTAAATTACTCAAACATTTTTTTAACTTCTCACATAATATTGAACTCCATACATAGGGGAAACCATGAATAATAATAATTCTACCCCATATAATGGTTAGGATCTCATATTACTTTGATACCAAATTGAAATCAATGTAATTGAGCTAGTGACCTCCTATAAGTAAGGATTCAAGCATACTCTCCAAATAACCACTCAATCCTTATTTTTAGGGGTAATTTGTTACCAAAACTCATGTACAAATAATAATATTAATAAGAATATATGTGTCATGCACTGAGACACAAATTTATATTTCCAACAAATGGATAGTCTGAATGGTTGTTCAATGACATATTAGATAATTTTTGGTAAGTTGAATTGGAGAAGGGTTATCATGTAATGATTTAGAGAGTGTGGGAAGAGAAAAATATGCAAAAATTGATAAATTATATATAAATATAATAGATATTGAGGTAAGTACAAGAAATTTCATTTCTAAGTACTCAAACCAAATTTAAGGTATTATATAATCTATTAATACAAAATAAAACTACTTTTAATTTTTAACAACTCCAAAATTAATTAATAAACTTCTCTCAAAAACATTTAATTATTGTTAAACTTTCCACCAAATATTATACTCTCGAAATACCAAATAAATGCTTTAAACACATTGATGTTAACATTAATTTTTTGTTTAAGAAATCAAGTTCAATAACCCCTTTCATAATTTCATAACGTCTAAATTTGCTCGATATGTAAAGAATGATAAAGGTAAAATAGAATTCTTTCCTTTTCCATCAAAACCTTTAATTTCGCCGGATGCGTGGCAATCCTGCATTTGGTCTCCAACGACGACGCTCATGAGCTTGAGGTGCTTGTCATGGCAGGTTTCCACCTGCCCACTCCATCTTCCTCCTGTCTCCTGTCGCTAGTTGCATGAGCAGCCTTGTTTCTCACCACATGGCCGCCTCACCTGCAGCTTCACCTGCTTGTCACCGCATGGGTGCCCCACCTGCTTCACTATTCCAACGGCACATCTACGGTGCACTGTCCTCGGCTTGCCAGCGACACCCACCTCCTCTGGATTCAACAACTACATATGGTTATGTTTGATTCCACTCGTTGGTGTTTTCTTTCTTCACATCCCTTTTTCCTGCCTCTGGATTGCTCACGGCCGGATACAAGTTTTCATAGCCCTCCATTTTCCTTTCAATATTGTGTGGGGCGTGTGCTTGCAACAAGGGCACCCAATGCTGAATGGAAGCCTGCAAATAAAACCCAGTTCGCGGTTACGTTTAAATCTACGAGGGGATCACAACAACTCAAGGATTAAGACCTTCCCTAGCTGAATTCGGCCGTTATATGTTAAATTGGAGCATTGATCATTCAAGTTGCATACCACTTTCGTGTTTTTACCTATACCAGTTTTGTTTCTTATATGGTTATGGCGCCGGGTGTGAAGGGTGTAGTTGACAGGTGTTTTGAGAGACAATGGAATAGACGAGTCGATAGATTTGGAAGCAGCTCCAAATTAGAATCTCTCTCTAGAGTCCTATTTAAACCTGAAAGTTTGTTACACATGATGCTCTGACAAATTGGAAAAGAAGAGGGGGGTATAAAATAAGTATCCATGATCTAATAAACAAAGACTGTTGTTTTGTTTTGTTAACTCAAAAAATTGAATCATATGGGCTCCCTTTTCTACAGTGTGTCTTGAGTATGTTGTTGTACATTTAAAGTGAATGCTTGCTGTGTTTTTATTAGCTAATTTTGTAGGTTATTATCACCCATTTCAGTTTGGGGGTTGGTTTGTGTGGATTGCAGAATTGATTAGCATCAGCTAAGGAGCATATATCAGAAGCAAAAGAAACAATCTTAGAGAAGGAAACACTAAAAAATGCTTGCATGTTGCGTGTAATATATTGACTTTAGTATAACATATCACATAAGTTTTAAGATTACAAATAAACTAAAGAAAATAATCTTCTTTGTTAGTCACGCCTTGTGAAAGGCTCCACAAGAATGAGTTGGGGAAAGAATCAACCTTGTGAATCTAAACAAATCTGAGTTTGGGAAAGAATTGACCTGGTGGATAGACACAAATTTGAGCTTCGCAATAGAAAGAATCTTTTGGCTGGCAGGGTTGAGGTGTACCCTTGTATCTCTGCCAGCTTAAATATAAACAACCCTATAAATGCAAAATGGCCTTGGCAAAGCTGGAACCCCTGCTTTAAACTATGTAGAATCCTCGTTAGCAGTGTCTCCTCATTGTCTGCATGGCTCTCCACTTCTAGTTTAGCAATCATGGCCTTATCCACTTCTTTTCTACCCCAAAGAGCCTGAAGGATGCATGATCAGTGCAAACTCTGCAGTCCTCTGCAGTCATTATCAGTTCCACCGTAAGTTTTTCCTATTAATTTGTTTATTCTTTCAGTTAATAAATTGCAGCATCTTTCAGTCTTAGTATGATCGATGCCTGATTTTTAGGTTCTAGTTTGAATTTATCTTGTGTTATTTGCTCTTTCTCTGTCAAATAAACTATAGCAAATTGTTTTAAATGCAATCTTTCTCCTTCAGACTTCAACGTACAGTAGAAGGAGAAAAAGACAATTTTGAATAAAACAAATATTTTGTTCTCTCTCTTAGCTTTGTTGTTCGCTCACTTTGTGAGCAGATGTATTATTATTTTTTATTCGCACAGTATAGTGTAAGTGTTGTTTTTATTTAAAATCTTCAATTGGTATCAAAGTTGGTTACAAGACTGTTCCTTTTGGAAAAATTTGCAAGTTAACGTTTCTCTCCAAGAATTATTAGAATGTCAAATGGTGGCAATTTCTCATTCCATATTCAGATGTTTACCGAAGACAACTACGATTACTGGAGTATAAAGATGAATACCCTACTATTATCCTAAGATATCTGGGATTTAGTAGAAGGAGGATACATGGAACTTGTAGATCAAAATGCTTTAAATGCTTTAACAAAAAATCAACGAAATCAATTGAAAGAAGACAAAAATAAGGACAATCGAGTTCTTTTCGCTATCCAATCTACATTGGATATATCAATTTTTTCCCATATAGTTGGTATGACAAATTCAAAGGATGCTTGGGAAGCCCTACAAACTGCATACCAAGGATCTAACAAAATAAGGTTGGTAAGACTTCAAGCCCTTCAAAGAGATTTTGAAATTTTAAGTATGAAGGAAGATGAGTCTATTCAAGAGTGTATTACTAGGGCTCAAAGTATTGTGAACCATCTTAAAACTCAAGGGGAAAGTGTCATAAAGCAAAAAATTGTAGAAAATATTTTGAGATCTCTTCCTCCAAAGTTTGTTCCAATGTCATAACCATTGAAGAAAGTAAAGATCTAACCACATTCAAAGTTGCAGAGTTGATAGGTTCTTTGCAATCTCATGAGGAGCGTATGTAACATTCTATAGTGAACCTAGTTCAAGCCTTCTAGTCTACTATAAGAATTGAAGAAAAATCTACAACCCCTTCTCAATCAAGAAAATCTAAAGGGGACTCTTCTACATCTAGAGGATGTGGTAGAGGAAGAGGAAGAGGAAGAAGTTCAATGGATCGGAGAAGCATCCAGTGCCAATATTGTGAAAGGTATGGACACTATGAATTTGAATGTAGAAAGAAAAAATCTGATTTGAATAAGTCAAGAGCCAACTATACTGAAGAGCCTTTTGAAGAAACAAAACACTCTACATTCTTCGTTTACAATTTGGCAAAAGAACCTCAAAAGGATGTTTGGTTCTTAGATAGCACTTGCTCAAATCATATGACAGGTAAATCTGATCTCTTTTTCAAATTAGATGAATCTATAAGGATTCAAGTAAAATTTGGTGATGATAAAGAGGTTGATGTAATGGGAAAAGGTACCCTTGCAGTGAAAAATAAGAAAGGAGAAACTACATTTATTTATGACACTTTGCATGTGCCCAAATTACAACATAATCTTTTAAGTATTGGGCAGCTTGTAGCAAGAAATTACAAGGTTGTGTTTGAAAATAACTACTGCAAAATATTTGATAAATCAACTAATCATTACCTTGTAGCAAAGGCTTGTATGACAGAGAATCCATTATTTCCTCTCACTTTGGAGTCCACCAAGATGCATGCCCTCAAGGCAACCATAGAAGATTCATGGTTATGGTACCAATGATAGGGTCATTTGCATTTTCAAGGATTAAGTTTGCTTCATAAGAAAATCATGGTGAGAGGACTTCTTGCAATTCAGGCAAAAGAAGAAGTTTGTTCAGGGTGTGCACTTGGCGAGCAACATCAAGACAGTTTTCCAGTGAACAAATCATGGAGGGCAAAATCTCCTCTAGAACTTGTGCATAGTGACATTTGTGGTGACATGCAAGAGGAATCTTTGGGTAAGAATGTTTACTTTCTGACATTTATTGATGATTTCTCACGCCACACATGGGTTTATTTTCTTAAGTAGAAATCCAAGGCAGTTAAATGCTTCAAGGATTTTAAGGCTATGGCAGAAAATCAAAGTGGGTATTCTCTCAAAATACTCATAACAGATAAAGGGGGAGAATTCACCTCCAATGAATTTGCTGGTTTTTTTAATACTCGTGGAATTAAGAGACAACTTACGGCAGCTTATACCCCACAACAGAATGGCATTACAGAAAGAAATAACCGTACCATTATGGAGATGGCACAAAGTATGTTTCAGCTCAAAAACCTTCCTAATTTCTATTGGGGAGTTTCTATAGCAACCACAACTTATATTTTGAATTGAAGCCCAACAAAATTGCTTCAGAATATCACTCCCAAGGAAGCCTGGAGTGGACACAAGCCCTCAGTAGCTCACTTCTGTGTATTTGGTTGCCTTGCATATGTTCATGTTCTAGAAATGAAGTGGAAGAAGTTGGATGCAAAATCTCAAATTTGTATCTTTGTGGGCTATTCATATTTCACAAAAGGATACAAGTTCTATAATCCTGACACACAGAAATGGATTATTAGTCGAGATGTGGTTTTTGATAAAGGGGGAGTATGGAAATGGAAAAAAGGAGTTCAACAAACAACACCACTCATCATGGGTATAGAAGATGTTCAACAAGTTCCTCCTCTCCCCACAAGATCAAGTGGAATTTCAAGCCCCAGTTCATTAAGTTCACCAAGTTCCTCTTCAGGTGATAGTTCTAGTCCACAATCAACTCCAAGTTCTTCACGAAAGGTACGAAGTTTAAATGAAATTTATCAAAGGAGTTCTAATTTGAATCTAGTTGCCAATTTTTCTTTGTTTAGTACCATTCAAGTTGAACCTTCGGTGTATGAAGAAGCCATGGAAGAAAAAATATGGATTGATGCTATGAATGAAGAGATGCATGCAATTGATAAAAACAATACATGTGAATTAGTGCAACTTCCTAAAGATAAGCAAGTGATTGGTGTTAATGGATTTATAAGGTGAAATATCATGCTGATGGTTCTATGAATAAACACAAGGCAAGATTAGTTGCCAAGATATTTGCACAAACGCCTGGAGTAGATTGTTCAGAGACTTTTGCTCCGGTTGCAAGATTTGATACAGTCAAGATTATATTGGCTATTATTGCACAACACAAGTGGCCAATCTATTAGATGGATGTAAAATCAGCCTTCCTAAATGGTTTTATTGATGAGGAAGTCTATGTGGAACAACCTATTGGTTATGAAATTCCAGGAAAAGAACATTTGGTGTACAAGCTAAAAAGGGCTCTTTATGGGTTAAAGCAAGCACCTCATGCTTGGTATGCAAGGATTGACAGTTATTTCTTGAAGAAAGGATTCATTCGAAGTTCCTCAGAGCCAACCCTCTATATCTAGCATCTTAGTAATGATATTCTAATTGTTTTACTTTATGTTGATGATCTCATTAATACAGGTAACAACCCATCTCTCATGGAGAAATTTCAAGAAGAAATGAAACAAGAATTTGAAATGTCAAATCTGGGACTCATGCATTATTTTCTTGGAGTGGAGGTGAAACAACAATCTGAAGGTATATCCATTTATCAAACCAACTATGTGGCTGATCTATTGAAGCGGTTTAGAATGATGTCATGCACTGCAGTTGCCACTCCTATTGCCCTTGGTGAAAAATTAACCAAGGAAGATGCAAGTTTCAAAGTAGATGCTACTTTATATAGAAGTTTGGTTGGGAGCCTCATGTACCTCACTACCACAAGACCTAATATTATGTATGTTGTGAGCGTCATCTCTCAGTTCATGCAGGATCCACATGAGTCTCATTGGCTTGCTGCAAAAATAATTTTAAGGTATGTGAGTGGTACACACAATTTTGGCATTCATTATTTTCCCACACATAAGTTTGAGCTGTGTGGTTACATGGATTCTAATTGGGCCGGTTCAGTGGATGATAGAAAATCCACATCTGGTTATATTTTCTCACTTGGTTCTAGAGTTGTCTCATGGAGTAGTAAAAAGTAGGAAACCATTGCTCTCTCTTCCGCAGAAGCAGAGTATATTGCAGCAGCAACAGCTAGTTGTCAAGCCATATGGATTAGACAAATTTTGGAAGATTTGCAATTGGTTCAAGAACATCCAACCACTATTTACTGTGATAATAGTACTACCATTGCAATGACAAAAAATCCTTTGTTTCATGCTAGATCGAAGCACATTGAGATTCGACATCACTTCATCAGAGATTAGTTCAAGACGGGACAATGGAATTACATTTTTTCCCTACAACGGAGCAAGTTGCTGATATTTTTACTAAAGCTCTACCTACATCCAGTTTTTTTGCTTTGAGGAATCGGTTGGGACTCGTCCCCATTGCTCATGCAAGCGGAGATTGAAGGATGCATGATCAGTGCAAACTCTGCGGTCATCTGCAGTCATTTTCAGTTCCACCGTAAGTTTTTTTCCATTAATTTGTTTATTCTTTCAGTTAATAAAATGCAACATCTTTCAGTCTTAGCATGATCGATGCCTAATTTTTAGGTTCTAGTTTGAATTTATCTTGTGTTATCTGCTCTTGCTTTGTCAAATAAACTATAGCATATTGTTTTAAATGCAATCTTTCTCCTTCAGACTTCAACGTACAACAGAAGGAGAAAAAGAAAGTTTTGAATAAAACAAATATTTTGTTCTCTCTTAGCTTTGTTGTTTGCTCACAGTGTGAGCAGATTTATTACTATTTTTTATTTGTACAGTATAATGTAAGTGTTGTTTTTATTTAAAATCTTCAGAGCCAACAAAAAAAGGAGTGAAATAGATACAAACCCTCCCACTCTTGTTCCAACTACAATTTTCCATGCATGCGACCCCTACTCTCCTTTGCTTTCAAATATTTGGCTTTCTGAAGTTGGACCAGGGAGAGGAGTAGTGTAATTTGTGGGAATGACAAGAGAAAACTCTCCAAGCTGAATCGAATTACAGACATTTATGTCTATGGGGGAACCCATCTCACTGATGTTATTCGGTGCACCCCTCGAGTTCACCATGGCACAAGAAGGGCTCAAGGTACTATAAACATTCACTGGGATCTTAATGTTTATTGGAGTATCCCTAACAATGAGCTTGATTTCGCGCTGTGATTCTCTTCCAGAGGTATCAAAAAGATAAGGTACTCATTTAGTGGTCCATCTCCCCTAACAGATCAGATAAACTTCGTTCAAATTTCGTGGAGTAATTTGTACATGTCACTCATTCGTCTTTGATGATCTCCAACATTGTTGACACCTGCTTCATGGTGGGGCGTGCTTTAGCCATATGTGTTGAACACTACAAACCAATGCGTAACAATAATACCACAATTTGGATTTCATTACCTGCTGCATCAGTGAGCAACCTCTGGTCGACCACATTGAGCACTTGATTCATAAATGATGAATTCACCCAGTTATGCAAGGTCAGATCCCCTTCAAACATGTCATTGGTGGGGCTCTTACTAGTGAACATTTCCAACAACAAAATGCCATAATTGTAAACGTCTGTTTTAGTAGAAATTGTTCCACTCAGCCCACATTCTGCAATCAATTACATCAATTATTACAATCATTATTGATATTTGAACACAAGGAAGAAAAAAACTGGTATTGATGTTTGAATCCATACCTGGTGCGATATAGCCCATGATACCTTTCAAATATTTGAAATTAAGTGTGCAAAACCCTGCTATTCTAGCTATCCCAAAATCTGATAGATGAGCTTGGTTTTATATCACAATGCACGATTTCCACATGACAATCATGGTGCAGGTATTCGATGACATGGGCCAAATCTAAAGCTATGTTTAACTGTTCTTTCAGTCCCAATTCACAACTAGGATGATTGTCTAGATGCAAATGCTTTTCTAAGCTTCCATTACAAATAGATTCAAATATTGAAGCTTTGAAGTTGTCGGTGTACCGTGTAACAGAAGCCTATAATTTTAACTAGGTTTCGATGTCTAAATTTGATCAATATTTCAAGCTTTGCTATGAAATTTTTGTGGGCGTCCTTTTTCTTTGAATTGAAAACCTTCACAGCAACATGCCTGCCATCACTCATTAGTCCCTTATAAACTGATCCTGAGCTACCCTTTCCCAACAAGTTGGCGTGGCTGAACATATCTGTTGCACTGACAATGTCTTGATATGGGTTACCCTTTTCTAAAAACTTGGCATAACTGAACACATCTGCTGCACTGATAAGGTCTTGATATGGGTTACCCTTCCCCAAAAGGTCGGCTTCGTCAAATCCATCTGCTGCTTTAACAATATCTTCATATGGGATTTGTGAAAGTTTAACTAAATTCTTGAGATATAGATGCAAACTCTGCTCATTCAAAATCCTTATCTCCCTCTTCCTTATCCACACAAATCCTAGAAGGAATATAAAAGCAGTAACAACAAATGATCCACCTGCCACTACTCCCATCATCTTTCTCAAGCGAGGACTTACCATATGATTGTTTTGCCTTATACATGCAGGCAAGGAGGATACATCTGACCCCAACACACCATCATTTCCTATTAGGGATATAACTGCAGTACCATTTGTAAAAGATCTTTCTCCATCCTCATCTACTACTAGGCAATTGAATGACAAATTTAAGAAATGAAGGAATTTCAACATTATGAAAGACTTTGGTACTGTACCTGAGAAGAAGTTGGAAGAAAGATTCATACATCTCATATTTTGTAAATTGCCAAGTGAATATGGAACCGAGCCTTCTAAGGCATTTCTTGATAAGTTCAAATACTGCAACGCCGTGCAGTTTCCAAGGGTCTCTGGAATTCGCCATTCAGCCTGTTGTGGGAGATGTCTATTGCTTGAGCCCTCACAAGGTTACCAATCTCTTGAGGCACGGAATCCTCTAAATAATTGAATGACAGTTTCAGATAAAATCTTATATGAGAGAGATTCGCAACTTCTTGTTGTATGCTTCCAATCAGAGAATTGTGAGACAGGTCCAGAAGTTGTAATTCTTTGCAGTAGCCTAAACCGAACGGTATCATATCTGATAGATGGTTGTGATGAAGCAAAAGCCTTTTCAACCTTTGTAAGTTGGCGATGGATTGAGGAATTCTGCCAGAAAACTTGTTATGGCTAATATTCAACACATGGAGATGTTTTAGCTAGTCTAATTCGTCAGGGATAGTCCCAACAAACTGGTTATTTTGAAGAAACAAACGTTCCAGAATTTTAAGCCTTCTCAATGATGGAATCGTGTCGTTCAAATGATTTACACTCAAATCAAGATGGACTGAATTAGTAAGATAGCCAAGCTGACTGGGTATTTGTCCAGATATGATGTTTTGTCCTAGATCCAAGTGTGTCAGCTAGCAGAGAGATCAATGGTCTGAAGAAAGGACAGATTGGCGAGATGAGAGGAAACAAAACCCTGTAAACCCATTGCTGAGAGATTGAGGGAAACCATAGTGTGTTGTTGTAAATCACATATAACCCCAGTCTAGTTGCAGAAGTGAATATCCACAGTCCAACTCCATACTGAATGGTTGGGATTAGTAGTAATAAGGGAAGACTTGAAAGACAAGAGACACTGTTGTTCCTGCTTCTAATGATGAGAGGTGAAACAATTTGAGGTAGCCAGAAAGAAAAACAAGAGTATTAGCAGAGGAAAAGTGGACATTTTTATACTATACATCGAACAAAGAAAACATAAATGAATTTGATTGAAATTATAACATAGCGTTGGGGCAGAGCATATTGCAAGAAAGCGGGTACTTTGGTTGTATCGTAGAGAAAATACAGTTTCTATGGTGTTAAACAAGGCATCTAACCAGGTTGCTTCGTTGGTAAGGTTGCTTGGTAAGGAATTACTTAAGGTTTCCCTCTAGAGTCCACTATGTATGAGAGTAAAGTGAAAAGAAAGTGGATTTCCTTAAAAATTGAAAAGCTTCTATTAATAATAAAAAATTAGAAAGATGAAGAAAATGGAATTTGCAACGAAGCAAAGACTTTGCAACGCCACTTTCAGTTGAATAGTACTAGAATTTAAGTAAATCTTCATTACAATACAATTTTTTTGGGTCACTGATTTGAACCAATTTTCATCATGCATAAATGGAAAAATATTTCTTCTATTTTCCTTTCCATAGTTTAACTGTGGGCACTGGAAACCAAATATAAACCAAAAAACAACTTTAAATTTATGATAGGTGCTGGGGGATCCCAATTTGGGGGAACATAGTTCCAATTATCTTAAAGAAAATATTTACATTGGTGACAGTGGAAAATTTGCAGACATTGATTGCAGCTTTTATGATTGTGGGATAATGTTGTCTTTCTTTGGATCCAGTAGATTTTTTCTATTTTCAAATCTGTCTCTAAGTTTGTTGGAATTTAAATTCTGCTAATTTTTAATAAATTTCTGGAGGTGCATTTGACCCAATCTATTTTTTTGGATCAAAATCTTAGTCACCCAAATTGTTAGAATTCCAAGTCCGTCATTTAAAAAAAATACATTTACATTTATGACATTCGCAGAGGTACATTTGATACGAGTTAAAAATGATTGAAACTAACTATTGAAAATGTCAAGTTCTGTACATTTTGTAAAATTTAGAAATATGAAGCTATAAACATTGCCTATTTCCATGTGTTGACCACAATAATGAATTCTATTGGAATTTTTCCTCTAATGAATGTTTACTAAATTTTATTTTCTCCAAATTCGAACACAAATGAGGTGCTTAGTGTAATAACAAGACTTTAGGGTGTTAGTTGTGTCAGCATAATTTCTAATTTTCTACAAAAGGGATATTGTAAATTTCTTATCCATTTTGTTTGATATGTATGCTGCCAGCCATTCTGTATGCCTGGTTTTGATGTTCCCAACTGGGTGATACCATTCAGAGGATTTGCACTCATCAATATGTATGGTACAGATACTCCCAAATCAATGATTATCTTTCTACCATGCCTTTCCCTCACGATTCTTTCACTTCTTGCCTTTACATTTTTTCGTAACATTAAAACACATCAATATGTATGGATAAATTTGTTACCATTCTCTCATTCGAAACACACACAACAATTAGTCTTTAAAAAGATATTTGTACCACTTGTGATTGTCATTTCAATCTATACGTGTATATTTATTTTTAAATATTAATAGCAATATGTGACAGTCCACTATACACATGGGTGGTAAGAAAATTGTATTCATATATCACTCTTGGTTCTTATTATGTCTTTGTAATACAATACAGTTGGGTAATGTGTAAATGCTTTGATTTATGAAATACTGTTTTTATCATCTACACAACCTTTCTATTCATATTAAATTTAACGTGTAGGCTTTGTTAAGTGATTGGAGCTTCCAGAGTGAATTTTAATTAGATATATACTTACATAAATTTTTCCAAATAGAAATGAGTGACTTCCAAAAACAATTTTACACTACAGGGGTACATTAGATCCTTCCCAAACTAAGTTCATTTTCAAGTTTGTTTGAGCCTATTATCCTACAAAATTGACAAGGGCAATTTGCAGGTAACTATACCAAAAATTCTGTTTTGGCCCCCAAGGAAGTTTGACAATGTTCGAAAAAGCCTAAAACTTCCTTTCAAAAAATAAAGTTGTTTCAGGACTTAGCCACTTTTTACTTATCCTTCGGGCAGAAATTTGTATGTCGACATGTCTAAAACTGTGCCCTTTTACAAAGGGAAGAAATTTGTGTGTCGACATGTCTGAAACTATGCCCTTTTACAAAGGGTAGAAATTTGTGTGTCGACATGTCTGAAATTGCGCCCTTTTACAAAGGGCAGAAATTTGTGTGTCGACATGTCTGAAACTGTGCCATTTTACAAAGGGCAAAATAGTTTCTTCTTTCTGGGATGTGTTGATCGTTTTTTGTAAAATATTTAAAAGGTTTTGTTGGCATACACGATGACATCATCCATGTTGCACCATGGGATGTTGCCATCCAAAAACTTGCCCAAGTCAACTGTCGACTTTTTAGATATTTTCTAAATATTTTCTAGATCTTTTGTAAATATCTTGTAAGATATTTTGTAAATTGTGGGTTTGCTTTTTTCTTCTTTCCTCCTCTCCTTCTATAAATACTAGAATACTTGTTGTATTCTAGTGTGGACATTTTTTGTATGAAAAGAGAAGTGAGGAGAGAAAGACTTTGTGTTTTATTGTAACAGAAGAAATATTAATACACATATTCAGACTTTGTGCTTAATGTGCGTGTTATTTGCATCAGATCTTTCTTAAGTTAGATCTATGTTTTTATTCTATTAGATTCATTCCTACTATTGTCATATGTTCATCAGTATTGTTTTAATTGTTTATGCAAGTAAGTTTGGCTTTGTTTACTACCAAACCAACCCAAAGCATAAAGCTTCTGACCTTTCCATCTTGGAATTCATTTCTTTTCTTCCTTTAGATCTACCATCCTCTGTTCTTTCCTTCCTACCTTTCTGTTCGTAGTTGGAACTACCTCTACTGGGATGAGATCCCAAAACCCCCTGAAGTTAGAATAGTGTAGATTTGCACAGATTCCTACTTGATAGATTAGCAATAAATCAGTTTCGCTTCGCTGTCTCGAAGAGGGGCTTTGCCCTACACACTATTGGTTTGTTTCCCCACGACCTGCCTAACTGACAGATTTTCGGACCAACAGTTTTTGGCGACTCCGTTGGGGATCAAACTATGGAAATAACTAAAAAATTGTAAAAACATCACTACTAGATTGCAAATTTAAAACCTTTGTTAAAAATCAAAATTTTTGCATAAGTGATCAAAACTGAAAATTTCCTTATGAAAATCCATAGATCTTGACCAGATAGAAACTTTTAGTTCACTGAGTTTTAACAAAAAAACTTGTATATTTCAGTAGATCTGAGATTCTGACATTTCATGATATTTTCAAAACCTTGCAAAATTCAAGTCAAAGATCCAAAAATCAGCCTACTAAATTGACCCACTTTTTATCCTTATAAATCTTTGTCAGAAAACCACAATCGATTGTTATTAAAAAGGGTAAAATTAAATATTGAAAAAAGTACATGCTGCTGATTTTTGCCAAAAAAATCAGAAAATCAGCAAGTATAAACAAAAATAATGTTGTAAATCTGCTCCTGATTGTTGTAAATCTGCTCTTAATTGTAGCAGAAGAGCTCATGGGGAAGTTGATCCAGAAGAGCGTAATTGTTGCAGATCTGAACGCGTACGCTGGCGGGTGAACCATTTACTCATAGCAGAAGAGCTCATGGGGAAGTTGATCCAATTTTTGATCTACTTCGAAAGGCACAACTTTCAGTATCACTCTAGCACAATTCACATCACTGAGCTCAGCGGATCGATCAGCAAGAAGTGTCTCGCCTCCACGAAAGATCCAGATTTCACAGGGTGCCTCGACATCAACTTGCAGTGCTCATTTGCTAAGTGGAACCACACTCCCTGCTCACGTTCTTTTTCCTACTTTTCAAATGGCAGCAAATCTACCTGTACCATGGGGAAACGCCATGGGTCCTCTAGCATTGTTGCATCCAGTCAACCCCCTCCCTCACGAAAATAAAAAAAATTTCTCGTGATTTGATGGGAGCGGAAATCAAAGCATGAACGCTGCATATAGCTACGTTTATTATGTCATGTAGCATTCTGGACGTGACTCATGAGGATGTATCGGTACGTCTCTTTCTAGAGACCTTGCAAGGGCCTGCAGACAGAATGGTTCCAGCACTTACCAGCTAGATCCATCACCAATTGGGCCACATTGCGGACTGCATTTGAAGACAGATACAAACCTTCAGAAGACGCATTTGCGTTATTGTCACAAATCACTCCCATGAAGGAGGAGACCAATGAAACCATGCACGATTTTATCACCTGATTCAATTCACTTGATCAACCGTGTACCGCTTGCCATGATGCCGACATTAGAGAATCAAAAGTGTTTCTTCTTGAACGCAATGAGTTTGAAAGTAAGTTTCTTACTTTTACAGGAACAGATACCCACCTTGGCTCTTGCTCAAGCTACGGCCATTCGGATAGAAGACAACCTTCTTATATCCGGTGAGTTAAGATGGGAGTCGTCAAAATCAAAGGCCTCAACTTCTTCTTAGGCTACCTCATCAGATCCAGCATTCCAGAAGATGGCGAATGACTTGCTCTCATTAAAGAAGCAATTGACTCAAACATCATCTACTACTCCGTACCGGGATATCCCATGGAGGAACTTCACTCCCAACAATGCCACCCAAAGGCCGTTTGTCTACTGCTTCTCCAAGGTTAGCAATTAAAGCCCCTCCGGTCAATGCTTTGGTTGAAATCGAAGAAGATGAGCCAAATTATGAAGAACCTTCATCGTCAAGGCGAAGATGATCAAGATGTCGGTGAACCGACTGGCGACTATACTATTGGGTATATGGAATTTGAAGAGGAGGAATCTGATGAAGAAGAGGGTACCCAAGGGTATGCGAGTGGACAATCATACGTAGTTTTCACTCGCTCACAAGGAAAAGAAGCAGAGGTTGCTGCTAAAAAACAAAAGGAAAAGGCTATGGTAACTCCTCCTCCAACGATCATTAAAAGAGGTAATCCCCTTCCTACTCAACCTCCTGTTAAACCTTTTGTAAAGAAATATTTTCCTCCTGTTTCTCCTCCAATTCAACCTTCCTCCAGTCCCATAAAGACTAGTAATCCTCCTCTACAAACGCAAAACGAAGGACTCATTCCTTTGTTAGCACAACCCTTGGTCGCATTCGATATAGTTGATCACGCCAAAAAGACCAAGATCCAGATGTCTGAAGCTGAGTACCTTCAGTCCAACCCAGAGCAGCTTATAAGATTAACTAAGTATATCCAAAGTCCAGGTTGTCGTCTCTCCTACTATTTCCCTAAAAGGAATTCTTCCCATGCCTCCTACATCTCACATAAACGTTGCCTCGACTTCCGCGTCGAGGAAAATTGAACCTTTTTACCTATCTCTCCTGATCAATGGTAATAAACTAAGTAACTGTATAATTGATTCTAGAGCTTCTGACAATGTTATGCCAGCAAAGGTCACCCATGCTTTGGGCCTCACACTTACTAAACCTTTTGGCAGATGCTACTCCATGGAAACCAAGAAGGTACCATTGATCGGTCAGATCAAGGATGCGCAGTTTGCATTCGCGGCATTTCCTGAGAAAAGGGTAAAAATGACTATTCTTGTAGCTGATATTCCAGTAGCATATAGGATATTGCTAGGGAGGAGCTTTTGTAAAGAAGTTGGTGGGGAAATTCATATGGACTGGTCCAAAGCCGGGATTCCTGTCAAAGGGTGATGCAGACATTGGAACCAGAGTCACAAAAGAAATATCTAGTCACCAACTCTGATGACCCTAAGGCTTAGATTCTTTTCGAATCATCAGGGATGGGAAACTATTTCTTGTCCACCGACTCAGATAGAATGGATGTTCTTTGTCCAAGAAGAGGATCTCAACAAAGTATGGACATTACAGTTTGATGGCAGTTGAGCGACAAGTGGATGTGGTGTTGGGGCTGTTCTAATATCTCCTGAAGAGGAGATTTTCCCTTTTTCTTTCAAGTTGCAGTTCTTCAATACGAATAATACTGCCAAGTATGAATCCTTGTTACTTGGCATGCAAGCTGCAAAAGAGAAGGGAATCAAGAATCTGAGAGTGCAAGGTGATGCTGAGCTAATTGTCAATCAGGTAAAAGGGATATACCAAGTAAAGAATGACCGGCTCAGACACTACCACAATGCAGTATGGGATAGCATCAAAGAACTTGACGCTTTCTCGATCAAAGTAGTTTTGCGAGATCAAAATGACATGGTTGATTCATTGGTCGTCTCAGCCTCTCTCATGTTCCTTCACCCAGGGTTAAAAATGAATACATATACCATTGAAGTGATTTTTTGCCCAAGTGTGCCAGATAATTCATGACACTGGAAAGTGTTTAATGATGACAAACAACTTATCACTTTTTTGGAGAAAGCTGAACAATTTCAAAGAACTCCATTTCGATGGATCAACTTCTACATGTTATGAGTCTCTCACCGATCAAGCGCATGAATCTGAAAAGGATACGGTGATACAACTCAAAGAAAAAAGATTCTGAAAGGTTTGGTTTCCTTAGAACGATTATTTAATAATCATGACCGTTTTGTCAAGAAAAAGTGACAGGATGATCCTTGCTCTTCTTTGGAAACTGAATCCGTCAATCTGGGTACTGCGGAACATCCTCATTCCATGAATATCAGGAAGTGTTGTATGCTCGAGGAAAAGTGAAAATTCGTTAAGTTGCTAAAAAAGTACATGGATGTGTTAGCATGGTATTATGCTGATCTGAAGTCTTTTAAGCCAAAGGACATTCGGCATGACATTCTACTCAAGGACGATGTCAAGCCTTTCTATCAAAAGCAAAGGCACTACAACTCCAAAATCTCAAGTACCATCCAAGCTAAAATTTGGAAAATGCTGGACACAAGAATTATTTTTCCAATTCATCACAGTACCTGGGTTACAAATATTTTTCCTGTGCAAAAGAAGAACGGCGAGATATGCATATGCGTAGACTTTCGCAACCTGAACCAGTCATCCTTAAAAGATAACTATCCACTGCCGATAAAGGATCAAGTGCTACAAGCAGTAACCGGTTTAGAAATGTTGTCTATGCTTGATGGTTTTTCAGGTTACAATCAAATTGAAGTCATGCCTGAAGATCAGTTCAAGACAACATTCACCACTCCTTGGGGTACCTTCGCCTACAACAGAATGTCATTCAGTTTGATCAATGCCGGTGCCACCTTCCAACGAGCAATGAACTTTTCATTTAAAGGTATGATGGGAAAAGTCATCGTGGTTTACCTAGATGACCTGACCGTGTTCTCCAAAAAATGAAGTGATCACTGTGACTATTTGGAACAAGTCTTCATTAGATGCCGAGAGCAAGGAATCTCGCTAAATCCCAAGAAGTCAATTTTTGGGGTCACCGAAGGAAAAGATGCTGGGACATGTCGTCAGTAGAGAAGGAACTAAGATAGATGTCGAAAGAGTCAAGGCTATTCAGAGCCTTACTCTACGTACAAGCAAGACTGGCATTCACTCTTTCTTCAGAAAGGTAAATTTTCTTAGATGCTTCGTTCCTAATTTTGCTGAGAAGACTCGTCATATATCTAATATGATGAAAGGGTCCCAAACATTCCGATGGAGTGAGAAAGGCAAGACATCATTCGAAGACGTAAAAACCTTCATTGCCCATGCTCATGTTCTAGTGTGTTCTGACTTCAGCAAAGACTTCATCATATACAGCTATGCCTCTACGCATACTGTATCAGCTATCTTAATGTAAAAGAACTCCGAAGATATTGAATCCCTGATTGCTTTCATGAGCTCTCCTCTTAAGCCTCATGAACTGAAGATGTCACAATTGGAAAAGCATGTCTTTGCCGTGGTAAAAGCAGTCAAGAACTTCCTCTACTGTATTTTTAATTTTCATACAATAGTGATGGTTCCTGACACGGCTGTTAAGTCTATCCTAACTCAACAAGAGTTAGGGAGGAATTAGATTGCAAAGGTCCAAGAATACGATCTAGATATCAAACCAACCAAGTTGGTAAGAGGTAAGGGCCTATGCCATCTAATGGCTAAAAATAAAGACTCAAAGGTACCTGAAGAGAAAGCCGATCACCTTGATGGAGAACAAAATGAACTGGAGAAAGTAGATTCTTTGCCCATGGTTCTATTTTTCACCACCAATGACGAATGGTATTCTGACATCGCGTTCTTTCTCACCTATGGCAAGTGCCCAACTCACCTAACCATAAAGGAAAAGTAAATTGTGAAGCTCAGAGCCACAAGATACGTCATATGGGATGATGGATTGTACAAACATGGGATTGATGGTGTTTTTATACGATGTGTTGACAATCCGCAACAGGTGAAATTGTTGGAATTTTTTCACGAATCAGCCTGCGGTGGTCACTTATCCTCATCTATGACAGCACATAAAATCATTCGGGCGAGGTACTACTGGCCAACACTATTTCAGGATCCAACCACCTAGGTAGCAAAATGTAAAATTTGCCAATAGTTCATTGGCAAACCAAAGCTGGTTGCATTTCCCCTCAGGCCCGTCATCATTGATGAACCATTCAGGAAATGGGGAATTGATTTCATTAGAGCACTCAATCCTCAATCGAGTGTTGGACATAGTTACGTCCTAACAGCAATGGATTACTTCACAAAATGGGTGGAGGCCATACCTATCAAGCATGCCACTTCTGAAGTTGTTTGCAACTTCATCAAGGAGAATATTATTGTGAGATTTGGCATCCCACACAAAATCGTTGCTGATAACGCTTACAACTTATCTTCACCGGAAGTTATTGATTTTTGTTATGGATACGGAATAACCTTGGATCATGCTTTTGATTACTATCCTCAGGGAAATGGTCAAGCAAAATCCAACAACAAGAACCTGGTAACTATCATACGAAAGTTAGTTGATGAAAACCAGTGGTCCTGGCACAAATCATTATATGATGCTTTGTGGGCAGATCGTATCACTCCAAAGAGGTCTCTCAGCATGTCACCTTTCCAGGTGTTATATGAGATCGATGCTGAAATCCCTATCTTCGTGGAACTTCCTACTCTGCGCTTGGCTCAAGTAATTGAAGATGAAACTTTTTAGAATTCTCTTAAAAAGAGGATTATGTACCAAACGAAACTTGAAGAAAAGCGAGTGAAAGTGGTCGACAAGATCACTGAACACCAGAATCAAGTTAAGAGGTTGTTCAACAAGAAAGCTAAGCAAAGAGATTTCCAAGTAGGAGATCTTGTTCTTCTGTGGGACAAATGAAGAGAACCGAAAGGGATGCATGGGAAGTTTGACTCTCTTTGGAGAGGGCCATACAAGATCAAGCAGCTCAACAGAGAGAATAGTTTCTATCTCTCATATTTGGATGGAACCGAGCCCCTGTTTCCCTATAGCGGGCAGCACCTGAAGATCTTCAGGAAGTAAAGCTTGCTCTCTTCTTTGTACAGTTTTCTTAATCGTTGTGTGTTTGCTTTTTGTTTGTTGTGTGTTCCCTTTATTTTCCTTTTTGTTCACCCTCTGGTCGCCCTTGTTTTTGACTCTCTGTAACCCAATGGATAGGCACATGAAAAATTTGAGATTCTCTACCCTTAAGTTTCACTCAAAGATAGTCCCCAGAAAGAGCCAGTTGTTATCCTACAAAATTGACGAGGAAAATTTGCAGGTAACTATACCAAAACATCTGTTTTGGCCCCAAAGGAAGTTTGAAAACATTCGAAAAAGCCCAAAACTTCCTTTCAAAAAATCAAGTTATTTCAGGACTTAGCCACTTTTTTCTTATCCTTCGGGCAAAAATTTGTATGTCGATATGTCTGAAATTGTGCCCTTTTACAAAGGGCAGAAATTTGTGTGTCGACATGTCTGAAATTGCGCCCTTTTACAAAGGGCAGAAATTTGTGTGTTGACATGTCTGAAACTATGCCTTTTTACAAGGGCAGAAATTTGTGTGTCGACATGTCTAAAATTGCGCCCTTTTACAAAGGTCAAAAATTTGTGTGTCGACATGTCTGAAACTGTGCCATTTCACAAAGGGCGGAATAGTTTCTTCTTTCTGGGATGCGTTGATCTTTTTGTAAAATATTTCAAAAGGTTTTGTTGGCATACATGATGACCTCATCCATGTTGCACCATGGGATGTTGCCACACAAAAACTTGCCCAAGTCAACTGTTGACTTTTTAGATATTTTCTAGATCTTTTGTAAATATCTTATAAGATATTTTGTAAATTGTGGGTTTGCTTTTGTCTTCTTTCCTCCTCTCCTTCTATAAATACTAGAATACTTGTATTCTAGTGTGGACTTTTTTTGTATGAAAAGAGAATTGAGGAGAGAAAGACTTCGTGTTTTCTTGCAATAAAAGAAACATTAATACACATATTCAGACTTTGTGCTTAATATGCATGGTATTTGCATCAAATCTTTCTTAAGTTAGATCTATGTTTTTATTCTGTTAGATTCATTCCTACTATTGTCATATGTTCATCAGTATTGCTTTAATTGTTTATGCAAGTAAGTTTGGCTCTGTTTACTACCAACCCAAAGCATTAAAAGAAGAGGGAGGGGAGGATCAGGTCGCCCAAAGATCAGACACCATACCACCAAACCATTTCCCCTTTCACCAATGGAAGGCGGTGATATGATAATCTAGGAGGGAAGAGATACAAATTAAAACCTATACTCCTCACTATTGACAATCTTTAGTTATGAAACAAATTACTGCCTTTTATAAGCCATAAAGGTTGGTATAAACAATTTCTGTGGACTCATATATGGAAAGCAGGGCCACCTTCTAGCTGCCAAACTTGTCACTGTGTTTGCTCTGTGTTTAATAAAGGGGGAGGTGAGGGCTTGTTTTGTCCCTTTAGGTTTATACTTAGATCTAGAAATGAATTTTTTTTTTTAATAGATCTAAGATTTAGTTGGAAAATACGAATAACATCAAACTTGTTGCATCCCATCATCCACAATAGACACAGCCACAACCAAATAGATAAATGGAACAAAATAAAATTACAAGAGATAATGCAGGGGGAACTTGTGCACCCAACTATTTAGCCAAGAATGGAGGAACCCGTTAGGGCACCTGTTCATTGCACAATTTTCTCATGCTAAGCTTTTTCCTATTGAGGGTGATGCTAAAATATTGTATTGATAAGTAGATAGAACGAGTACAATGAAGGGGAAATTTACTATAGCAAAAGATGACACACACAAGCCTCTGAATCCTAACGTGAAAAATTTGGGTGTATTATCTAGTTATGCATAGTATCTACTTAGGAAAATATGACTCAATATAACATAAGTATTAGCTTATGGACATGGTAGCTCCTTAAATTGTATGCTATTGTGTGTAAGCACAAAACATATCCTTTTCTTTCAGAGAAATTTTAAAACTTGAGGATAAATCAAATACACGCCCATGTTTCACCCCTCCCTCTTCTGATTTTTGACATGAGCGCATCTCGCCTCTGCTGGAATGTCCTACACCAACAGTGCTCTTGCCTTGGGACAGATATATGGTGAACATGCAAAACCTTTCACATGATGTTTTTAGGATCCAACTTGTACAATAAAGTACTGAGTCTAGAAAATCCCAGGTGAACAATCTCATGTTGCATATTGTAGTCAAAATGATCTTAAGTTTGGCCCTTTTCAGTTTCCATTTTGTTGTATCGGATACTTGCCCATATTGATACTTGCATTTGTATCCATACAATTTAGGCATCAATCTCAATCTTACATGACTACAAGAGCACTGTGAATGGTTAGTTGCATAAAAACTTCTTAAACTTGCCCCACTCTAAGGCTTATAGACCTTTTCATACTTACTTTCCCCTAGATTTTTCATTTTTTTGCATGTTGGTACATAATTTTACATGATAAGCCAATAACTTTTTAGACTAAGCTGTAGTTTTTTTAGCTTTATAATCGTATTTTGTTCCATTTGATATAAATGGGCCTTTTCCCCCATCTTCCTTGTTGGAAAATCAAGTCAGAATTTATTATGCAACTAATATTTGTCTTTCCTAGATTTAGCTCCTTGACATATCAGATTTGCATTTAATTATGACTACTGCACATTTATTTTTGGTTGATTATTCTCCCTAATTATCTCTTGTCAAAGATTTTGTGTTGACTTGTAAGGCAAGTTTTTATGAAGGTGTTTATTAATAATAGTATCTTGTTTTATTGGGAGAAGAAGAGAAAAGGAAAGGAGAAGAAAGAGAAGAAGAAGGAGAAGGAGGAATATCAAACTTGGGAGAAGAAGAAAAATGTGCAGTCCCATCTCAAGTTTGGACTAGTTTTGTTGAAATAATTTCTTCATTTCTCAGTTGTTATTGTATGAATGAATGTTTTGTGTGCAGCTGTAGCTGCTGTTCATTATTGGTGAATATTTATATGTATTGCTGAAGCAATTTGATGCCCAGATCTATGTTATTTGCAGCCAAGATTGTTGTGTTATTTTTTTGTTATAAATTTATGTAGCTCCTCTTTTCCCCTGTTTTGCATCATTTTAATCCGCTGCATTATATTTTTTATTGCTGCACAAATATTATGTAGTTTCCGTAGACGCTACAGTTTCCATAGATCCTCGCATTCCCTTCATCTGGTATCAGAGCCAGGCTAAACCCTTCTTCTATTTCATTTTTGGGTTTTTAGTTTTTTCATTTGGCAACCATTAATGGCTTCTACGTCTGGTGCATCATTGGTTAGTGTGCAAAATCTGATTTTCATAGGAAATAACTATGAGTATTGGTCTTTGACCATGAAAGATTTGTTTCAAACTCAAGACATTTGGGAAATGGTTGAAAACGGTTACCAGGAACCAGCAGACCAGTAAGCATACAATGCTCTTACACAAGCTCAAAAGAACGTCTTAAAGGAACAGAGGAAGAAGGATGGGAAATCACTGCTTTATATCCATCAAGCAATGCATGAGAGCATACTCCCAAGAGTTGCAGCAATAAAGCAAGCCAAGGAAGCATGGGACACACTCCAGATTGCGTATCAAGGTATGGACAAGGTTAAAACTACTAAATTACAGCTCCTTAGAAGATAATTTGAAAATTTATCAATGAGAAACTTAGATTCAATAGAGTCTTTCTTTACTCATGTTGTTGGTCTGATAAATCAAATGAAGTCCCATGGAAAGGTCATAGAGGATAGGAAGGTTGTTGAGAAGGTACTTAGAAGTCTCCTTACTAAATTTGATCTTGTAGTTGTGGCTCTAGAGGAGACCCAAGATTTGAGCCAGTTTAGTGTTGATGAACTACATGCCTCTCTTATCAATCATGAATATAGACTGAATAGATCAAATAGTTCAGTTGAAAATGTATTTTCATCTCAGATTTCTATAAATCGTGGAAGAGGAAGGAGGAGTTTCAGTCCTAAAGGTAGAGGGAGAATTTCTTCTAGAAGTGGACGTAGTAGTAGTCATGCAAATGCTAGTGATAGAGGTCAAAATTAGAATTTTAGTCACCCAAGTGGCCAAAGATTTGACAAATCACACATTCAATGTCACTATTGTAAGAAGTTTGGGCATTATGCTCATGAATGCAAGAAAAAACAATATGATCAACAGAAGCAAGGTCAAAATCAGTCAAGTAGCACTCCCTCAGGCAGCATGTTCATTGCATGCACGAAGATTGCTGAAGCAATCCCTACAAACTCTCCAGTTGAGTGCAATGTTGTTCAAGAAAGCCCTTGTGACATATGATATTTAGATTCGGGTTGCAGTAATCACATGACAGGTAATAAAGATTTGTTTTCTAGCTTGGAAGAATCAGTTAAAATTGATGTTACACTTGGTAACAACAACAAAGTCACTGTTTTGGGTAAAGGTACGGTTAATATTCTAACCAAAAAGGGGGAGCCAAAATTTATGCCTGATGTATATTATGTTGCTGGTCTAAAACACAACTTGATGAGCATTGGATAGCTAATACAAAACGGCTATAGATTGTACATGGAAAACAATGAGTGTGTTATTTTAGACAAGCTTCCAAGCAATATGCTTATTGTCAAGGTACAAATGACTAGAAACCGCATGTTTCCATTAAAAATAAGGCCGGCTATGAAAGGAAAAACAACTCAAGCTGTTCATGAGACACATACTGTAAATTCTGGAGCAGCTTTTAAGGTAGAAGATACAAAATTAGTAATAGCCAAAGACAGCTATGGAAAAGTTCAAAACAGCTACAAAAATGTTCAAGACAACTATGGAAATGTTCAAGACAGCTACAGAAATGTCCAAGACAGCTACAGAAATGGCCAGAACAGCTCCAAAGAGGAAAAATATGTTTTTGTAGAAACTCAAGTAGCGTTTCAATCAGTGGTAAAGAATGATTCTTGGCTATGGCATTTTAGATTTAAGCATTTATATTTTGGTGCGTTGAAATTACTACATATGAAGAATATGGTAAAAGGTTTGTCATTAATTGAGAAACCAAAAAGAGTTTGTGAAGGATGTATTATGGGCAAACAATATAGATATTCATTTCTGATTGGCAAGGCAAATAGAGCTATAGCTCCACTTGAGATTGTGCATTCAAATATTTGTGGGCAAATGCAAACATCGTCTATAGGAGGCTGCACTTATTTTCTTACTTTTATTGATGATTTCACAAGAAAAACTTGGGTTTATTTCTTAAAACACAAATCTGATGCATTTGCTTATTTCCAGCAGTTCAAGGCACTTGTGGAGAAGTAAAGCAGCCACTACATCAAGGTTATAAGGACGGATAGAGGTGGTGAATTTATATCTAATGAATTTTTAAATAAATTTTTGCAGATCTCATGGCATACACAAGCAATTTACAGCCCGCTATACACCTCAGCAAAATGGTGTGGCGGAGAGGAAGAACTGAACAATTATGGAGATGGCTTGTAGCATGATGGCAACAAAACATCTACCAAATGAATATTGGGCTGAGGCAGTGGCAACTACTGTTTACATCATGAATAGGTGCCCAACAAAGAGCGTAAAAAACAAAACCCCTTAAGAGGCATGGACAAGAAGGAAACATAGTGTTTCTCATATGAAGGTATTTGGTTGCATTGCATATGTGCATATTCTAGATGAGTTGAGAAAGAAGTTAGATAATAAAGGACAAAAATGTATATTTGTTGGTTACTCAGAGGAAACAAAAGCATATAAGTTGTTTGATCCTATCAATAGGAAAGTTATAATCAGCCGCGATGTTTAGTTCGTGGAGGATAAAGCATGGGATGGAAGCATAGAGAGGACTGTCAGAGTTGCAGCTGCTGTCCCAAATGATAATATGGTGGATGAAGTGTTTGTAACACCAAATATAACTCAAACAACAGCTCCTTCCAATCTAGGGATGGTACCACAAGTTGCAACTCAAGCTACACCTTCATTCACACCAAGGAGATCTTCAAGGCTGTTGTCCACACCAACAAGACAACAAACTTCACAAGCATCTACATTGGAATCTACATCAATCGATATCCTTGGAGCAACACCATCTAGCACTCCAAGTAGTTCTTCATCTCCGGATCCAACTCTAGCAAGCATGATGCCACGAAAAACAAGGAGTTTGAGTGAGTTGTATAATGTTGACACAACTAATTCATTTTCAATTTTTGCTTTATTTTCTCATATTGATGATCCATTAACATTTGAAGAGGCTGTGACTAGTGATATATGGGCAAAAGCCATGGATGAGGAGATTGAATCCATTGAAAAGAACCAAACATGGGAGTTGGTTGATTTTTCGGAAAGCAAAGATGTAATTAGTGTCAAATGGATTTATAAGACTAAACAAGATGCTGATGGAAAAGTGCAAAAGCATAAAGCAAGGCTAGTTGCAAGGGGCTTTACACAACAACCCGGTATAGACTTCAATGAGACATTTGCTCCGGTTGCTCAGTTGGATACAGTTAGGACTATTTTAGCTATTGCTGCCCACAACAAGTGGCTTGTATATCAAATGGATGTAAAGTTTGCATTTTTAAATGGTTATTTAGAAGAGGAAGTGTATGTGGAACAACAACAAGGCTATGAGCTACCGGGTCATGAAGACAAGGTGTATAGGTTGAAGAAGGCACTCTATGGATTGAAGCAAGCTCCAAGAGTTTGTTACAGCCACATTAACTCCTATCTCATTAAAAATGGTTTCCAAAGAAGTGGTTGTGAACCAACATTGTACATCAAGGTCAACAAGCAAGGTAACATTTTGATTGTTTGCTTGTATGTGGATGATCTAATCTTTACCGGTGATCTAAACATCGATTCTTTCAAATCAGTAATGAAGAATGAATTTGAAATGACTGATTTGGGTCTTATGAGGTATTTCTTGGGGATTGAAGTCCATCAATCCAATGATGGTATATTTATTTCTCAATCTAAATATGCAAATGAAGTTTTGAAGAGATTTAATATGGCAAGGTCCAAGGCATCCCCAACACCGATTACGACAGGGATGAAGTTAAGCAAGGAAGATGATGGAGCATGTGTGGATTTTACATTGTTCAAGAGGTTGGTTGGAAGCCTTATGTACTTAACAGCCACAAGGCTGGATATTATGTACGGTGTAATTCTGATTTCAAGGTTTATGGAGTCTCCAAAAGACTCACATTGGCAGGCCGGTAAGAGGATATTAAGGTATGTAAGTGGTACAAAGGATTTTGGTATATTGTATTCCACTTCAGATGATTTCAATCTTGTTGGGTACACTAATAGTGATTGTGGGGGCAGCATAGATGATAGGAAAAGTACTTATGGGTATACTTTTCACTTTGGTATAGGTGTTGTGTCATGGGCATCAAAGAAACAACCCATTGTGACCCTTTCTTCAATTGAAGCTGAGTATGTGGCAGCCACTAGTGCTACGTGTCAAGTTGTTTGGATGTGAAGGATGTTGAAAGATTTGATGCATGATCAAAAGGAAGCTACTATAGTATTCTTTGATAACAGTTCAGCCATAGCATTATATAAAAATCATGTGTTTCACAAGAGAACTAAGCATATTGATACGAGGTATCATTTTATCAGAGAGCTTGTAAGCAACAAAGAAATTTGTCTTGATTTTTGCAGGTCTGAAGATCAATTGGCTGATATATTTACAAAATCATTGACAAAAGAGACATTTGAGTATTTACGAAGTGGCTTAGGAGTTTGTGACTTTGCACAATTTAACAGCTCCGGAAAATTGTCAGTTAGCTCCGGAAATGCTCCAATAGTTTTTTGAACAGACTTGATTCAAATTTCCATGATCTGCAGCTATTCATAATTAAGGGGGAGTGTTGGAAAATCATGTCATAATTTATTGTGCAACTAATATTTGTCTGTCCCAAATTTAGCTCCTTGACATAACAGATTTGCATTTAATTATGACTGCTGCACATTTATTTTTTGTTGATTATTCTCCCTAATTATCTCTTGTCAGAGATTTTGTGTTGACTTGTAAGGCAAGTTTTTATGAAGGTGTTTATTATTAATATTATCTTGTTTTATTGGGAGAAGTAGAGAAAAAGAAAGAAGGAGAAGAAAGAGAAGAAGAAGGAGGAATATCACATTTGGAAGAAGGAGAAAAGTGTGCAGTTCCAGCTCAAGTCTAGACTATTTTTGCTAATAGAAAAACTTCATTTCTGAGTTGTTATTGTATGAATGAATGTTTTGTGTGCAGCTGTAGCTGTTGTTCATTATTGAAAAATATATATGTATTGCTGAAGCAATTTGAAGCCCATATCTGTGTTATTTGCAGCCAAGAGTGCTATGTTATTTTGTTGTTATAAATTTCTGTAGCTCCTCTTTTTCCCTGTTCTATATCCTTTAAATCCACTGCATTTTATTTTCTATTGCATTCTGTAGATTCCGTAGACTCCGCAGTTTCTGTAGATCCTCGTATTCTCTTCATTCCTTTCACCAGTGACATTCTACTCAGGTGGAATCAATGCAAAACTTGTGCAATTGTGACAACTTCTTTCAAAGTTAGAAAAACTGAAATCCATATATTAGATTGTTGATTGTGCCTTTGGTTGCCTTCAATCTAGAGTGGTTCTTTAATACTTTAGATGTTATTCTTCATGGTTATACGCATTGTTGTTAATTTTCTAAGCTAACAATTCCTTATGCATTGAAATGTCATCGATGGTCTTCTGCATCTTGATTACAATAGTATCTTTTCCTTGCAGGATGAAGACAATAAAGACACCATTCAAGATATAGGTTTCGAGGTAGAGATTATACCTAACATTTCTACTTGGTCTAAAGATCAGGTAACTGTGACAAGTAGTTCAAAATAGATGGAATGACTTGTGCAGCATGTGTTAACTCAGTTGAAGGGGTATTGAGAAATTTACCAGGTGTGACACGAGTAGTTGTTGCAGTGGACACTTCATTGGGGGAGGTGAAATATGATTCAACTCAGATAAACAAGACAGAGATTAGATCCTATTGTGCAATCAGTGTTTGGGCCCCATTCAACAAAGTTCTGAAATCATTAGAAGCTCGGTTTAAGACCTGAAAATAGGCAAAAATCAGGCTATAAATGAATAGGAAAACGTATATTATATCAGTTGTTACGTGACTGTATTAAAAGAGAGATGCATGGATACAGATAGAGATGTGATAACAGATGCAAATAATTCCTAATATGCCTTATACAACCTTTAATCATCTTGTATTCACATTAGAAGTATGTACTGATCTATAAATTTGAAGCACAGACCTAAAAATAGAATCTAAAAATTTGTATCTGATGAATGTTTAGCCTAGTGACCTGGGATTAGATAAATCTAAATATGGCCGATTTACAAGGCTCAATTTTGTGCTTAAATGCAAATTTGATTGGGCAAATCAAGAAATACATTGCAAATAAGTTTTCAATCGGATATAGATAAATCCAATTGGTGACTATCTACCTATTTCAACCCCATATTTAACTCCCAAAACTCGACATCTTCCTTGGATTCAATTATCAAGTTGAATCACAAATATGATTTTGTGTTGCATTGTATAAAATTCCCAAATAGAGCCATTGGAATCAAAACATAAGTTTTACACAAAAAAATCCCTTCACCATGTCGCATTTGAATTAACAATAAGCAAATGTAAACTTTCCAAATTGCATCCAACTTAAATTAATAATCTGGATCCCTTCCCTTCTCAAATGGGCCCTGCAGCTAAATGTGCATCTACAGACTAACTATTTTAATGCAACAAAGATTAAACTACATAGCTCGAAACCAGAAGGAAAAATTCAGAACCCTAATAATTTTTAAATCCCGCCATCTCATTCACAAAACTCATGCTACAAGACTCCTCTCAACCAAACTACTACCGGTGTAGACTTGCTCCCCCAAGAGTTCAGGTGTTTATCTACATAGTTTTCGTTATAGTTGGTTGAGTTTAGACGGTCCACATGCATAGAGAGACCTCAAAATTGAATTAAAGCTATCAGGCTAATAGCTTTTCACATGTGAAATGTGGATGGTAGCAACTTCTATTGTCAGTGTAGAACTTCCTTAGATGGGCATCGCCCTCTGATGGAAACCCAAGCTTAGTTAACAAATTACTTAAGATGATGGGAAAGTAAGTAGGCTTATGTGGTTAAAATTCAAAGTAACTTGGTTAATGGTTTGTATATGTATGTGGAAGATAAAATCTATTGTAATAAACAATGGACAATACTGGGTGTTAATCTTGAACATGAATATACATTTTCAGTTTTATAAACCAAGATAAAATCTCAAAATTTCCTTTACCTAGGAAGAGAAAGCTGTAAATAGATAAATAAATACTAAAACCATGTCAAACATGTCAAAAAATATTATACATATACATTTCCAAAATGAGGAGGAGCCTGTTTTGGCTCTTAGCCTTTCTATTTTCTTCTTACACTTCGTATCCGCTACTTAAAACCCACGAGTCTCCCCAACTCGGTTAAAAAGTAAACTGAAGTGTCTTCAATATATTTGTCTGGATTATGACTTATGTCCTCATTTACAATAGGAACTGTATGTTGAAGGATTTAAAAATCCCTGTGGGTACTCGGTAAGGTCTTACTTTTATCCAGAATGCATAATATACGAGTTTACGAGGGAGCAAGTTATCCTCTGAGAACTAATGCAATTTCGAATATTCTATAATCTAGATTATAACTATTGATGAGGAGAGCATTTGTATCACCAAATTTTGTAGATAAAGTTCTCAACTTTCTTTGTTTGAAAACATGATACATCTTGACATATTCCCTCGATTGTATGCTGCGGCTTTCTACAAACATGAAAATCACTTTATTTTGTTTTCAATACAATGTCTCTTACGGATGTCTTTTTTGGTTTTCAAGACATTATCTCATTTTAACTTGCTCTTTCTTTGTAATCTATATGGTAGACCATTATATCAAAGACAACTATTTACTAAATTGCTGAGCAATCATTTGCATCTTGAAACAAGATGTTATTGTCATGTCTGAATGCAATCATAAAATGCATCATTTTCTTGTTCAGTAGTGCCTCTAGCCTTATAACCATGAACGATCTACTCTCTAATGGAAGTATACATAGCAAGGAAAAATTTTCTTAGACTGTTAATTATGCTAGAGCCACTAATTTGAATAAAATTAAGCATAGACCTGATTGTATATATTTTTATTATTACATAATTTATGTCTTGTGTAATTTGATATATGGTGTCCAGCTTGTGCCGAGTTGATATATATAATGCAACTTCAACAAAAAAACAATATCTTGCATGCCTCATATAAAACATATTAATATACTCTCATAATTTCCAATTTGTATTTTCTACGTATTGATTAAATACTATGCAAAGTAGGAATGCTCATTCTGCTGTTACATAGGACGATAAATTTATTCTGCAATGATATTAGTGGCACCCTTATGTGATTACATTTAATTTTTCTATTCATTTTCTTAAATACTATCCACTATCATTCAGTCTTTCCAATCTACGCCTCTAATACGTTGTCTACCCACCTCTTTGCAGATGCTTCAAAGCATGACAACCACATTCAACGACATATCATACCATATTGGAATAGATTGTACCCATATACAACAACTACTATCTAAATGCATACAAGAACAACACATAGAAGACACACCTGTAGATGACGATGCAATATTCACAATGTTGCCACAAGCAACCCTACAAGAGGCAACCATTGCCAATAAAAACACCATCCACGTCCTTAGGGAAAAGTTCTATGCAACATACTATAAGCTCACCACCCCCCCCCCCCCTCGGATGAACAACCACCATTGTAGGACCCTACCTAAGGTCCACACGTACAAACCACAAGTTGTAAAACTCTTGTACCAAACTCTCTTTTACTATTTCAAATATGGTTCTACTAAACAATACATATAATGATTACTGATATGTTTTTACATTTGCTCATCCATGTTCTTCGCGAAAGGGGGTTCACGCGAAAGGGGTTTTCGCGCAAACACCTCGATTTCCGATCTCTCCCAACTTCTTACTCGTGTTTTTGGGACACAACATTGTGCTTTGACCCCCGGAACTTATATTGAGCCCTACTAATTACTAGCTACAAAAACTTCTCCTCAATTTAGCAGAGTAAAACTAATTTCAAAACAAAAACTTTCTTAATTGAGAAGGATTATTTAAAACCAAAAAAACACCACACAAAAAACAACTATAATTATAGGCCAAACCTAATTAGTGAAATAAAATTGCAAAAAAAACACGGCGTAATCTTGCTCCACTCGAAGCGACCACTAGTATATATATCTTCAATGAAATAAATGATAACAATGTTATAGTATCATACTAATAAATAATCATAGGAAATGTCTTCCCGCATAGTGTAATAGCCATTTCCACTAACCCATGACCTCCTATGGTGGAGGAAATTGTAAGTATTTTTGTGTTGCAAATCGTCCTATGTAAAAAAGGAAATAATAAAAAATGGGAATATTACTCTAGAAAAATAGGAGCAAACACTTAGGAGAAATATTATCAATATTAGTTAGAGGCTTAAGGATGGGATTTACAACCCATGTAGAGCATATTTAGGCACTAAAATAGTCATGGGTAATATTATCAAATTTTAAAATCTATGATACCATTTCAATGCAGGGTTCATTTTAAGACACCTCTATAAAATTGTAGGTGGAAAATACCTGGCGAATATCCCCGGAACCAGTTTCAACGAAAGGTGAATTTGACAGTATTCCAAAAACAAATTTTCGCCTGGGTTTTTGAGCCGGAGAAATAAGAGTTCAAGACATGGTTGCATCATTGACGCGCGACAATAAGACGTCAATAATCATTCTTGACGCTCGTCAAGGCAATGTCAATGGCCTCCATTTACGTGCGTCAACAGACTCCATTGACGCGCGTCAACATGTCCCATTGACACGCGTCAATGGAATCTGTTGATGCATTTGCGTCAATGGAGTCTGTTGACATGCGTCAATGTCATGCAGTTGACGCGTGTCAATGGAATCATTGACATGCATCAATGGTATTTGTTGACGTGCGTCAATAGATTTTGTTGACACGCGTCAACTAGAGGCCATTGACGCACGTCAACTGAAGCCATTGACGTGTGTCAAAATACCCTGAGCACTCATTGAATTGTGACGTCAACGTCAATCCTTCTATTGACGCGCGTCAAAGGACTCATGCTTCAACTGAAGCCATTGATGCACGTCAACTGGAAGCCATTGATGCATGATTTAGCCTATAAATACCCTCTCAGCCGGTCATTTTCTCATTTACACTTTCCGGCTCTTGATTTTTTGCAGATGTCCCTCATTGTCAAAGACGCAAGCACAACTATAATGTTGACTTCACATGCTTCCCAACTATAAGCTCAGGAAAAAAATCAAGAAGAGAATCCAATCCAATCCATGGCCAAGATCATCTACAGGAATCCCTTGTGCCCTCACATCCATACTGTTTTAAAGATGTCTTCTGAATATAAAGATTTGATGGATGCGTGTGAGTTTACAGGGCTCGTTAATATGCCCCATTTCGAAACAGATCCGGATATTTTGAATTACCTTCTGTCGTCCTACAATTCAGAGGACGGCCTTTTTTATGTGACTCTGAACGACGGCTGAATGTTCCAATTCAGTATCGAAGAAAATGACATCCATCGGTTTACGGGCCTTCCGTTCAGAAATTTACCAATTGTTACAACCAAGACAACACTCCTGGAAGAAGACAAGAAATTTCTCGAATCAACGTTCGGTTTCCATGTTGATTGTAAGTATAATTCGTTTTAATTCATATTTTTTATTCTGATACAATTTGGTGTTATAAATTTATAGTAATTTTCACTTTTTGGCATTTGCAGCCCATGTCAATAAATCCAAGCATGGTGTGGATACGCAATCAATTGCACACCACTTTCTTGCTGCAGTTATTTCATTTTTTCAATCCAGAATTGTTTTGCAGGGTCGCCAAACAGATATACCAAATTGGGCCATTGCATACATAGTTGCCACTATCTCAAAACAAAAATTCGATTGGTGCACCTATCTATAAAAAAAATAAGAACTGACATAACAAATTCAAAACTTTCAGAAAAACCTGTCATTTATTCAACAAACTATCTCCTCGGCCTTTATTACGAGGCACTTTTAAATTTAAAAGATAAAAAAATTCCTACTTGCACTGATGAGGAGTTGATGAAGTTGTCAATTCCATTTGAAGAACAACAGGTATAAACTATTTAGTTTGTATTTCAATTTTCGACATTGCACTGCACAGTTATTAACACTTAAATTTTAATGTTTTGTAGAGAAGATTTATTGAAGCCCTTCCCCGAAAAAAAGGCGTTATCGAGAGGAAGAGGCCAACAACACGTTGAGGCTTCGGGAGACTCCCAATCTGAAATGGAAGCTCACTCCTCTCCAAACCCTCAACAGTTTGAACTCGTTAAAGGCCAGAGAAGTAATACCTTCTCATATATTATTTACAAATTCCAAATTTGCATATTTATTTTTCAATTTAAATTTTAACCAAATGAATTGACATAACATTTAATGTTGATGACATTGCAGGGACTTTGGACCATACACTTGTTTCAGAAACTCAACCTTCTTCCCCAACTCACTCCATACAGTCGCATGCATTCGTATCTTCTGAACAAACACTGAATACAACTCCTACAAGGCCACCCTTAGCACCGAGAAAAACTACCCCTCGACAACAAGGTACAACTTTTCGATACTATCGTTTAATTTCGTAGTTTTTGCCTTTTTGAATTGTTTTCCTATTTTTCATGTTTTTTCTTGTACTTTTCAGCACATGTCAGTCCTGATCAAACCGCGGCACCGACACCCACTCAACCAATAATTTTTAAAATGCCAACCAGAGGAACAGTGAAAAAGAACATTGGTAAACGCATGCCACTTGCTCTGGCCCCTAGCGGGACACTAAACATTGCCTCCTCCTTTCAAATTCCAACTCTCTCACTTGGTGGCTTGCCCAGTGCAATGGGCATATCAGTTTTGAACAATATAAATTTAGATGAAGATTATTTGGGCATTGATAGCAATGACCCAACTGGTTTTTTCAATACCCGCGAGATGATTCAAGGCCAGCAGGTATACTTCAATTTAAATATGCTTTACAATTTTGAATTACATTTCGATTTAAATTTATTTATCTAAATCTTGATTAATTTTATCACAAACAGGATCAGCCCACCCAAAGGCAGAAACAAGTAGCAGTTGATCTTGCTGAAATCCCCCATACTTCTCCAGTAAGATCATCTTCATCAGATTCAGATAGTGAACAGTTGCTACCTTTTCCTTTGGAGAACTTAATTGGTTATGATTGTCAATCCCATGTCAGTGAGTTTATTCTACCTCATATCAATCAGCTTATAGAATGGGAGAGAAGGGCTAAAGTTATTATCAATGAGATTATTAGTCGTTATGAAAATTATTGGCAAAGGGATAGTTTATACGCTGCAGTCCAAAATCAACCTGCGAAGATGGATTCCTTACTTACCCAAGTAAGAAGTGGGACTGTCACGTATAACAACAACTATAAAGATGACATTTTAGATAAGTCATTAAACAAATTGGAAAATATTAGTGCCGAGGCCCAGGCATATTTTAACAAATGGTCCAAGGACAAGGATTTGGTAGCAATTGCAAATGCCGAAAGAGATAGAGCAGTTGTAAGTACTATCACTTTCAAACAATCATTCTTGTTAATTTGAAATTTTCATTTTTTAGTAATATTTTGAATTGACATTACTCTTTTTGTGCAGTTGAAATATGAAAATTTGAAGAGTCAAGCAAAGGTATTGCAAGTTCACTTGGAAACAGCGAAGAACAATTTATCCGCAGCAAAGAATTTGAAGCAAAATATTGTTTTGGTTAACAAACAAAACAATACACTAAAGCGGATAATTAAAGAGCACGGCTTCGACCCTGACATATTATTCAAAGCTAAGGCAGCAGCTGATCCAAATTTGTTGTCGCATGGAGATGCGACAAATCAAGAAGAAAGAATTTTAAAAAATCTGGACAGTGCTGCGGAAGATCTTATAAGTTCTGGGGTTATTTTAGCTATTGGGGAAAGGGGTACAGCCACATTGGAAGAAGCCATTGGGGAAAGGAGCACAGGAGTAGAAATGGATAAAGAAAAAGAGGGTTGAAAACTTGAAACTTTTATTATTGTGGAAACTTTAAATATTGAGTTTGGAAACTTTTAATATTGAGTATGGTATTTGAATTTAATTATATGGATTTGATATTTTAAAATTCGAAATAATATATAATCTTTAATTTTGATTGCATTAGATGGGGATTATCATGAATTATATGTATGTTTCTTGTTTACTTGGATTGTCATGAATTGTATGTGGACGTAGATGATGAATGATGGATAATTGTTTTACAAACATGGAATGATGATAGATGATGATGAAAGATGATGAATGACGATAATGATATGATATATATGGACGATGATCAATTTAATGTGAACGTAGATTTATCTTCAAACACAATAATTCTTCTTCTCTAGACATTTGAACTTGTTTTAGGATAATTCTTCTCTATACTTGTAATGATATGATCATAATGTCATTAGAATGGATATAGATGATAAATAAATGGAATGTGGTATAATGGATATAGATGACATTAATGATTAGAATGGATATAGATGAAATTAGAACGGATATACTTGTAATGATATGATTATGAATTGTTTTAAAAACATGGAATTGTTTTAATAAATTTAAATTAGATAAATAATTGTTTTAATAATAATTGTAGTGTCAGGACTCAGGATTATGATAATGGTATTGTTTATCCCACAGTTAAAAATATATCAAAGGATTTTGCACATATAAAAAATAAATTAAACATAATTTTAAGAAATCAAGAAAGAATCATCACTGGTAAGAAATTAAACATAATTGCAAATATGATAGGGTTTAACTTACCTCTTGTGTATTAGATTTTTGTGAAATCATCAATGGTAACGTGCTAGATCTTTGTTTTAAAAAAACTCAACACGAGAAATGGATTAGTAGATAGAGGGGTGAGTTGCCTGACATTGTCAGTCCTGAGAAGTACCAGCTTCCTCGGATGGATGTCAACCCACATTTTCCAAAAAAATAAAAGATTGTATTAGAATAAATGTAAATATATAGACCTGTAACATCTTTAATGATAAAAAGAGCTGAAAAAATGTAAAGTAACAAACAATAAGATTAAGTTGAAGAAGATACCTATTCAAAATTGAAATCATCACTGGTAATGTGCTAGATCTTTGTTTTAAAAAAATTCAACACAAAAAATGGATTAGTAGATAGATGGGTGAGTTGCTTGACATTGTCAGTCCCGAGAAGTAACAGCTTCCTCGGATGGATGTCAACCCACGTTTTCAAAAAATAAAAAGATTGTATTTAAATAAATGTAAATATATAGACCTGTAACATCTTTAATGATAACAAGAGCTGAAAAAAATGAATAGTAATCTTTGTTTAACCTAACAATTATAGATTAAGGTGAAGAAGATACCTCTTTAAAGTTGAAATCATTTTTACTATATAGACCACTGGTAATGTGCTAGATCCGTGTTTTAAGAAAACCCAACACGAGAAATGGATTAGTAGATAGATGGGTGAATTGCCTGTACATTTTCACACCTCTTTTTTCACGAGAAGTGACCAATAAAAAGTATTGTAGTTAAATAAATTTAAATATATAGACCTGTAACATCTGTAATGATAAAAAGAACTGAAAAAAATTGCCTAAAGTGACAAACAATAAGATAAAGATAAAGATAAAGAAGATACCTATTTAAAGTTGAAACAATCCATTATCAATAGCTTCATCAAACTCGATGTTGTCTTCTGTAGAATGTGACGATGAGCCAATTACACTCTCAAGGTTGGGAATATTTGTACTTGTAGCTGTATTATTCACACCTCTTCTTTCGCAAAGGGAATTCCAGTGCGCAATTGCTCTGTCGAATGGAAAGGTTTCGATGGAGTATCGAGAAACATAACACCTCATGCAACTTTCCAGATTTTTATCCAACCTGTTTCTCAGTTTTGATTTTATAAATGATAATGCACTGAAAACCCTTTCGTCCTCCACAGACCCCAAAATCATTGTTTGGCATAACTCATATAATCTGAAATATTCACTGATATCTTCTTGTAAGATAGAACTTTGATAGATTCCTCACCACAGCCTTGTAATAGCACCACTTTCAGAAGGTTGGTCTAAATTCTTATATTGGTTCCTCATTGTTGTTGCAAAATTTGTTGATTGAAACTTTAATAAATCGGCATTCAGTATACCTTTGATTTCCATACCCTTGAGCTCTGAAGTCTTTGTAAATTGTTCCATTATTGTACCCATGGATTTATGGAAATGCTTTCTGACAAAGTCTGCACGGCCACCTTCTGTATTCCAAAAATTCGGATTCATCATACCCATTGCTTCCAGAATTTTGTCTTTACAGAAACGTTCCCTAATTTCTGATGACAAGGTTTCTGAAAATTTTTTAAGCTTTATTCTTGTCTCAACTATCACAGACTCAAACAAATTACGTGTCACAGGAACATCTTCTCATTCCGATCATGTAATATCTTGACGTCTTTGCAAGATGTGCATTGGTATTTCCCTCCCATTAACAGAGATGCATAGGTGATCGTGGATATTAAATCTAAAAAAGGTGTTAGGATTTTTAAGATCTAATAAATCTCTCCAATTTTCAAAAGCAGGTGCATCAAAACTATCCTGGGAACAGTACAATATATCAAGGCTTTGGCATACCATTTTCCTCATCCTTATAAAATCCACGATATAGATCAATCTGCCATGTGTATGCTTCATCAGTGTATTGATCTCCTTCAACATTGGAAGAATACAAATCAATGTAAGCAAAGTCTCCAAATCAGTTAAGCGGAACAACAGGTCCCTTGCCCTATCAACTTCATGACAGTATTTTTGCATGAAACCAACCAATGAAGGATACTCCTCACGAACTCTGCATGCTGGTTCATACAAAGAGATCCATCTAGTCTCCACATCCTTCAGAAGTTTTTTTCCGTCTGTAATTCCAATTGCAAATTTTTGGAACTCCAGAAAACGCTTTGGGCTACTTGACATATAGGCATGGAGTTCTCTTATTAGGTCTTCTAATTTAGCAACATTTTCATGGTTGCTTACCATTTTATATGCTAAATTCATTCTGTGAGCGATGCAGTGAATTGGTAGCATATATGGGGCCACTGTTGTTTGTAATCTAACACAGAGCCCTGTTCGGTGACCCTGCATGAAAGATGCACCTTCCGCTCCAACGCATACCAACTTCGTAGCAATTTCATAATCAATCATACCAGAAACATCTTTCAAATGAGAAACAACTATTTTGTATAGGTTTTCGGCATTGGAGTTTTCAACCATTTTGATAACACCCAATAGATGAGGTGTCCTTATATGATTTTCTAATGTATAGATGTGGATACATACCCATGCAGTGTTGTCGAATGCTGTCACTTCATCAATTGAAAGAGAGATAAAGTTTGTTTTTTTTACATTCTCTTTCAAATCTTCCTTCTCTATCATCGAGAGGCATTTTGCCATTTCCCATCCACTACTCTTAGACCAATGAGACTGAGGTACATTCAGCAGTCCATTAAATTGATACAAAACCTTGAAATCGAGGAAATCTGACATTGCCCTTCCTTTTTTAAGTATGTGAAAAAGAGTAGAGAACTGTATGAATTTTGCTTGTAGATTAGTTTCTTTCATCTTACCAATATGCGATGTGATCGTTCCTCCCTTTTCCAAGAGATGTCTATGTTTTTTCTGCTCTGCTTCATATTCCGCTGCGTATCTGACATGCATGCACTCCTTTTTCAGTTTTCCACCTATGTGTTTTGATTTTCTAGCAATCCACCCCCTGTTACAAGTTAAATATTATTTTCCACAATGTTTTTCTATAGTGTCTAGCTTCAGTTGCATTTTTTGTTGCTTTCCCCAATTTCCACATACATATTGTACATGTACATTAACATGGGATTTCTTCAGAATTAGATGATACAACAGGTTCAATAAACAAAAATTTAGCTTCCCAGTCAAACTTGTATGTCCTACTAATGGTGCACATATTCTTGTTTGTTTTCAATGCTTTACTTTTTTGAGTAGAATTTTGTAGCAATATCGCAATCACCTGATTTCCTCTTTCTTGGACCGGAGTTTGATTTTGATTTATGTCTTCCATTTTGCTGAGTGTTTGTATCTGTGATATCTAGCTGCACTTCTGGTTGCACCCCATCATGAACAATATCTTCAAGATCTGACATATTATCGTAGGTTTCATTTGTTTGACTGTGATACTGTGCAGAATGCATGTCCACCTCAATAATGCCTTCCACACAGTCAGTATTCTGATTGTTTGTCGGTGGCATGTATATGATTGGTATTTACACTATCTGTACCCGCAGAGTTTCCAAAATACTTGAAGAGTGATTTATGAGATTTCTTACTTACTTTCAGGTTATTCGTATTCTTTGAGCTAACACCTTCCATTATTCTGAAGAGAGTGTTACGTCAGCAAAAGACCCAAGAAGCGACTCTATCCAGTCTTTGAGGTCTCTGTCGCGCGTGAACCCTATCTGAGGTCGCGCGTCAACAATGCCCGAGTCAGCCCTTTCTCAGTCGCGCGTCCACAGCCTATTCCTCTGTCACGCTTCCACTCTCATAGCCCAAGTTACTATCGCGTCAGTCATAGCTCTGTCCTTGTTGCGCGTCAACTGCTATGCCCATTTCGGGTCGCGCGTCAGTACACTTCCCTTGTCATGCGTCATCAGTTCAGCTATCCTTGTCGTGCATCAACACTACAGCTCTTATCGCGTGTCTGCAGTATATCTATTTGATCACGCGTCAGTAATAGAATATTTGTCGCCCGTCAACATTGTCCCTTGTTGCGCGTCAACAACTGCATTTGTCGCGCGTCACACTGCCTAATAGTGAATCTCTGGTGCTCAAGAGTATGCAAGTTCAAACTTCACAGTATTGGTAATTTGGTAAGCTACTTGAGGTATAATACCCGGTGAATCACATAGGTTTTTATAGGAGATGTTTTCAAATGAAGGCGAAGCCGACCCCCCAAAAAAAATATACTATATATTTTAGGCGAACAGGATCCCTAAATAATCTCAATAACATTCAATTAATTCACCTAAAGCCAAATAATTGATATCTAAAATAAACAAATTATCCATTTATTTTATTGTGAGAAATTTTCAAATTGATGTGTTTTGGTTTAGTTAGTTTAATTCCTTATTTCTCTATGTCAATAATGAAATCAAATGGTTTTAGTTATGTTAATGAAACCCAACAGTCTATCTTCCACCATTCAAAGATCCCTAAATTTCATGTTATCCTTTTTGAGATAGCATCATCCCAAACCATTTTATTCCTTTTTACTTGAAAAACTCTATGATAGAACCCTCTCTTAATGTTTCCACATTAGGGTCTCTATATATGTGTATTAAATATCACTCTTGTTTATCCTATCCCATTTGAAATCATTGTTACCCTTAGCGCGTAAAGTGAGTGTATGGTCTTATAGAAGGTAAGCCTATCTGTAGTTGTATTATTTATTATGAAATTTTAGTTTATAGGGTGTAGAAGAAGTAAATTCTACCTGGAAGAGTAATTTGAAGGAATGGTTGAGGTTTCATTCTTTACTCTTTCCCATTTTTATGTTTTACATTAATCTTTCCAATAGAAAAGAGAAAAAGTATTTGCAAACTCTTAAAGCTTGTGGAAAAGGGAAAAATACTAATAATAATAAGAAGAAGAAATAGTGTTGGGTAGTCCCAATTTCAGATTTTACAACCCTAGAAAATCATTGATAATAAGTGGTAATCAAAATACATGGGTGTATGCATAATAAATAAGATAATCTAATAAACAATATCTAACACCTAGTAGATCTAATAACCACACTAATTAATCATTACAATCAACATAAATCCATTAGAACGGAAGCTAATTTAATGCATCTAACATTAAAAACATGAAATGCTAAGCCATCATTTGATTTTTTTGATGGGATTTGGATTGTAGACACCTCCTTTGGCGAGTCGTACCTAGCCATGTGTAATCAATAGGACTTCTCCAAGGAAGAGGAAGAGGTCTCACCAATATGCCTTAATGGCCATTTTTTGTTATCCTCTTACTACTCTTACCAAGTAGAAAATGGGAAAGGGTTGCTAGATTAATGAGCTTTTCAATGGGGAAATGCTCTTGTCTTATGCTAATGTCTTACCAAGGACATGGAGTGTAAAAGTGTAACCTCAAAATGTAGGGGGGTTCTTTATATAGTTTTCCAAAAGGGAGAAACTACCATCCTCGTGAATGTGGGATAAAATACCTTTATGGATTAGAAATAGATAAATAGAATTGAGAATGGTTAAGTGTGATTAGGGAAAGTTAATCAGAATTTCCAATTTAAGTGAGTTGGGTGTGATTTAAATTAATCAAGTAGATTGATTAATGGAATCTGAATGATCAGAGATGGAGAATGACCCAATAGGAGGGTAAATTACAATTTAGAAGATTAATTAATCAATTTTGGCTAGCTAATTAACTAATTAGAGTAGGATTAAATTAATCGATTAGATTGATTAATAGGCCAAACTAGGCTTGTAAAATCTAGTTGGAGAGAAGTTGATGGAATCTGAATGATCGGAGAAGGGGATTGACCCAATGGGAGGGTGAATTACCATTTAGAATATTAATTAATCAATTTTGGATGATTAATTAAGTAATTAGAATATGATTATAACTAAAAAAGTAGTGTTAATTTCCATCTAGAATGAAGTGGGAGACTAGTTAATTAACAAAGTGTTGTTAATTGACCGAGATAGAGGCGAGTGTTAGCTAATTAGCAAGAAAGATGTTAATCATCACAAAATTAATAGAATAATAGGATAAGAAGTTCAATTTTAGTGTTAAAATTGCGTAGCCGAATTTAGGTGTCTACATTTTCCCCTCTCTAATGTGGGTAGCGCAAGCAGTGTCACTTCAAAGATAGTAGACAATTACAGATAGTTAAATGTTGTAAGGGTAGAATAAAATTTAGTAGGGTGGAAGATGCCCCCTTGTGTGCCAATGGGGTGATAAAAAAGGTCAATGGATTCTCGAAAAGAAGAAGAAATGATCAAAACTAAAGAATAAGACACTGTAGCGACTGAGAGTTGAACTAGGCCTAGTTGACCATTGTTCAAAGTGATTGACTTCAGAAAAGAAAGCTCGGGATTCATTATGTGGAAGGAAAAAGGTAGAGTAGGGGAGATGAAAATGATCTCTATTACCCCATATTGTATGAAAGTAAGTGAAGATAAGAAAATCAAGAAATGTGAAGATCACAACATAGCTGAAGTACCATCCTGGCTCGGAAGTGTCTTTTTATTTAATATAAGCACAAAAAAAAAAAGCAAAATGACATGAAAATCCATAATATTGATTTTTGTTCCATGATAAAGAACTAAATCAAAGAAAAATACATAAAGCAATGCAGTACGAGAAAGTAAACAAGCAGACCAACAAATAAACAAGCAGATACATATAAATTTAAATAACCAATGTGCTAGAAAGTTGTACCAATGTTTTTGTTATCTAGCTTTAGTTCCCAAGTGTTTGATTTATACGACATGGGTGAAAATGATGCCCTAAGAAAGGATACATGAAAGGGAATAAACAGAAGACATAGAAGTCTTATGAAAAGTAACGTGCATTATAAAACTTCCCCGAGTAAAGATAATGCAAGGGAAGACAAACATAGTAAGAAAACTAGCTTTGTTAATGAAGGAAGATCACAAAATGATATGCATGTTGTGCACTAGAACAAATAAGCACTGAAGTAGGATTTTTTTAGTATATGTTCCAATGTTTAGTGTTTTTTTAATTTTTCCATAGTTTTTAACTATTTTTGGATTTTTTTGATTTTGTATGTTTAGTATTTTCAAGGTTGTTTGAATATTTTGGATTTTTGAAGGTTTTCCAAAACTATGTATAAGAATAACCGATCACCAAGGTTCCCCAGCGATAGGTGATGATATACAAGGGAAAATCTTGCACATATATACAAGAAGAGGATAAGTCGGATCAAGGCCAAGAGGAACAAGTTCAACAAAATGATGAACTCAAGCTAATGAAGAGCTAATAAGGAACTAGCATGGCCCTAGTGCAAGTTGGCCAAGAAACAGATGATAGATTAGAAGTAGAGGATTATTTACTAAAAGGGGACAAAGTTTCCCTCAAACATGGTAAAAAGGAAATGTTATACACATGGATTTTCTGCACGAAGTAGAAATAAAAGTGTAAATGTTATGGAAGAGTATGGAAAATGTAGCTAGAAGATTGGTGATGAAAAGGTGATGAGCCAAAGGAACAAATCATGAAACAATACATAGACTAAAAAAAGAGTTCGAATAATTTCCAAACAACAATTGGTAACATACTAATCCTATTTTTTCATTGAGATATAGTGTTTATATGTGGAAATTAATTACTTCTTGAAGGAAAGGGTTAAAGAGGCAATACGTGAAGACAAACTAGCCAATGTGTAGGAATATTTTATTTTGATAGGTGATTTGTGAATAAAAGGTGGAAGGAAAGGTTGTACATTGCTCAGAAATAATCTAACACTTAATTCACCATATATGGATTAATGTGTAATTATAATAAAGTAATTATTTAATTACTTTAGTTAGCTTAGTTGTTAGTGTGTTGTTAACATCCCTTAGATTGTGGAGGATGTTCTTTAGTTAGAATATTATTCTCGGATGATTTCCTATAGAAGTTTTTTTTTAGGGGCAATATGCTATTTCTGCATATTTGCTTTGTTTAGAAGATTTGTTCCTTGTATTGAGGAAGAGATAGAAGCTGTCCAATATCTATAAATATTGCAGCTCTCTCTTTTGGTTGTAATGCTTGATTTTAAGATTAATAAAATATACAAGCTCTGTCTTGTTTCTGTGTAAATGCTTCTGAGTTGTTCTGTGTAATTTCTTATCATGAAAGTATTCAATTACAACATCTGGTATCAGAGCACGTTCAGATCATGAACTGTGAGGGAGTGTAGGAAATATTGAGAAAGGAGGATAGGAAGCTTGAGCAAGAAGGAGCCAGAGTTGCCCCAGGCCTCTTCACTACCCCTCTCCAACTCCACACATCCTGGCAGTAGATTCTGGAATCTTCAGAAGCAGCAGAAGCCACAATTGATGACAATCACGACAATTGGGAAAATTGAAAACCTGTGTTGAAAGATACACGGTTTTTGCCTGAGCATAATCCAACGAGTAAGGGGAGAAGATTTCATGGAGTACAAGCCAACACTCTGCAGATCCGAGCCAGACGTGAGGATATTGCATGCCGTGACCGAGCTCCATTGTTTCTGCACCAAGCACTGGCAACCCCTGCTCTTTCCAGCCTACATTGTATCTACCACCACGAGCAGATCTATCCTGATTAAAGGCGAGGAGAACCGAGCGAGAAAGCTTGAAACGGCTTTGAGGAGGACGCTGAGCTCGTTCCAAAGACTGTAACGTCCCTGCAATAACAAAGTATACAGAGGCGTCCGTGGATAAACAGAGGCGACGGAGGAAACAAGAAAATCCGTCTGCCAGGTAAGCCCTATATTCGGGTTTCATATAAATATATATATATATTTTTAAAGTGTTAACAGTTTAAAACGTCACATCCGGTATGTGCGTTAAAAATCGTCTATAAAAAAAAATTTCCTTTTTTGAATGATGTGAAAAAAATCAGAAGTATAAAAAAAAAAATTTCCATTTTTGGAAAGGGGCCCGGAAAAGTAATTTTAAAACGGTCATAACTTTCAACTGGTACCTCGAATTGAGGTGCCGTTTTTTTTTGAAAGTGTGTGTTTTTTTGAGCTCTACACTTTGGTCTAGTCAAAGAGGCCAAAGAGCCCAAAATTAAATTTGTATGGGAAAAGAGGCCAAAGTGCCCAAAAATTTAAAAAATTGCGAAAATATTAATTTTTCGTAAACAAGAAGGGGGGTGCAATTTTCTTTTTCTATTTACAAGATGTTTGTAAAAATGGCCAATAGTGCCGAAAAATCATTGTAAAAGGCCAAAAAGGAGCCCACACTCAATAAAAATCAATTTTGGGTGGGTGTGTACTGATTTGAGGGGGGGGGGGACTTGTTTCGTGTTTGATTCTCTATCTCTCTTTTCTTTCCTGCACAAATGGCTAACAATGCGCCCAAATTCTTTTTGCCTGATTCACAACTCCTACGAGGAGATAATTATGCTGCATGGAAAATGAAAATTAAAACTCAACTTGAATTTGAGGACATAATTGGTGTAGTTGATGGCTCGTTAACAAGACCAGAAAATGATATTGCTCAACAACGTGTGTTTGATCGTGCTAATCAAAAGGCAAAACTTATAATTTTGTTTGGTGTAATTGATGATGTACAACCTCATATTCGTCAAGCGACAACTGCAAAAGAAGCATGGGATAAACTAGCAACTGTATATGAAGCTAAGAACAAAAATGCTATTTTGTAATTACAAACACAACTCCATTGTCTCAAAATGAATTCTAATGAGTCTATTGAAGGTTTTCTAAAGCGTGTTGCTATATTGAGATCATCTCTCCAAGCTTTGGAAGTAGAGGTCACTAATGAATCTCTTGTCCCTATTGTATTGAGAGCTTTACCAGCCTCATACAAAATATTTGTCACAACTCTCAACATTATGGGTCCAACTACAAGTTTTGAAGAGTTAGTGAACATGTTACAACAGGAAGAGTCCATGAACAAACCTATAGAAGATGAGGAACAAGCCCTCTCTTCATTCCATAAGGGAAAGAAACATATTCATACAACTGGTAAGCAACACAAGCAACATTCTCAACAGAATAATCAAGGGAACACTCAGCAAAAGCAGTGTCAGATTTGTGGCAGAAAAGGACATGACTTAAAAGATTGTTGGTATAACACATTTCAGAAGGGTTCATCTAGTGGAAAGAAGCCAAATTTTCAACAATCTAGTCAAGGTTATCAAAACAAACAACAAGGACAAAGGAAAAGTAACTAGAAAAAGAAAACACCGCAGCACGACAACATTGCTGAAGAAGAAGATAACTCACCAGATGAGGACTTCCTATTTGCTGCACAATCAACTCAAGAAATCAATTCACCACAGGCAATTTGGTATGTTGACTCAGGAGCAACAAGACATATGACCGGGAGAAATGATTGGTTCTTAGAGTTAAAGAATACACCTAACAAAGACTCTGTTTCGTTGGGTGATGATTCATCGTACAAAGTACAAGGAATTGGAAACATCTCCTTACCTCTTGGATCAAGAAAGTGTACAATAAAGGATGTTCTATATGTTCCTGGATTGACAAAGAATCTACTTTCAGTAAGTCAGCTTTTGGAGCACAACTTAAAAGTGGATTTTGATTGTACAGATGGAAAGAAGATGTGTTTAATCAAAGATAAGTCTAAAAAATCCAACATTGTTGCACAAGCTTCTGGTGTAGGTCGTATGTTTCAGTTGGATTTTGTTCACACCAAAAATCAGGCCCTTGTAGCTAAGGATACATCATCGGCACAATTGTGGCATCGACAATTTGGCCATGTAAGTTTTGGCTATCTTGAAACACTTCGAAAAAATAAAATGGTAAGAGGACTGCCAAATTTCAAGAAAAATACAAACAAGTGCACAAATTGTTTGGCAGGAAAACAACATAGAGCTTCTTTTCAGAAAAGCAGTACATTCAGGGCCCGTGGTAAACTTGATCTGGTGCATACCGATCTATGCGGACCTATGAGACCTAGTCATTCAGGGTTTCAATATTTTATGCTCTTTGTTGATGATTACTCACGAAAAATGTGGGTATACTGCATTCACACCAAAGACCAAGCCTTTGAAACTTTCAAGAAATTCAAAGTAGCTTGTGAAAATGCAACTGGTAAGAAAATTAAAACACTCCGCTCAGATCGAGGGGGTGAATACACCAGTAATGAGTTCAAAGCTTTTTTGGAAACACATGGAATTCGTCGGCAAATGGCACCTCCATATACACCACAACAAAATGGTGTAGTTGAGAGAAGAAATAGAACTATAATGGATATGGTAAGGTGTATGATTGATGATTCAGGCTTGAGTAAAACATATTGGGCAGAAGCAGTAAAAACAACAGTTTATTTGCTGAATAGAGTTCCCACTTCCGCACTTGATGGAATAACACCACAGGAAGCTTGGTCAGGGAACAAACCATCTATAAAACACCTTAGAGTTTTTGGATGCAAGGCAAGTATGCACATTCCTAAGAAAAAGAGAACTAAACTTGATATGAAATCAGAACAACTTATATTCTTGGGATATAGTGATGAAGCCTTGGGATACAGGTTAATGGATCCAAAAACAAGAAAAATTTTCACAAGTAGAGATGTTGAGTTTTTTGAAAATAAAGAAGCAGATGCTCCTTCCATAAACTCACAAAACAATCCTACTAAGAAAATAGAAGATGTTCTTGATGAAGATAACGATGATGAGGATAATTCAACTCCTCCATCTACAGGAACAGCTAAACGTATGCCTAAGTGGTATACTAATCTAATTCGAGATGCTAAGTTGGATAGTGTTCCTAACACATCCACTTCAGGACCTAGAACTCATAGTATGACTCAAAATGAGGTAAACTTAGCCTTAATGAGTACAGTAATTGAATCAAGTGAGCCCACTACAGTTCAAGATGCCCAGCAGTCAAAACCTTGGTCAAATGCTATGAATTCAGAATTCAACTCTTTGATTAAGAATAACACATGGAAACTTACAGATCTTCCACCAGGGAAGAAGGCAATAGGTTGCAAATGGATATTTAAAACAAAGTACAAATCAAATGGAAGCATTGATAAATACAAGGCAAGATTGGTAGCTAAGGGTTATGCACAAAAAGAAGGCATTGATTATGAAGAAACATTCGCACCAACAGCTAAGATAAAAACAATCAGGATGATATTTGCTCTAGCTGCACAATTTGGTTGGAAAGTTCATCAAATGGATGTAAAAAGTGCATTTCTCAATGGGGATTTACAGGAAGAAGTCTACATGACTCAACCAGAAGGTTTTGTCATACCAGGTAAAGAAGGAAAGGTATGTAGACTCATAAAGTCACTGTACGGTCTCAAACAGGCTCCCAGGGCATGGTACATAAAGATTGATGAGCATCTCATCAAACATGGATTCAAAAGAAGTCCATATGATCCTAATCTCTATCTCAAAAAGCAAGGGGGGGATATAGTGATCATAGTAGTATATGTCGATGATCTAGTCATCACTGGAAGTTCGGTGAAGATGATTGAAACAACTAAGGAAGATCTAAATCGATCATTCGACATGACAGATCTCGGGCTTCTTCATTATTGTCTTGGACTTGAAGTATGGCAAAAGGAAAATCACATCTTTGTTACTCAACTAAAATATGCCAAGACAATTCTTGAGAAATTTAGAATGATGGATAGTATACCAATGGCTACACCTATGGAGACAAGGCTTCAATTGTCTCGCACAGATCCATCAGAACAAGTAAATGTTACTCTTTATCGACAGTTGATTGGGAGTCTCATTTACTTAACTTATTCTAGGCCAGATATCAGCTATGCAGTTAGTTATCTTTCTCGATTTATGCAAGAACCAAGGGTTTGTCACTGGAAAGCAGCAAAGAGGGTACTGAGATACATCAGAGGAACCATGGACTTTGGCCTAGAATACAAGAAGAATGATAACTTCTTCTTGACAGGATATATAGATTCAGATCATGCAGGTAACGTTGATGATAGGAAGTCCACTTCAGGATTTGTGTTCTTTTTGGGATCTGGACCTATTTCATGGGGGAGCAAGAAACAAAATTGTGTTTCAAGGTCTTCCACAGAAGCAGAATATCACGCAGCAGGAGGAGCTGTCTGTGAAGCGATTTGGCTCAGACGGATACTTGAAGGATTGGGAATTCCACAGGATCATCCAACAATCCTACATGTAGACAATGAAGGAGTAATAAAACTTGTTCGGAATCCAGTTTTTCATGAACGCACCAAACACATTGAGGTGCAGGTACATTTTATTCGTGAACAAGTTCAGAACAACAACATTCAGCTTCAACATTGCCCGACAGAACATCAGCGTGCAGATATCTTCACAAAATCTCTTGCACGTCCTAAATTTGAGGCATTCAGAGTATTTCTCTCCTGTTCACTTCAGAATATGATGAATTAAGGGGGGGAATGTTAGAAATAATCTAACACTTAATTCACCATATGTGGATTAATGTGTAATTATAATAAAGTAATTATTTAATTACTTTAGTTAGCTTAGTTGTTAGTGTGTTGTTATCATCCCTTAGATTGTGGAGGATGTTCTTTAGTTAGAATATTATTCTCGGATGATTTCCTGTAGAAGCTTTTTTTTAGGGGCAATATGCTATTTCTGCATATTTGCTTTGTTTAGAAGATTTGTTCCTTGTATTGAGGAAGAGATAGAAGCTGTCCAATATCTATAAATATTGCAACTCTCTCTTTTGGTTGTAATGCTTGATTTTAAGATTAATAAAATATACAAGCTCTGTCTTGTTTCTGTGTAAATGCTTCTGAGTTGTTCTGTGTAATTTCTTATCATCAAAGTATTCAATTACAACAAAATATCATCAAAGGGATGAACATGGTGGGAAACTTGCAGAGGAATATGGAGATAAAGGAATGAATGCATCCATTTGTATGCAATACTATGATTATGCAATGTTTGGACCAACAATGTCACTCTGCACGTGATAGGATCAGAACAATGATGTTTTTGATTTATTTGATGAGCGAGACTAAGGAGATTTTTCTTTATCAAGAGTGATATGATCTCCAATCTCAATAATCATGGTGAGATCATACTCGATAATTGACTGTGACTTCTCTTGGAACATGGATTTTGTATATGAGAGATTGATTTCTCTATCCATATGGATTTTTACACTTTTTTCCATACTTCGATGGTTGGACATTGGTGTGCATTTTTTAATTGCATTTGCGAATGATTAGATTTATGGATTTTATATTTGTTTTAAGCTTTGGAGATCTCTCATGGTTTATGTATGTTATCTTAATGAATAAATTTCCAGGGATTTCATATAAGACTAATGCATGATGTTGTTGATCCCTGATAAGTGGGAGAAGAAGACGAATGATTAGAATTAGATGATATGGAGTGTTATGGGTGGTGTTGGGATTTTTTTAGGTGTTTATAGAGTGATGATATGATGGGATGAAGAGGATATGGTCCAAGGATTGAAGGAAATGAATAGGTAGGAGGTGGCCTAAGAATATAAGGTAATAAGCTACCAGGAGATGGACCAAGGATATACATGGTATATGGGATCCCAATGAATAAATGATGGGCTACCTGGAGTTCTCCCATAGATAGAACATGATGGGATACGTAGGAGGTGTATCATAGAATATAAGATTATGGGCTAGAAGGTAATGACCAATAGATATGAAGATGATGGGCTACCTGAAGGTGTCCCATACATAGAAGATAATGGGTCTATGAAGGTGATCCCAATGATTAGAATATGATGGGCTACTTAGTAGGTGTCCCATGATATATAATATGGTGGGATACACAGTAATATGACCCAATGAGTATAGGGATAATGGGATACTGCGACAGGTGGCCCATGAATAGTAAAGGATAATGGGATACACAATGGTGATCCCAATGAATCAGCACATAATGGGCTACCAAGAGGTGAACCACATGAATAGAAGATAAAGGGATACTAGTAAGCCCAATGACTGAAGCTCAAGGATAGATCCCATGGATTGAAGATGATTGCGGAATTGTGATATGTAAAGAATGATGGAGTGACGATAGCATTAGACATATGGATCAATGTATAGACCCATCCTATTTTTTCATGTAATGGGAAAGATGAAGATGGAAGAATAAGAGTTGGATCAACTTCGATGATATCATGATCTTCCTTCATTTTTGTACCATAAGGACTCAACCTATTCCCCAATATGTGCATACGCATCAAGGTAAAAATTAGAATCCTTATCTTGTGATCTTATAAATTATTGTCATCATGTAAGTCCATGAGATTCATCCATTGCTTCTTCATTCTGAATGTAGATAAATTAGAAAGTGTGGTGGATTAATGATAAAAGATTGATTTGATGGGAGAGGTCCAACAAATTTTCAAGATTTAGAATATTTTTGATGACAGAGATGATGGATATTGGATGTTGATAGAAGAATATGACTCAAAAGATATGAAGTCATATTTGGACTTCAGAATGTCTCGAGAGTTTAATTGATATGATATCTTTAGGAAAGGTTGGACATTGGGTTGCCTAGAATATTGTTTAATGTAGATAGAATAATTTGATTGTGTAGCAAGTTAGTCGATTGCGACGTAAGGGTTGACTTGGATGATTGATTAGAGGAATGTACATATTGACCTCAGATATTCAATGGATGAAGATGTTTTTTGGGTGGCTGGCCATTTTATAGAAGTAATTTTATTGGATTATACTCTGGAGTCTGGGGAAGAATTAGAAAAATAGAATGGAATAGGAGATGAAGGTGGAGAAGTGAAAGATAGCTTGGGTTCCCTATTTTTGTAAGCATGAGGAACCATATGATATCTTGGCATGGTTGGAATTCGTTGGACTTGAATTCCTAGACCTATATTATCTAAGTTGAACTCCTTCAAATGGAAGAAATCTCCATGTCATTTTTAGAAGCATAACGAATTGCAAACTAGACATCGTGCAAGGATGGGGGTTCTGATATAAATATTAGAGTAAATCTAAAAGAAACGAACATCATAACGACACAATTTTTATAATCAAGTAAGCTTGGAAAAAAAAATGTCGCAAGGAATCCAAGGAAAAAAGGAGCAATGTAACGACCACTAAGTAAGATATCTCTAAGCATTAAAGATATACAAAAAGGAATATCTAGAGACATCTATGAAAATGTAGGCAATGTAACAATGCATTGTCAATACTCAAACCATGTTTATGCAAAAAACAAGCTTTAATTATCAAACATGGGTTGATATAATGTGAGCAGCGTAACAATACAATGTCAATACATAGATCGAGTTTCAAGGAAACAAGATGTAAGTATCAAAAAGGAATTGGTACAATGTGAGCAGAGTAATGAACATGAGAGAAACTATCCTAGGGGTGAAATGTCCCAATGTTGGTTTAAGGAGACCACCAAAATATGAATATGTATCAACACTCTTTCAACACTTAAATCAAATTTGCAAAGAGGAATGGATTTAAGTGGGTACAAAAGAGGTCAAAATAATTTTGGCGGCACTTCGAGGTGTTCTCTTTTGACCCAAAAATTCCAAAAAACAAGGGAAAGTATGAGTGGTGATGAAAAGTACAAGGCCCAACTTCGGTAGAGTTTTTCCTTGTTCAAACACCAAGGTTTTAGCTTTGAGGAAATTTGGCTAAGTACGATCCATGATGAAATTTATATACAAGGTGAAATTCAATGGAGTCTCATCTTGTTTGAAAAACAAGGTTACGACTCTGAGAAAGTCTTGTTTTGTAATAGCTCTTTGAAACATGATGTTGGATAAGGTAAAGTTGGCCCCAATGCCAAATGGGTCCATATGTTTTTGTTCTCAACACTCACTAATAAATTTTCTAAGAGAGGTATGCTTTTCTAGAATAAATCCTAGACAAATGACCATTACCCCACAATCAAAATAATGAAAGAGGCTTCATACAGAAAACATTTAGCAATATTCATGGGAATTTCTAGTTAAGTAGGTGGTGGGAAACTTCCTGGTTTTATCAACCAGTTCTCTCAATGCGTTGACTACTTCGGGGTTCCTGTGGTAATCCTCACAATGTGTTTTATGGCTTATGCCAAGATACTTCCCATAATTTAAAGTGATTGGTACGTAACCTTCTCATTCGCACTTGTAAATACAATGTGATTGAATGGTGTGTTTTTTATCTTTAATCTTAATGTGGTTTTGCATGCCTTTCGAAACATGCACATAGTTTAATCTGTATTGTTTTGATGTTTGATCTTTGACAAGTGATTTGGTCCTACATCATAAATGTTTAATAGTTTTTCCATGACAAAAAGGATCGGTTGTTTTTTATTCTCAAGATCGCTCAAAAGCACAAGACAAGAATGTACACAACATTGAATCCAACTAAGTAAAAATGAGAAAAACATAACTAAAAACGAGTAAATTCCTTTAAAATTTTACTTTTAAAATGATTTTTTTAAATCCACATAAACCAAATGTTAGAATGAGGACCATTTTTTTTATTCTCAAGGTCACTCGAAAGCGCAAGAGAAGAAAATACGCGACAATTAATCCCACTTTAATGAATGGTATGAAAAAACTTAATGCAAATATTCCTAAGTGTTTTAACCCCAAAAACCTACAAGTTTAGAAGTTAGAAAACCTATAAAAAAGCAAGGAAATCAAAAATTAGATTATGGAAATATTTGGAAAATTTGAGAAATTGAATGAAAATTTTACACAATATTGCATGCAGCAAAAACATGGAAAAAAAAAGTAGCTATAACAACAACCTATGAAAAGAAAAAATGTAGCAAGAATGCAGCCCGTGAAAACTAAAAACACAACAAAGATGTAGTTTGCGCGTGAATAGCAAAAACAACAACAAAATTGCATCTCGTGAACAACAAAATTTCAGCAAAAACGCAGCCTGTGAACAAACAGCCAAAAGCTCAATTTTTTCATGAACAAGATCATATTTTTTAGATCAATTTGTTTCCTAAAAACCTGTAAAAAAGACTCAACACTATTAAAAATCATCATACATGCCCAAAAAATAAAAGAATTTCAAAAATTTGAAAGAACTTTGCATGTAGAAATGAAATCTAAACAAGAAAACATAAATAATGTGCATGAGATAAATAAGGATCTCACCATGTGTACCAAATGTATGCACGATAAAAAATCTAAGATAATTAACAAGATCTAACACCTAGTAGATCTAATAACCAAACTTATTAATCATTAACATCAAGATAAATCTATTAAAAGGGAAGCAAATTTAATGCATCTAACATTAAAAACCTGAAATGCTAAGCCATCCTTTGATGTTTTTGATGGGCTTTGGATTGTATACACCTCCTTTGGCGAGCCATACGTAGCCACGTGCAATCAAAAGGACTTCTCCAAGGAAGAGAAAGAGGTCTCACCAATATGGCTTATTGGCCATTTTTGGTTATCCTCTTACTACTCTTACCAAGTAGAAAATGGAAAAGGGTTGCTAGATTAATGATATTTTCAATGGGAAAATGTTCTAATCTTATACTAATGTCTTACCAAGGACATAGAGTGTCACTGTATAACCTCAAAAGGTAGGGGGAAGATTCTTTATATAGGTTTCCAAAAGGGAGAAACTACCATCCTCATGAATGTGGGATAAAATAAATTTAAGGATTAGGAAAAGCTAAATAAAATTAAGAATGGTTAAGTATGATTAGGGAAAGTTAATTAGAGTTTCCAACTTAAGTGAGTTGGGTTTGATTTAAATTAATCAATTAGATTGATTAATAGGCCAAGTTGGGCTTGTAAAAGCCACTTGGAGAGAATTTGAATACCTCTGAATGATCGGAGAGGGGGAATGACCCAATAGGACGGTAAATTATGATTTAGAAAATTAACTAACCAATTTTGGATAGTTAATTAATTAATTAGAATAGGATTAGATTAATCAATTAGATTGATTAATAGGCCAAACTAGGCTTGTAAAACCCAGTTGGAGAGAAGTTGATGGAATCTGAATTATCCAAAAGGAGTAATGACCCAATAGGAGGGTAAATTACCGTTTAGAAGATTAATTAATCAATTTTGGATAATCAATTAATTAATTAATTAGAATAGGATTATAACTAACAAAGTAGTGTTAATTTGCAACTAGAATGAAAGGGAGACTAGTTAATTAATGAAGTGTCCTTAATTGACCGAGATGGAGGGGAGTGTTAGCTAATTAGTGAGAAAGACACTAATTATAAAAAAATGAATAGAATAATAGGATAAGAAGTGTAATTTTAGTGTTAAAATTGCATAGCCAGATTTAGGTGTCTACAATGGGGAACATTGGTAAAACAGTTAAAGGAACATCAATGCTTATATATCCGTTGAAGATATGTAATGCTCCACCATTGTTACACTTGGTCGAAAGATAATCAGGGGGTCACCAGTTTTATTCTCGGGAGAATGTTGACGTTTTTCATATATTTTCTTACCGATCAAACCATCGACGAGATCTATTGTATAACCTAGTTGGTTGTTAGTGAGGTTTTACCCTTATAAGTTACTTTGAACCAAGATTGTGACAAATAATAATAATAAAAAATTAAATTAATTCAAAATTAAACAAACAAAAAAATAATGATAAATATAATAAAATATTTTTAAAATAAATAAATAAATAAATGGAAGTTTGTTTAATAATAATAAGAAAATAATGTGAGAAGGACGTATTGGTGGATGAACAAGTTTGTTCAAGGGGTAAGTAAATTTGTTGGTGAGAGGCTTTATGGCAGTAGTTGGGAAGAGTGAATGGGTGTGGCAGTGGAGTGAGTTAGGAGATTACAAAGTACGACAGGGCATGGGCACCCTCAGAAGCTTTTATTTCATTTCAGTAGACATTGCATACACGTCTCCAAATTGCTCAGCTCACCTTGCTAGCTGTAGACATAAAATCACACACTTTGGTACATTTTTAAGTCCTAAAAGTATACTTGCATTCATATGATTCCTAAGTGATAAAAATAGTAATTGACTACTATCTTGGGCATCTTTTCTATCTTTCTTGATTTTTCTTTGGTCTTACACACCCTACATCCTAGTATGAAATTTATTGCGTTATCTTTCATGACTTTGGACACCAGTGCCCGGGTGCCCTCATCCTTTTGGGTGCCCCGACCTCTTTATACTTTACTTGCTCTTTTTGGGCTTCTTTTATCATTTAGGCATCTTGTTTTCTTATGGGTTGGCCTTCTAGTTGTCAATTACGAAATTCAACCAAGGGAATCATATAAATACAAAGATATGTGACCAAAATAAAGGACCAAGCTCTAAGAATACTATCATCACCTACAGTTGCATCCAAAGGTATTAAGAGCATCAAAGGCATCCATCTAGCACTCATATTCAAGGGAAAAGGGACTGCATTTTCTGCATACACTTCATAGGAAGGGGAAGTTCATTTTTTCATCCACACATCTATTTACATTGGATACATCTAGCTATCTACTCATTATCACATGTGCTTGCACAAGGGCATTCATAGGGCATGATTCTATCACACAAGCACAAGAACTACATAGAGTCTAAGATGTAATGAAACGCTCGGTCATAAGTTCACTCATTCGGGTGACCGTTGGGGTCAGTCTGACTCCACATATTACATTTTTTTTTTGGATTTGATGTAGTTTTAGGGTTTTGTAGGTCAACATCTCTTTGTAGGTTATAAGAGAATTTTACAATCATAGTACGACATACAAGTGACTAACAAACTAACTACCAATGATACTTGTGACACTAGAAAATTCACATTCCAGCCATTTTATTCACATGTTCCTAGTAGTAGACTCCAGTGCCCAAGCTCCCATGAAATCCAGTCCAGGTGCCCTAGTCTAGACTTATCTGATAGTTCCATAATTTATAGTACACAGTTGTGAAAATATACCCTTCTCTATTCATCATTTTCTCCAGTTTACATTAGTCCTCGACATCAGAAATAAATTAGCTAAGTCCTTTGCTCTCTCTCTTGCACTTAGGGTTTCATATTTATTAGCTTATTTCTTGTGTCATCTTGTATCTAGCATCTTATTTTCATAGTTTACATCTGTTACTCTACAATTAGGGTTTTACAAAATTCTATTTTTGTTAAATCATTTAGTGAACCCATCTTATTCAAACCCTACCTTCCGAGCATGTATCAAAATTCTCTTCTTCTTATCAATTCATGGATCAATATTCTTATCCTTCTTTCACCCCAACTAAGGTTTCTGACATGGTTACTACCACTACTTAATTTTATGCAAGTTTGTACTCAACATCCTCCTCTGCTTCATTACTCCTATGGTTGATCCAACTATCAATGTAGTCACCACTTGCCACACTCATCCTCCTATGGCTCAACCCATTTCTATCCCACCACCTATCACTTCTACAGCTCCTACCACCACTTCTAAGGGTTATGACATCATAGAGTAGCTTAAGAATACACCAGAAAAAATATCTCTTTATGATTTATTGTGTAGTGCACCGATTATCGTCAAACATTAGAGGCCACCCTTCTCTCTATCCACATTGAAAGTAATAATTCTACTGTGGCCTTCACACATCTTATTTAGTCTCTCAAAAATATACCACATGCTATATCATTTAGTGATGAGGATATTCCACCATCTACTATTGAAATCCATTTACACCTCTGCTTATCACCACTACCATTGGTACCATTTGTATCAAACATGTACTCATTGATAATGGATCTACTATAAATCTATGTGCTCACTCCTTCTCAGGAAAATTGGTATTACTGATAATCTAATTACTAAAAAATTATACCCTCATTCATGGCTATGATTCCACCACTCGCACATGTCTTGGTATTATTACTTTACCTATACAAGTTGGGCCTAAGATCGTTCCTACGGTGCTCTTTGTTATTAATGCATCATTTCAGTTTAATCTCTTGTTGGGTAGACCATGGATTCACATAATGCACATTGTCCCTTCTATAGTTCATCGATGCATTAAATTCTTACATGATGGCTATAAACATACCATTGCTGTTGACCCAGATCCATTCAAGTTTTTCCACATAGAGCTTGTTACTGCTATGCCCATTCCTCCATCACAACCCATTCCATATAGCAATATTGGTACTTATGATGTTAGACAATCTAGTGCTCCACAATCTTCTTCCACCTCTACAAGTGTACCATCCATTCCCACTCATACTACTGATATCATTTCACCCACCTTGTCTACTCCCATAGTTACCACTATGTCCTCCTATCAAGAATCCTCTCACTCCTACATCTAGCTCCACTCCTACTAATATCCTTGATACTACTATTCAACATGAAAATGCCAACATTGATGATTTTGATGATGAGGTTGATGTCATGTAGAACTTAATGATGACACATTGCACAATCTTAACTTTACTCCTTTAGAGATAGATGAGTCCTATTTCAATGATACTTTTATTGTTATTGGCCCTGGTGAATATCAATTCAATAAACCCCCTCCTTCAACTAATGTTATGATACTTTTTTAGGGGTTTTCCATACATTGGATGTCATATCACTAACCTCATCTCACTCTACCTTGACATTACCTCCTTTCACATGAACTCTTTTCATAAATAACTCTTATTGGCACCACATTCCATTCAATCCCACTACTTTGATATTATTTACACACATGATGGCTTAGCTTGGCTTGGGATTCACACTCGATGATCTCCTTCCTCCACCTCATTCTCCTCACCTCTATCACGGATATGTTTGCATCACTGCTATCTTATGGCCTCCATGTTTTTCCATCTATCAGTCTTTATTACACATACTTCTCACTTCTCCACTTACACTTGGGCAGTATTGGCTTGACTACATTGGTGGCACTTTGGATCTTAATCATATTGATATCACATTTCCCATGCCTTTTGGTTGTTTCTATTTGACAATGATTCATTTCTTGGCTATACACAAAATATTACTCGCTGGTATGCACATGGTTGTCCACTACCACCTTTCACTGATGAAGAATACATAATGGGCATGTACAATTTATGACACAATGGCTCTTTACATGATCAAACCCATACTTATTTCTTACCAGGTCTCTGATGCTTCTTCGTTTGGCTTTGACCATGATAATGATGATCTCTTAGATGATGTTACTTGATTCTTCTCTACATCATACACTTGGGGGCATCATGCTTACTTCTCTCCCCCCTTTACCTAGCATTATCAGGTGTCTACATTTCTACTCTTACACTTCTGTGCTTTATAATTCATATTTCTAAGAATCCATTTACACAACTTGATACACTTTGTATCATCATTACCCTATCTTGTTTTAAGGTTCACACTTAACTGTTGAGGGAATACACATCCATAACTCACACACTACACATTTCACTCTTTGGCTTCATGATAAATCTTTCTAGCATTCAATTCTCACATATCATACTACCCTATGGTGTATTCTAGTTCCACAGTTCATACTCAACTGTTGAGGGTCTAATTCTGAAATGAACCTCACCTCATTCTACACTCTATGCTCGACTATTGATTTGATATCTATGTCTATCTAGTGCACATTATCAAACCATTTCCTGATGCACACTCTTGTTCTATGGTTCATTCTTGATTGTTAAGGGGTCTTTTATAAATGAACCTCATCTCATACTCATACACATTCATTGGGGGGCATGTTACTCCTATCACATTCACATTACATTCCATTCACACTCACATAACATGTTGCATATCTTGGTTGCACTTATTCTTGCTTGCTTATACTCACATGTTACACTTTTCTTACTATGTTAGACGAATATCTAGTATGTCATTATATTTTCTATATACACATGTCCATTTCACTTGTTCTTTAGTTGTGAATGCATACTTTCTATAGATATTTACATGCAACAATGATGTTTGGCATTTTACCTCTTACCAGTCCCACTGAGGCTCCTAGGGGCATCTACATTTACTACTCTTACACATCACAGGTGTTATTATTTCATTACTTACTACTTCCTATCTTACTAGCACACTATTTTCATTGATTGATACATGCTTTGACATACTCTTTATCTTTCTAACATGCTAACGGGTGCTTCATGTGCAACATTTGTCTTGCAGGAACTATTTACCACCATGGTTGTCTATACTTTTCTTGACACTATTTTCCATTTTTTTCCATTATATGCTATTGTTTACGGGTTATGCCCTTTTTCTTGTATGAACATTGCATTACTTTTGGCCACTTTCGTCCCTGATTGTCTTGTGACATTGTGAGTGATGTCCCATGTATGAAACCCACTTTTTGCATGTCTCATTTTGTATGCACACTTGCTTGTTACAATATTTTCTATGACATGTTTGCTAATTTTTCTACTAACACATGTATCTAGCCATATTTTTTGCATGTGCCTTGGTTTCTACCATGCACATTCCCTCCCCCTGCAAGGATATAGGTTTCATATCAACATCAGGTCCTCTCTTTGGGCCACATTCTCCTAGGCAACATCATATACACCCCAAATGAGGGGGGCATACATTAGGTGAATTAAGTCACCCCATACAGTAGAGCTACAATCATAGTTCACAGTACATAATCAAACAAGCTAAGTTTTAGAAATGGCCTAGAATCTGACTTGGGTCCTCAGTTCAGCATAGACACCAGCACCCAGATATAAACACTAATGCCTGGGAACTCCTGACCTCTCCTAAGGAATGCCTATGTCCTAGGGAAGATACAGTTACTTTCTCATATCAACACAATTTTACAGTAGTTCACAGATTAGTTTTACAGTATCATGGAATTCCTCATAATACAAAATAATGCATTATCTCTAATATCTCCATTTAATTTGGTACAACAGAACTAATATGGTACAACTAAAACAAACATGGGATCACACCATCTACAGTGGTGCTTAATTCAGGAAGTATTCATGGAAGGAGAGTAACACTAGACCTCTCTCCCCAACACTCTTCTATCATGGTGTGAGATCACCCAAAAAACTCACACTTGGTGTGAGATCATCCAAAAAACTTGTTCTTGGCATGAGATCACCCAAAAAACTCACTCTTGGCATGAGATCACCAAAAAATCACTCTTCACAACATTTTCAAGACATATTTTTATCCTTTTACACTCATGATCATTAGGTGCACACTTTCCTTTTACTAATTTTACACACATTTACATACTTTTAAGAGTTTTCATAATACATGACTTTGATTACTCTTTTTCTCTTCTTTTACAGGTTGTTCCTTAATAAGTACACAAGAAGAAACCCTACATCAAGCACAACAATAGGTACAACACCGTACAACACAATATGCTTCACCCCTAGGGTCACTTCCTCTTTCTTAGCTTCCACACTTCATTTTTATCACTTCACACTTTCACTTATCTCTTTGCATGCTATCACCATCACATTCTACATGGTTATCAGGTACATCTCTTATCTACTTTATATTATCAATTATTCACTCAACAACATAAAGTGGGGGTAAATGTAGACACAAAATCATGCACTTGGGTACATTTCTAGGTCCTAAAAGTATACTTGCATTCATATGATTCCTAAGAGAGAAAATTAGTAATTGACTACTATCTTTGGCCTCTTTTCTATGTTTCTTGTCTTCTTTAAGGTCTTTTACACCCTACAACCTAGTTTGAACTTTATTTATTTATCTTTCATGACTCTGGACACTAGTGTCCAGACAGGACCACCTCCTAGGCCCCTTCATCTTTCTAGGAACCCTCACCCTCTTTCTACTTTACTCACTCTTTTTGGGATTCTTTTATCTTTTGGGCATCTTATTTTCTTATGGGTCGGCCTTCTAGTTGTTAATTATGAAATTCAACCAAGGGAATCATATAAATACAAAGCTATGTGACCAAAATAAAGCAACCAAGCTCTAAGCATATATTATCATCACCTAAGGTTGCATCCAAAGGCATTTAAGAGCATCAAAGGCATCCATCTAGCACTCATACAAGGGATAAGGGACTTGCATTTTCTGCATACACTTCATAGGAAGGGGAAGTTCATTTTTCCATCCACACATCTATTTACATTAGTACATCTAGCTATCACGTGCACGTTTACACAAGGGCTTCCTAGGGCACAATTATATCACACACGCACAAGAACTACATTGAGTCTGAGATGTAGTGTAGCACTTGAACGTAAGTTCACTCAGGCTAGGTGACCTTTGGGGTCAGTCTGACTCCCTATATTGACATATTTTATTTTTGGGATTTGATGTAGTTTGAGGTTTTTATAGGTCAACATCTCTTTGCAGGTTACAGGAAAATTCTAGGATCATAGTGTGGCATACAGGTGACCAACAATGACTATTCGTGATAACCTTGTGACACCAGAAAATTCAGGCTTTCTGAAATCCTACGCAGTCACAAGAACCCAGTAGCAGACTCCAGTGCCTAGGTGCCCCTGACCTAGTCCAGGTGTCCTAGTTTAGACTCATCCAAAAGCTCTAGAATTTATTGTGCACAGTTTCGACAATCTTCCCTTCCTGTTTCATTAGTTTCTCCAGTCTGCATAGTTCCGACATCAAGACATAAATCACCTAAGTCCTTCTCCTCTCTCTCTTGCACTTAGGGTTTCACATTTGATTAGCTTATTTTCTTGTTGTCATCTTGTATTCCATCAATTATCTTATCATAGGTTTACATCAATTACTCTGTATATAATAGGGTTTATACAAAATTCTATTTTTGATAAATCACCAGTGAGCTCATTGTCTGTGTGAAATGGTAGTTTTGGAGTAGGATATGGACATGATAGATGTGTATGCAAAATGGAGAATTTTTATGAACGCATGCAAACCATTTGAAAATATGCTTCCTCTAGGCATGGGTTTTCATCATTTATCATAACTTTTTCTTTCATAACTTACACCTATAATTTTTGGGTTGAGTAAAATGGTGAACTATTAGTTAAAAACAAACATGTATTTTGTTTCCGTGTAAAAAGTTTCAAATCAAAAATCAAGCCAATTAAACCTGCCACGAAAATACCTTTGTTAATGTCACTATAGTCCAATTCCATCATGAACCAAATGAAACTAGGTCCAAATCTTACTATCATGCATTTATAATTGTGACAAACAATCACAGAAAAAAACAGTGAGAAGACATTCTCTCTCAAGGTCAAAACAACCTCGTCCAAATACGACAACCACCTCTCGAGATCGATGTACAAAGAGTTCCTCTTAAACTTGTTTCCTAAATTTAATTGATGTAACTCCTTACTTGTTGTATGAGGTTGTCATCCCAACCCTAAAACACTACCAACAGAATCATCCACCATGATTTTCTAAGTGTTTCTTGAGGCTAATTCTATTAATTTCTTGTTGGAGGCAGTTGCTTGAAAACAGTAGAATCCCTTTGAAACCACCTTGGTTTTAGTACCCATGGTCCTTGAAAATGAGATGTGAAACCTCAAACCTCTTCTTTTTCATACATGTAATCACGTTGCATGGTTCATTTGAACCGTAATCTCTAAAAACACACTTTTTTGAAACCATTTCAGAGCCAACGTGGCTTAGGCTATCGTTGGGTAGTAGTTAAATTCAGCCAAGTGACCCCAAAAAAATACTCCTTATTTGAGTGTCTTTTATCAGTTTTAGATATTGTTTTCTCCTTTTGTTTCTTTTTTTAGTAGAGAAGAAGATGGGACCTTGAAACATTCCATTTGGATTTTCTAGACCCTTCTGACTCTAGCTTGTATTGTTGAAGGACAAATAACCAAATTTAGCCAACTGACTCTAGAAATTGCATCCAAATTGAGCTCCACTTATCAGTTTTATAATCAATCTTTTCCTCATAATTTTTTATATAATATATATTATATTAGAGGTATTAAAAACCTCATTATGATGTTGGGTACTCTTTTTGTGGGCCCATTATGTGGCCACTTGAACCAAATTGCACAACAGCTCAATCTGAGGTCATGGACCCATGTTGACCCTATAAGTTTGTTCTAGGAATAAGACTAGTATAGTGGTTGATTACATGCATATGGACTTAAAATACATTGTTAGGAGACTGTAAATAGATGGTTAACGAAATGCCATATTGGCATGATGCGACACATCCTTAACCTCCCTTATGACCAAAGAAAAAGGATATGTATCAGAAACCATAATCTACTATGATATATGTGCTCATGTATGTTTGTTACTCGTAACACTTGAGGATAATTTTTCACCCCTTTGCTTGTCCAAAATAAATAAACATTTCCTCTCTCTACACACTCTCTCTCTCTCTTAAATATGAATTGAAATCACCCTCCAAAAATATGGAAATTTGTTATATTTTTTTCTCCATTCAAAATTGTTTTTGCATGACGATAGCATGTTAGAGGGAGGGTGGATCCATGCCAATGATTTTCATTCACCCATGTTCACATGGTTTTGCAAGATGCAAGAAGATGGTGAAATGACTTGGTCGTAATTCATTTTTTGTATTATTGTAATTTTTATACATGTTATTGGGAAAAAAAAGTGTTGTTAGATTACTATTAAAGTGTCATTGTACTGTTTTCTTTCAAAAAAATATTTTCCTTGTCATGCATGAAGTTTTAATAAACTTGTAATTTTTATTTGATATCAATTTTAAATAATTAGCCTAATTTTACTAATTGATCTTCTTTATTTCATTTGTAGTTATGTTGTGAAACAGACATCATGTATAGTAGAAAGTAGTATCTCTATATGAATTAAAATTAAATTTTACCATTTTGGGGTGTTTGGAAAATGAACATGTGGTCATGAGTGTTAAACCAATTTTGAATTATGTATTGTTAAGGGGGTAGATGTATATGCTAGAGCTAGAAATGAATTGATCTATATAGTGTGCTCTAGTGTGAAAATTGATAAATGAACCTCTTGTGTGTATTGTATTAATTACCTTATAAATTGTATGAAAGAAACCTTAACAAAAAATTGACCTTAGAGTAAAATTTTGTATGATTTACCCCTCTTGTGTGATCACCTTGATGACATATAAAAATTGAGATTTTAGGATGAACCTAGTTCCTTATAGTCAGTGACACCTCCTACCTTAAGGGAAATAAGAGTCCAAATATAGGTTACCATAATAACATGTACGCACATCAACATCGTCACAAAACCCCCCTATATGAACAGTAATGGTTAAATGTTATCTTGAGTATGTGGGTTCCTCTTAGGAACTATATTTTTACGTGTGGATAGTAATAAACTGATAGTGGTGTGTTTCATATACTTAATAGAGATGAATTAGACCTAGAAAACCCTTGTCGTGTTAAGAAAATACTTAATACTATTAGCATTTGTTACCATATTTATACTTGGGTCAATCCTTGTAAGACCATATCCATAACTTAGGTATGTTTATGTGAGGAAAGGGTTGCACTATGTGTACCTTGTCACATTGGGTGTGAGTACAACTATTTTCCCTAGGTATCATAATTCTAATCTCCTCTTGAACAAGTTATCCTTCATGTGTGTCTCATCCTTGGTGCCCTAGCGGGTAGCCAAAGCCTTTTGAATATTTTTAGGGTGTATTTACCTTCAAATGATCTCATTAAAGAGATTCAAATTACATGAATGGAACATGTGTCCTAAGCTACCTATGTATGAAACTATTGAGTTGAAGCCCTTATTCTCCTCATAAATAGAAGTGTTACCTTAGAAAGAAGTATCTTTGGTTACGTAAAGGTTCTAAGGTAAGGATGTTTGGTTTCCCTAAGTTTATCCTAATAGTTTGGTATGGGATCCCTTTGGTTGTTAATGAAATTATTCAATCGTGGACCTCTCATGAGATTTAGGGTGAAATAAACTTTAATGTATGTTTCTCCAACAATAAGGGTAGTTGCTAGAAGGTAATAGGGTGTATGAAATTGTAATTTAAATTATCCTTATAACATACATCTATTACTTAAATTGCCTAGGAATAATATAAACTTTGTTAAGTGCGAAGTCATACTTATTAGAATCTTGATGTCTAAATGAAGGAAAAGTACTATATAAACCTTAGTTGTTCTAAAATGAATTCATTATGAAGTCAATGTAATGACGTAAGGGTTATAAGAACATAAGTAAATGAGAGGAGATTTTGGAATGGTTGTTAAATTTTGCATACACCATGAATGATGCCAACATGACTAAAATGACTAAGATGTTCATTATAACAAATAAAAATAAAATAGTGTTTCATTAGTTATAATTCAACCTATTAAATGGGAAACTTTCAATACTTAAGGGATGAACATATTCGTCATACCCCTCATTTTGGTTTAAACAATAATGTTAAATGATTAAAATTATAAAAGGGTTAATTTGAGACTTGTCCCTTTTGACTCGATGCAAACCCTCTTCTGTGTATCACAAACAATACAAAATAAGTTTAAATTAAGTAGTAGGTTGTAATAATTTGATGTGAGTAGAGTGTTTCCTTAGTGTTTAAGTGTATTATGAGAAAGCAACATGAAATATTCCTTCCCTCATATCTAATAAACCTCATTTCCTCTTCATGCAAAATTCTCTTTCGGTAATGAAATTATAATGTTAAACTAAGTAAATATGTCCCTTAGAAACGAATCCTTAAGACTAATATTGGTAGACACATGTGTGTATAAACATTCCTAATAACAATAATGCTATATAAAGGCATTGCGACAAGAGAAATGAGAAAAAATAAATGGAACCATTATAAGTAAAATGTTAAATGAAATAAAGAAAATGCAATCTAGTTTAAAGAAGAATGAAGGTTTACATGTTAAGTGCTTTTCATGTAATTAAGATCAATGATGAAATAGAACTGTAATAAATATGTAAACCATGAAATTTTTGTGTCGTGGAAAATTCTTAGACGTGATTTATATTGTACTGGAATCATTATTTTGTACTTTATCATTTGGAGAAAATGTGACTTTATGTGCATCATGTGTTTTCATGTTATATACGTGGATTCACGTTTGTGTAAATGTCTTATGTGATGTTGAGATATCCTAAGTGATCCCATGTAGTGTCATGTATCAAGCAATGTAAATCAAAACAAAATCCAATATTTTTTCATTGTATTTGTGTGTCAAATTTTGTGGGCGTGAAAAGATAGGACTCATACATAATACCAACTCATCATCACAGTGTGTTGTAACATCCTCATAAATGATATCACATTTTATATATGTAAATTCAATTATATTTATGATATTGAAGCTTCCTTTCTTTAATCAAACATTGGTTTCACTCTTCTTACCCCTAAAGATGGATCTAGTAGTATGATCCAAAATTTCTTTGTTTCATATCTGTTTCTGATTGAGTTCTTGATCGATAGATGAAGTGAACTGTTTTCTGCATTCTCATGGATCAGTTAAATTCTTTGCAATTAACTCTAATCTCTTTGCTTTCTGCAATGTGATTTGGCCCAATCCAGCCAATGTAAACCTTTTACATCTATTTAATCCATTCTGATGAAGAGTAAATGTATGATATTTGGTGAAAGCTAAATCTGATCCTTACCTTATAAGCATTCTCTGTGCTTTTTTTGGAATAAGTTTTTCAACATAGTAGCTATAGATGGGATTTACTGAATAAAATCCTGCCAATGTTGTAGCCATCATGATAGGAAACATGAAAGGAATTAACTAAAAGTGCATAAAGGTCACCAAGAGGAAACCCAAGAACTTTTGGTTTCCTTGTTTCCTCCATATATGAAACCACTCATTTGGTCATCAAAGTTATGCGTAGATGTTCTAATGAGTTTGAACTGAGGGATAACTTATTGTGATTCTCAAGGGGGAAATGGAAGACTGTGGTCATTATACCAAGTGATTTTGCTACAATCAGCTTACAACTTTCTCTTTTTCCAATATTATTTTATCGTAAAGATTTGAAATATCACAATTGTTGAGACAATACGAATGGAACTCCCTCTTTTTTTCAATTTCAAAACAGTTCACACTCAATCAAGTACCAAGGTAAGGGAGTTATGGACTAATGATGCCCATTAGACTGAATATGATTACCCAAGAGGCATTATCGCAACATGCCAAATGATGATATAAAAAGCTCAGAAATAATTTGGAAGAATCTATACACATGTGCATAAGTAGTACCATGGGTTGATGGGTGAGAAAAATTGGTCATTCCACCCTCAAGTTATATTCTAACGTTTTATAAGAAAGAAAACATTATGATAACTTTCATCCAATATCAACCATCAAATGGTTAAAGGACTATGGCCATAAAAAGTGGATATCAAGAAGTTTATTAAGGGACTTTCTTTTTTTCTTTCTTTCTATAGTCAAGCAGGGTAAATGTAAACAAAACCCAGCCTTGTAATGCAACATCTACCAAAGATGAAGGTCAAAGGTAGTCATATTCATGTCATTATTCTGGTGAACTTTGACTATAAAATGAGTTAATCCTAAGGAACAGTAGGTCCTGTTGAGAGGATCACACTGCTTATATTCTTTAAGACTCAACATTTATAAAAATAGAAGAGAGAAACAATGAGTGGAAAAAGGTACAGGATGTAAGGAATGAAAGTATATGAGCATACCTAAACAACAATAAATCCTATATCACATCTCATAAAATCTGAATAAAGTAGGTATTATGGTCCACTTGGGAGAATCTTACAATTATATGTTGAAATTATAGAGGCTATCCTTGGAGAATAGTACATGGGTTAAAACCCATAGAGAAATATAAAGATATAATCATTTTGACTTATACACATTAGCATGACAAGTGTACAAAACTAGATTTCAAAGGGTATAAGAAGGAAACTATATAGAATAAATCAACATAAAATGGTAGGGGATATAGGATAATAATGGTGTTGATAAAATAAATGTGGTTCAAAAGTATCAGAATAGAAAAACAAGTTGAAAATAAATCATACATCTAGATAAAAATCACATAAAATTACACAAATTTTAGCACAGTTGCATGTTATTTTTCACCCAAGAATTCCAAACTATGTAAGTAGAATGATCTAGATCATGAAGACCCATACTCACACTTAAAGAGGGAAATTATAACCTATTGTAAATTGGGGAGATTTTACTAATAGGGGTACTTAAACGCAAGGACAACACAAACAATCTAACATTATAGGAATTAATGCGGATCTAGATACGAACCCTCTTTGGATGGAAGGAAAAGAAAATATGCAATTGAATAGGACCTCAGATGATAGGCATGGGGATATCACACACTTTGGGTAAGAGTTTCTAGGTTTATGTAACATACATAGTTTGATCATTTGTAATAGTGGGAGTAAACAAGGAAAAACATAAAATCGCATGTACAAGACTCACAAAGGGAAATGTGTAATCAACTATTCTATTTTCTCACAAAATTTTATATCTAGAATTGAAGATATATAAATAAAATATTCTCCTATAAATCTTATCTCATATCACAACCCAATATTAGGAAGATTCAATTACAAATAAAGAAAAAAAATGATCACATTTGGGTCAACTAAAATAAATCAGCACCTAAATAAAACATCCTCTTGACAAAAGAAAATAATCAAGCCTTCAAGGAAACATTAGATGACAAACTATAGGAAAGGGAAAGTAAGAGAGTGCATGATAATGGAACATATTGTACTAAAAGTGAAAGGTTAATGCACACCATTCAAAAAGCACTAAAATAGTGTAAAAAGACATAAAAATAAAAAGAAAGAAAGAAATAGCTTTCCAAAAAACATACGGTATGATGAAGAATGCAAGGTAACATAGAAATTACTAAAGAAATAATTAGGTATATAAAAAACAAACAAAAACAATTATGAGAAAATTGTGATGGAAAAAATAAGTTTACAAAAGAAATGGGAGGAAAGAGGTAATCTACCTAGTGAAACATAACCCAAAATATTCTAAAGGGATATTTGCAAGAAAAAAATGAGAATGAGAATAGTATAACAGTAGGATAGTGCTTGTAGTAATCAAAATAATTATATGAGCGAGAAAGTGAACAAGAAACAATGCCCACAATTCATGTTAATGAAGAGATATTCACAAAATAAGACATCTTGCAAGTTATTAAAAAGCTAGCAGTGGATAAAGCTCAGGATGGACAATCTTCAAGTAGAACATTTAAGATGGGGAGAAGATATCCTACTACCTCAAATTAAATAAATATTTAATTAGGTCGTGCAAAACAACTTCTTGATAGAGTGGACAACCAACCTAAACATATCTCTATTTAAGAGTGGAGATGTAGATTGGATTAACATATTTAGGGGAGAGGGAGGTCCACCTAGCCAAGAATTTGGTGAAGCTTCTTTTGAACACTAACAACCTAATTTTGATGGAAGAAATAACACATGGTTTGAGAGACCATATTTAGGCTCAAGATATATTTTGTAAGGACGTAGGGATGCATTTTAACACAATCAAAATCAAAATCATGATATTTCCAATAAAAAGGGAGGCTCGAAACCTCAATTTTTTAGTTTATAGGAGGGTCTCCCGAAGTGGTGTTAGAATATAAGTCATTTGGCCTTGACTTTCATAGCAAGCTTAGTTGAGATATTTGTGGGATGGTAAGAATACATGGTGGTTGGAGAGTTCTTTACGTACTCCAAAATAGATGTAGGGATGTTAATTTATAGGATTAGAAGACCACCAAGGTCCTTTTTGGGTTACTCTTCACTCTAGTGGTATTATATGGTTGTAAGGTTTGGGCTAGTGGTACAACAAGTTTGTAATGGAAGAAAATAGAAAAGATCCAAAAAGTTATAATCATAAACAATTTAAAAATTAAGGATTCAGTTCCCTATGAAATCATCCTTACTAAGGCACGTACTTTTATTTTAGAGGTAACTGATATGACCAAGTTATTATATTACTTGAAAAAACTAGAAAACATAAAGACCTACAAGTGGCCCAGGCTCGTAAAAGATGAAATTTGAGTAGAATGAAGATCGCTTGGATGAAGTAGAGCCACAAGTGGCTAAGTAAATGGAATATCAGTTTAACTAAATTCTAATGGGCTAGTGGTACAACAAGTTTGTAATGGAAGAAAATAGAAAAGATCCAAAAAGTTATAATCATAAACAATTTAAAAATTAAGGATTCAGTTCCCTATGAAATCATCCTTACTAAGGCACGTACTTTTACTTTAGAGGTAACTGATATGACCAAGTTATTATATTACTTGAAAAAACTAGAAAACATAAAGACCTACAAGTGGCCCAGGCTCGTAAAAGATGAAGATTTGAGTAGAATGAAGATCGCTTGGATGAAGTAGAGCCACAAGTGGCTGAGTAAATGGAATATCAGTTTAACTAAATTCTAAAATTATAATAAAGACATTAAAAATTATGGAATGAAAGGTTTAGATTAACAACATGAATGAAAGAAGAAAGAAGGAACATACAACATTTTTTATATTTCATTGTCCAACCTGAAATATGAGCATAGTGAAAAAGTGGATGTAGGGGCTAAAATTAAATGGAGAGAAAAAATCCGCATTACTCAATTGAGGACTAGCTCCCATAGTATTAGATGTGAAATGAGGATATTGGTGATTCCTAAGGAGTAATGGAAATAAAACGTTTGTGTATTTTTCACCACAAGGGTGGTCAAAATGGAGGATCAATTCACTCTCAAATTTTCTCAATATGTGGACATATGGGCCAAATACGTAGAAAAGTTTAGAGTGGGGTCCATGGTCGATATGTTTGAGGAAAATAGAATAAAAGAGTTTGGGGTTTTGCTAACTCAAATTAGTAGAATGAGGAACAACCTTGCAAAGGACATCACAAACCTAATGAGTCTTTAAGCAAGGGAAACAATTAGTGTAGTCGGCAATCTTATAAATTGTTGGATCTCATGGACATAATTAAAAACATTTCATTTCACATATAAGAGAACTTCCTTCACCAGCTACTTGTCCAACATATTGTAAAATCAATTTTATCATGGTATGGGAATCGTGGTTAAAAAATTCTTATTCACATTCTCATGGTTTTTATAGTACATATGAGTTGCCCTAATGGTGAAGAACTTATTCTTGAAAGAGAGATCACAAGTTTGAATCTTGCTAGGGGTTGGGTATGTACACCTCATATTTGAACCACAATTAGGTGCCTCCTACATACTAGAAGTACAAGGTAGTCACATATGATTTAAGTTTTCTGTATGCCCAAAAATAGAAGTGTAGTTAGGTTCCTCCTATATACTGGAAGTACGAGGTAGTCCCATATGCTATAAAAATAACACATGCCCAAAAATAGAATCAGAATTAGGTACCTCCTACATACTAGGATTGCGAGATAAAACAAAAATATATTAATTACTTCCTACATTTTGGTAGTAAAAAGTACTCTCATATGTTATAAACCACATGCATACCCAAAAATAGGTCGCCTAACTATAATTATTGATGACCATGAATTTCATTTAAATGCCAAGTGGCTCTCTATAGTAAAGCAACTATTTATTTTCCCATCTAAAATCTATGATGACATGCACATGCTACAATCAAGTTTCAAAGTATGCACTCTACCACCAACACATCAATATTTTCCACAAACCATGTCATATGTATAAAATATGTGAATTTTATTTGGAAAGTTAGTCCTTGAATTTGGTCAAGGAACATCAATGAAAATTTTGGGTTGGGGCAAGTTGTAGTGTAGGGAAGGATAAATTACATGGAAGATGAAAAATGGTAACCAAATTATAATTTTCAAATCATTGTTATGAAAATGTGACCCATGCTCTAACCTTCTTATAGTTAGAAATAAATATGCAATCATAAACTCAATTATGCAATCCTCCTAGAAGCATTCACTATTTGATTAGTATATTGGGTATATTGTTTTTTGAAAATTAGGTTTGTTGCATCATGATTCATTTGTGTGGTGTTTGCGAGAAAATTTTTCTTGTGGAAAAATTGGTGGGTTTCAAGCCAACGCTATGGGAATCTAAGTCCCTCTAATTGAATGGTGGAGCTTTTGTAAGTGCATACAAAAAAGGTGGATTTCTATGGTGGCCTTTCGACCAGAGATCCAACAGGGGCACTCCATTGACCCTGTGGAAAAGCTAGCAATGTCTCACTAGGGAAGAAACTTTGTCTTGGAAAGGGGAAGGGGAGTGGGAATGGAGGTAGGAGAAAACTAATGTTGTGAGTAGAATATAATATGCCCACACACATTAATTATAAATTTCATTTACATGCATTTATAGTTAGAAGAAAAACAAATCCGCAGGAGAAGCTACAAGACCGAATGAAATTCATTGGTCGCAAGGTACCAAACAATCCCTTAATCAAAGAGGTGAAAACTCCTTTTATTATTGAAGCTAAAGTAGAATTTGTACAAAGCTTCGAGAATAGAAGAAAATCTAAGGAGAAGGGAAAATAGAAGAAGTGTGGCATTTTCTGTCTTTTCCAGGTACAGAGCACTCTGGTCATTTTGAAATCAATCGCCAGCCCCTTGGAATGGCTCTAAGGATCCATTATATCTCGTGCCAAAATGGTTACAACTTTACAAATCATTTATGCCTATTCAAATTCCTCCATTGCGAAGAAAATGCTCATGGCAGGTTAAAAACCAGATCTTGCAACATGAACGTTACATTTGATTTGCCAGTTTGAATACAGACCATTTGATTTTCTCTTATAACTTTGAAATCAGGCTATCCATGTGGTAGGAAGAGATTAGAGCGGGTATAGGGGAAAGCCCTTTGCATTTTGTGATTTGTTTTTAGATTTGGAAATTTGGAACAAATTGGCCCACACCCCTGCTTCAACTTTTTAGCTTAGGCACGTGGAACGTTTTCATTTGAAATGGGGTCACAGCCCTTTTCTCAACATTTTAACCTTTTTGGAAAAAAGGCTCAAAAAATCAAAGTTCTCTGATGTTCCACTCTCCCTCTTTGACTTTTCAACGACAGGCTTCACCTTTGACTTTTTCTTTTATAGCCTGATCGGGGTTGTGAGTCACTTTTTAACTTTTCACCTTTTTTTTACAAAGAGGCTCAAAAATAAAAATTTCTCCACCGACCCGCCTCAAATTAGGTATGTCCATGTACCCATGGATGATGGGGCCAAAATTTTACTAGGAGGAAAATGCCCATCGTTCTCGACTATGGAAAAAATACACAGAGGAAGAGAACTTCATCATTTTGAGTCCAATTTTTGAATTTCCTTCACGAGCCGGAGGCATGGAGGCAAAAAAATGATTTGATGACCCAATCCATAGAACAAGTGAACAATTTTGATCAAAAAAGGATATTGTAAGGAGGATATTATGTGCACAGACCTGGAGATGGAGAATTTCTCAAAACGAGCAAAACATAGATTTAAATAGCACTAGGGCACAAATTTTGCTATTTCTTCGAACTTTCAACTTGACTTAAATATTTTAAGAGGGTGAGAGATCGAAATTTCAAATTTATCTTGGAAAATGAAAAGTGGTTTTCGGGAGACAACATTTGGCTCTATCTTGGGGACATGGCATGGACTAAGCATGAAGAAGACATGGTATGAGGATCCAAAATCTCAATTTTTTAAACCATATAACATTGACCAGTGCCTTATCCATTGGGCCTTGCAGAGTCATGTACAATTCTAAGAAAGAATGGGAGGAGGAAACACACAAGCCAAACCACACACATTAAAAACCAAACAAAACAAAACCAAAACCACACAACAGAAAAGGGAAAAACACACCTATGAAATCACCTATGGTACAAGGCGGGGGATAACCCACTTTCACTGATGATACAATTTCAAGTATTGCCTGCTTTGAGGAAATTCCAATGGTATTCCATCTAAGTATGAGAGGAGAAAAACATTCTCACCACAAGCTCCATGAATTTGGAATGGGCCTAGCCACAATGAATCAAACTTTCCATGGTTGCCCTTTGGTTCTCTTCTCTTGTCCCATAGCAGGACAAAATCTCCAACTTTGAAATTCCTTGCTTTGGTCTTTTTGTCAAAAATTTATTCACTTTCAACTAATGCTCCTTAATTCTATCCACCACTTGGCATCTGATTTCTTCCAGCTTCTCCAGGAAGAGGATCCTCTTGTCAATGGAGTCTTTGTATTGACCATCTTCTATTTCTTGTAGAAACTTGAGAGCTGACATCTCAATTGTGAGGGGAATCTCTGCCTCAACTCCATACAACATTTGGAAATTTGACATACCTATTGCCTTCTTAGGAGTGATCCTATCGACCCACAATGCATCATATAACTTCTTGTGTCAGTTCCTTTGATTCTCATCTACCAGCTTGCGAATAATGGTCACAATGTTCTTGTTGCTTGACTCAGCTTTCTCATTTCCTTGTGGGTAGTAGTCATAAGAGTGAGATAGGGAGATTCCAAATCCATAACAAAACTCTGTGAGCTCCTTGGAAGAGAAATAAGTGGCATTATCTACAAAAAATTTCTATGGTATTCCAAAATGAACATTGATATTCTCCTTGATGAAGTTGCAGACTATTCCACCCATTTAGTGAAGTAATCAGTCGCAGTGAGTACATAAGTATTCCCTACACTAGAATGAGGATTTAGAACACCAATGAAATCTATCTCTCATTGCTGAAATGGTTCTTCAATCACCACAGGCCTGAGTGGCAATGCAGCTAGTTGTGGTTTTCCAACAAATTGTTGGCATGCTTACATTTAGAAACCCAATCTTGAGTGTCTGCAAAAATGGAGGGCCAATAATATATCCCTCTGAGGATCTTATGCGTGGTGACTATTACTGAGAAATTTCCACCACAAGCTTGATCATGATAAGCCCTGAGAAACTTTTCTTGTTGCTCCTTATCTACACACCTGAGGAAACAACCGTCTAGGGCTCTCTTGTAAAGTGCATGATTCTAGATCACAAACTTGGCTTCCTTTAGCTTGAGTGTCCTTCTTTTTTTGTAATCAAGATGAGGAAGGAATTCTCCATAAGTGAGATAGTAAGCAATGTCAGCATACCACTCATTAGTAGTGGTGACAAAGAGTTCCTGTGGACTGTCTTATGAACAGGTTGAGAAAAAATCATATTTTTCTCCCTTTGGATCCTTGAGAGCTTCATCTTCAACAATCAACTTGCACAAACCATTTCCTCTTATCAAATTAGAGGGTCTAATCTCCAAGTCATACTCTTGGGTCTTTGCAATCCAACTTCCTCTCTTATCCCAAGGATCTTGTTAAGTCAAAATGGACTTGATTACACTTCCAGGGACCATCACCATTATATGGGAATTGAGAATGTAGAATCTGAAACTTTTAATAGCTTTGGCCACTGTGTAGGCATGTTTCTCCAGTTGGTTGTACTTTAGCTCATGATTTTTCAAATGAAATCTCATGAAAGCAATGGGTGCTTCCAAACCTTCACTATTTTTTTGAACAAGGACAATAGAGAGTGTATGTTTGATGCATAGCAATACATGATGAACTCCTTGTTGAAATCTGGAGATATAAGAGTTGGAGATTTGGAAATGGCTTTCTTGATCTCCTCAAATGTTTCTTTTCCTTATTCCACTTGAAACCTATTTGAGGCTTCATCATGGAAGTTATATGCTTAGTTCAGATAACTCAGGCACAAAATGATGAAGTAATTTTACCTTTCCAAAGAATGAATGAACTCCCTTCTTGCTGGTTGGTAAGGCTAGTGCTTGGATAGCTCTGATCCTCTCAAGATCAATGTGTGCTCCATATTTGTTCACAATGTGTCCCAGCAACTTACCTTCTGTGACTCAAAAAATGCACTTTTTTGGATTTACAGAAATGCCATGTTTCCTACACATTGCAAGGACTTGCACCAAATGGCAGATATGATCTCCCCTCTTCTTTGAAAAAACTGTGAGCTCATCAAGGTAAATGATAATGCAATGTTTCAAATCTTTGAAGGCCAAGTCCATTGCTCTTTGGAAAGTGGCTCTAGCATTGATCAACCCAAAAGGCATTCTGTTGTAGGAAAAAGTACCCCAAGGTGTTGTGAATGTTGTTTTGTTGCAATCCTCTTCTGCCACCTTGATTTGGTTGTACCCTAAGAATCCATCAAGCAAAGAGAGCATTTCAGATCCAGTGACTTCTTGCAAAATATGATCCATGATTGGAAGAGGTTAGTTGTCCCTGAGAGATTTCTGATTCAAATTTTGGAAGTCTACACAAATCCTTATTTCCCCATTCTTCTTCCTTACTAGCACAATGTTACCCACCCATGTTGAATGGTGGATGGGGAAGATGATTCTAGCATTGAGCATCTTTGTCACCTCTTCTTTGATAACATCGGCAATCTTTGGATTGTAGGGACTTTGTTTTTTCCTGAAGGGCTTAGCTCCTTGCTTCAAAGGAATGGAGTGATGCATTTTCTTTGGCTGAAAAGATTTGAGTTCATCATAGGAATAGGCTAGGACATCTGAGTACTTTTTTAGCAAAACAAAAAACTTTCTCTTCTCTTCTGGTGAATGTTAAACATCCTTGGATTCTCTGAAGTGCCAATGTTTTCTTGATCAAAATCAGATGGACACCGAGAAGACTATTTTTCTTTATCTTGGATGAACCTATCATGCTTGTCAAAGAGGTGTTCCAAAAAAAAATAGGCCTTTGGGGATTTTGTTTCATTTCAGTTTGATTGCTCCCTCTTCATCAATTCCCTCAATTCCTTTCTTCTCTTCTTTGGGGACTGATTCATAGTGTGGGTTTTCACTTCCTTCAAAGAAAATATTATTGAATTTATCCCTTTGTTCTAAGAAGGCTAGGATCTGATTGTCATCATTGAAGACCTATCAGTGATTTGCATTGTCTGATACACTCGGTCTGAACACCATCTCAATGGTCACTTTATCCTTGAAAAAAGAAGGATGAGGTGTCACTAAGGAAGCTGACACTACTCTAGAATCAGCATTTTTATTCTACTCCCTAGGGTAAGATTCAATGGAGAATGCATCAAAGGATTCAATGTAGTCCCACACTCTGTTTCTATAGTGCCTAAGTCTAGGGTTTTTCACCCGATATTGTTGGCGGGTCTGCTTTACCACAACCTCTACATCCCCTTTGCATCTCAACTTCTTAATTCCCATGTCCTCTTTTGTATTCTTGCCTAAGAGTAATGCTTCATACTCTGTTGTATTATTTGTATTTTCAAATTGTAGCTTGTAGGAAAAAGTATATACCTCATTGGAGGGAGAGTATAATACTACACCAGCTCCTGAACCTACTTTGGAATGACTACCATCAAACTCCATTGTCCAGATTTGGTCTTCTTCTTCCTCCATGAGAAGTGGCAAGTCCTCTTCCTTCTGTGATGTAAGGATGTAATTTCCAAGCCCACAATCTGGAAAAAATATATCAGCTCTTGGATCATCATACTTCCTTACTATGAACTTAATTTTTCTGACTGACAGTAGCTTCTTCATTTCTCCTTTCACTGGGATATTACAGATGACCAATCCATTTTTTATTTCTCCACCTAGATCTCTGCAAAAACTTCTACTCAACAGCATACCAAAATATTATGGGATGCCTACCACGAAAATGGTCAGGAGTATCTTCTTGTCAGGGTAATCAGCTAGTGCAACCTAGGCATCTTTAATCCTTCCTACCAATGGAACTTGTTTGGATTCCATCAAGTAGCATGTGCCATTTACCTGTATCAAAGTGAGGCCAAAAGCATTTGTAACTTTTTTTGGCATCACATTATCTGAGGCTCTAGAATCTATAATGCAATTATTCAGTTGGAAACATTTGATGAGAAGTGATAGGTAAAAAGGCTCAACTCTATTGGTGGTGGAGGCACTGAGGGCTAGCATGTTTTGAGAAGATGGTGTGGGAAGTAAGCATTTAGAATTAGAGATTGGGGATGTAGAGTTACTACCCCAGACTACCTTGCTGAATATGGAAAATTGGTCCAGATGTGTTTAAAGGTATTTAATTTTAGAGAGCTGGACTTTGGTTTTGCTAGCATGCTCTACAAAGTCAAATGAAGTTATGGTAGATGAGGAAGAGGTTCCAGCAGTGGTTGAGGACTTAAATGGAAGATGCATCATTACTTTTGGTATTGGGTTATCCTTTTCAAATGTAAAAATTGGCTTGGAAGGATATGGGGGTGTAGCCTTTGATTGAAATTTAGATGTTCTTGCAGAACCAGGATTTAGAAGAGAATTACTCTTAACAGCATTTGAGTTGTGAGAAGAATCAAATAACTTAATTGGCATAGTAGTGTGATCCTTGAAAATTGGTGAATCTGATTTCTCTCTAGCTGATTCCATGGAAGGTGGTAATGGTGATCCCTTGCTAATGATCTTGTTTAGTGGAGGCTTTGAAGAGCTATCTTCTTTGTTCTTCCTACTCTCAGTTGCAATTGTTGAGGCTGAAACACCATTCTTGGATTGTGTAGGAGTGAAAAAAAAACATGAAAAACTTGGAGCTTCTTCATCACCTTCCTCATCATAATCAAAGTATTCAATTAGGCCATTGTGCATGCCAACCTCTTCAATTTCAAGATAGTTTTCATAGTCGTCCATGTTTTCTTCTTCAGTTTCCTCAATGTCTACTTCTCCTTCTAATTCCCTAGTGTCACAGATGGCATTGATTGGTGGTGCTTTAAGAGCAATCCTACGAGGAGGTGGAGCAATTCTTGGTCTATCAAGAGGATTTGATCTCCTTGGAGCATTCCTCATTGTGATTTGTGATAGCTGCTTCTTCAAAGTAACTAGGTCATTTGCCATTTTTTGGAACATTGGATCAATGGTTAATGAATTTGAACTCTGACCTTTTTACTTTCCATTTGGTCCTTTCACTTTCCCAAAAGTAATTAGATCATCATCAGTCTCAATTACAAAGTCTTGAACTTCCCTCAATGTTCTTGGTTGGGCTCTTCTAAGGAAGATACCAACTTCTAATGGCAAAGCACTGATGAAGAAAATTTTCAAGTTGTTTTCAGGGGGGTACCACATCTTCTGGGATCCTTCTTATCAACCTATCATACCTTGCTACAAAATCTCTCATTGATTTGGACATCTCATTCTTCATCTGAACCAATTGGACCAGCAGATCCTAAAAATCTTCTGTGCTCTTGAACCTATGTTCAAATGCACTTCTTATATCTTCCCAACATGTGACAGATCTTGGGGGCAGCATGTAGAACCATTCAATAGCTTTTTCTTGGAGTGACTCCACAAAGAGCCTAACTGAAACATCTTAATTTTCAACTCCCAACACTCCACAAGCCATGATGAATGTTGTTACATGTACTTCGAGGAGCTAAGAACCATCCCCTCTGAATTTCGGGAATTTTTTCCTCAAGCCTCTTGGTAGCTCATGGATTGGTTGATCAAGAGCCAGTGGACTAGTGTTTCCTCCCCATGGTATATTAGGCCTACGGGCTTCACAATCACGTTCACACTCACGATCCCAATCCTTCATTTTGTGTCCATTTTTATCTTCCAGCCTTGCTAAGGCTGTGGCTTGTGTTGCTGCTCTTTCATATGCCTCGGCTTGAAGTCTCTCGATTTCTTCAAGTTAAGCCCTTATTTCTTCATCGGGTCTTGCTTCTCTTTCTCTAGTTTCTTCTTCGGTCTTCACGTCAGTGAAGTCTACAAGGTTCTTGTTTATGTATGAAAATTCATCATCCAAAGGATTGGCAACACTCAAGTTCCCAACATGACCGGTTGCTTGAAAAGGAATCCTCTGGATTCCGAGTAGCTCTTGTCTCCCTTGAAGTTTCTCAAAAATGGGATCAGTTTTTCCTCTTTGTCTTTGTTGCCAAGTGAATCTTCTATCCGCCAGCTTGAAAACCTATGCTCTTCTTTGGGGTGCTAGAATTTTTCTGTACCTTTCCAATTCAACAACACGTTCCTCTTCCAGGTCCAGAATCCTTATGGCAATGAAGTAAAGATTGACACTTCATCTATTATGCCAAATAGCTTCTCTCAGATTAGAAGCAAATGTCTTCTTGGATGTGAAAGAGTAAATCAGGTCTCTCAACAGAAGGATTTCCCATAATATCCATGATTTACATCCATGTAGATTGTGTGATTATTTCAATCTCCAGAACTTTTCTTCTAGAATCTTTTTTTTTGTATTTTATAACCCTGACGTCGTTTTTAGGTGCAAATGCTGCAAAATCTTTCCCATGGTGGGTGTCAAAAAATGTTGGCAAGAAAAAAATTCTTGTGGTGGGAATCTAAGTCCCTCTACTTGAACGGTGCAGCTTCTGTAGGTGTATGCAAAAAAGGTGGATTTCAACTGTGGCCTTTTGACTAGAGATATAACAAGGGCACTCCACTGACCCCTGTGGCAAAGCTAGCAATGTCTCGCTATGGAAGAAAATTTTTCTTGGAAAGGGGAAGGGGAGTGGGAATGGAGGTAGGAGAAAACTAAAGTTGTGGTTAGAATATCATATGCCCACACACATTAATTAGAAAAAAAAAATTACATGCATTTATAGTTAGAAGAAAAAACAAATCTGCATGAGAAGCTATAAGACCAAATGAAATTCATTGGTCGCAAGGTACCAAACAATCCCTTAATCAAAGAGGTGAAAATTCCTTCTTTTATTATTCAAGCTAAAGCAGAATTTGTATAGAGCTTTGAGAATAGAAGAAAATCTAAGGAGAAAGGGAAAATAGAAGAAGTGTGGCATTTTTTGTCTTGTCCAGGTACATAGTACTCTAGTCTTTTTGAAATCAATCGCCAACCCCCTTCGGAATGGCTATGAGGAGCCATTATATCTTGTGCTAAAATGGTTATAACTTTACAAATCATTTACGCCTCTTCAAATTCCTCCATTGTGAAGAAAACACTCATGGCGAGTTAAAAACCAAATCTTGCAACGCGGGACGTTACATTTGATTTTCCAGTTTGAATATAGACCATTTTGATTTTCTCTTGTAACTTTAAAATCGAGTCGTCCACATGGTAGGAAGAGATTGGAGCAGGTACAGGGGAAATCCCTTTGCGTTTTGTGATTTTTTTTTAGATTTGGCAATTTTGGAACAAATTGGCCCGTACCCCCCGCTTCAACTTTTTAACTTAGGCACGTGGCACGTTTTCATTTGAAATGGGGTCACGGCCCTTTTCTCAACATTTTAACCATTTTTGGTTAAAATCTAAAAAAATCAAAGTTCTCCACCGTTCCACACTCTCCCGCTTTGACTTTTCAATGGCTGGCTTCACCTTTGACTTTTTCTTTTATAGCTTGATTGGGGTTGCGGGTCACTTTTTAACTTTTTGCCTTTTTTTTACAAAGAGGCTCAAAAACAAAAATTTCTCCACCGAATCACTTCCAATTAGGTATGTCCACATACATGTGGATGACGGGGCCAAAATTTGACAAGGAGGAAAATGCCCATCATTCCCGTCTGTGGAGAAAATACACAGAGGAAGAGAACTTCATCATTTTGAGTCCAATTTTTGAATTTCCTTCACGAGTCAAAGGCATGGAGGCAAAACAATGATTTGATGACCCAAGCCATAGAACAAGCGAATAATTTCAATCAAAAAAGGAGATTGTAAGGAGGATATTACGTGAACAAACTAGGAGACGGAGAATTTCTCAAAACGAGCAAAATAGAGATTTAAACAGCACTAGGGCACGGATTTTGTTATTTCTTTGAAATTTCAACTTGGCTTAAATACTTTAAGAGGGTGAGAGCTCAAAATTTTGAATTTAAATTGGAAAATGAAAAGTGATTTTCAGGAGACAACATGTGGTAAAATGTGAAAAAAATCATGTTATATGCATTTTCTTTTGGGGTTGTTTCCATCAATACAACTCCCATTCATAAACATGCCATTGTGGGGACTTTTACTACAAGAAATCATACTAGGATTTTAGTTATGGTGGAGTAAAAATGGTATGTTTTATTTTTATTTTTTGCCTGACATTTTTCATAAACTTTGTAATTTGAATAAATTCCCACAATTTTTCTCATTCAGAAAAATGGATCATTTGTACTTTATATAAATTTTTGGTATTTTTTACCAAGCAAATATCATCAATGCTAAGAGGCACATGATCCAATTACTTTCAATAAATTGTTTCTACTTATAATCTTCTTCCTCCTTTTACTGAATTTATATCATTTTTATAGGAGAGGGGCCCCATAAGTGGTATAGACATAAAAATGTGAGTGAAATTACCACAACCACTTTGTAAACATTTTATGAAAGCTTGCGGATATTTGGGTCGATGTTGTATATTGTGGAACTAAGTTACCAATTTGTTGGCACAAATATTTTGTACTTGAAATAAATATGAGTTCCAAAACAATTCAAGGGACATAAAGTCCTTCCTCTATTATGTGGGGAGGTTCCCTTTATTTAAAGCTAATTAAAATAGAGGGAATATGTAGAATATTTACACTTCTATTCAAATACTGGTGTTTTAAGACAGTGTTGGATAAAATCTTTAAAATCGAATGGCTATTAGAGGGAGAGAATGGTAAGGAAGAAAAATAGGAGGAGGTGAAGACTGCACTTTCATATACACAAAGAAATATAACTTTGATGACTTATGCAAGTCACATATCAATAAGAAAAGTTGCTATATCACTAATAAGAAAAATCAATGTCCAATAATTATATTATTCTGGAAGAAATTAATATGATTCAAAGAGAATAATGACATAGAGTTCAATAGATCCTTTGGGACAAAAATGAAATCAAAGTTTCATTAAATATTCTATCATGGAATACACATATGTGCACATAAATAGAAAGAAAAATGGAGAAAGAAAGGAGTTTTCTCAAGTATTCTCTCTTTTTAAAATTGTTCCGACCCTTTACAATGAAGAAGATCTCTCCTTAAATAGGATTGAGAGCCATTACCACTTATGAGTAATCTTTTCTAACATTTACATTTTACTTTTCCTCTTTAAGAGTAACTTAAGTGACTTTTTATAATTTAAAATTAGAGGAAAAATAAATTCAAAAAGTGAAATGATGAATTAGAAGAGATACACAAGTAGAAAATAATAATATTACTTATTGGAGGAAGGAATTTTGAGATTCAAATCCTACATCTTGAACAAGGTGACCACTCCAAAAACATCCCTTTATTTTGGGATTTGATATTTGGGTAATTGGCCCATGGAACTAGTAATTTCGAAAGTATCACCATCAAAATTAGTTAATCCTTTAGATGCATCAATTATCACATTATGATTCTCAAAGAGCTTTTCAAATTGGTCCTTGTTAAATTCATTAATAAAAAATAGATCTTCTTTAATCAACTTTATGAACTACTCTTTGATATTTTTTGGGTTATTCTTGAAAGAGTTTTCTTTAAAGAGATCACAACGAAGAGACTTCATATCAGCAGATATATCTAATTTGAGAGCTTCATATTTTTTATATGGGACTAAAGGTCAATTTTTTCTCTTAAAACACCTTGATTCTCTATTTTATGCTCCAAGACAAATTCTGAGATAGATTATCATGAGATTCATTAAAAATATTCTCAAAGAGAAGGATCTTCTCGTCTGTGGAAACCGTGCTTATCAAGTCTTGAGTTAAGCTTCCCCACATGGCAACATTTTTCTCTATAGTTTCAATCTATCTTGTCAACTTATTTTGATCTTATACTAGTTGCTCATATTCATTTGTGATCTCATCAATGAGCTTGAGACCCATTTACTAGTAATTGCTACACCCAAGATTGCCCTTGTTTTTTATGTTTGTGAATTTTGGAGATAGTCTTTGGGCCAATATCTTCCACTGATGTTGAAGAGGGAAGAGATGATATTGGATTAAGTGTCATGAGACTTGAAGGCTTTGATATATGCAGTGAGAGTGTGCACTTTTTTATCAAATTGCTCTTATGTTTGTTTTCCTTTCTCTACTCTCTCAATGATTATAGAATTTATCCCTTTCAATTTATTTACATCTGCTTAATGAATAGATTCTCCCAATAATACCCTAGTAAGTTCATAATTAGATACGGTGATTTAATCATCGCTCTTATTAAATAGGTTTAGCAATGTCAACAAATTGATGGCCAAAAATATGAATGACTAGATGGGAAGTGGACTTAGCTTTCATGGGTGCATACATAGGATTACTTTGAAGTAATCATGTCACTACGGCATATTCTAGAGCACTAACTTTAGGATATTTTTCATTTTCTTCTCCATGAGGGGTTGTACCTAGGTGAAGGAAGAATCACTAACAACCTTGAACTAGACTAAGATAAAGTAGACATACTTAGAGCGCATGGAGGTAAAGGGGTTGGAGTTGGCATGGATAAGGTGTAAATTAGGGGATGCTTCACACTTGATGTTTGATTTCCAATTTTTCCCTTAAATTGCTTTACCCACCAATATTCTCCAAAGGAATTTATCTCAGATTGTTCTCCTCTTATACCACAACATCATATCTAGGGAGTTTGAGTATGAAATTTGGTGTTTAAAGGTTGATTAGCTTAAGAATTTATGTCTTATTGAGATTAAGTAATAACATTCTGCATGGCTTTGAACTCAGTAAAATTATTTTGGTACAACCTCTTTGTCATTTTGATCACATGAGCTATAAGATCATCAATGTTATCCTTTTTATTTTATGACCAATCAATAATGGGAAGAGGGGTATATTGAATATATGCTTAAAATTCAATCTCACACAATTCACTACCATCATCTGTCATATTTTCAAGAACTTTCTCTAATTTTAAAGCTTAAATTTTATTTAAACACATCCTTTCATATGCTCTTATTCTTACCTCAAACTTATGATTACAATTTTCCTAGTAATCCTCAATGGTGGGTATATGACAGTAACTTGTGGGAAGTTGAAGATTATTATTGATGAAGTTCTTATTGTAAAAAAGAGACTTTTGAAGTATGGATGCAAACTGGATGAATCAATTATTATTTCAACATTTTGTGCATCAATCCTTAATCTGAACAAATAGTGGTTTGGTGTAATAGGAAATTTGATGCCTTGTACTTTTTGATCTCAGTAAATTATGTGAATCATATCCAATTACTTGCATTACTCAATGAGAATGAACTTGCCACTATAGAAGATATGAAGTTTGTAGGGAATTCCTTTGAATCTTGTTATCTTGAGGTATATGAACCTCTAAAATTGGATGAATATGTTATCATAGGTCATGATCAACTATTTGGGGTCTTGGGAGATTTTTTTGGTTGTGCATCCTTCTAACAACCTTACAATTAGCATAGTGATAGCATCATTGACCCTTTTGAAATGATTCTTACTACTCTCATATGTGAGTTGAGTGTATCAATCTGTTAGTGAAATAATTTATTGTGTTGAAAAGTATGTGTTTCCGCCAATGCTCGCGGTGCTACACCCCTCCTTGTGTATGGGGAGGCTCCCATTATTGAATTTTAATTGTCCTAAATCTATATAACTATTTTGGGGTGGCCAAATAGGTTGGGTATCACATAGGAACACTTTACTGAACTTGTGGCAAAGTTCTTGTATGAGTTACGAGGGAGGAAATTGTAGTGATGAGGGATAAAGGAGATAAATTAGGAAAGAAAAGGTTATCGTTGTGAGTAGGCACTAGCAAATTTCACACACAATAACTAGAGTAGTTCAACATTCAATTAGAGGAAAGAAAAAATGTAAGCAATTAGTGAGACTAAAAACTAGAGACACACATTTATTTAGATTCATCTTCCAAGGATGCAAAGTTCAGAAAAGAGAGAGAATAGATGAACACATGAGAAAAGGGAAATAGAAGAAATGTAGCTTTTATTTCTTGTGTTGGTGATACAAAAATCAACATCAAACCACAATCCACAATTGCTACATAAAAGAGTAATTTTCTAGATTTTTAGGATCCCTTTTGGAATGGAGAAACCATCCTAATTTATAGAATTGTGAATTGCCTCTTCATCTACCCCCCACATGACTCTTCATGATCTCATTATAACTTGTGACTTTACATCTTCCTAGGAAGTGAAAATAAGTTCCGCTTTTATAAAATAAAAGGGAATTTTACAATTCGAACTTTAGAAAGTCACTTAAGTGAATGAGACAAATTATCATGATTACACATAATGAAGAATTAGAAGAGGGAAAGAAGAAAGAGGGAGAAAGAGAGAAGAAGGAAAGTTGATTAATCTGATCTAAATGAAGAATCTCCTTCTGATGTAGAAATTGTTAGTTCATGATCCATGAGTGAGGAGTTTTTGAAATGGGCTCATGTCCTTTGAATTCCTTGTTGAATTGATCTACCGTAGATGTCAACTTATCTTCCTCGGTAATGTAAACACAGCTCAACACCCTGATCCATACCCTAGGAACCTCATTGATCTTCTTTCATTGACTAAGCCATCTTTTTTATCCTTTGCAATTATGGAAATGGAACTTCTGATGTTAGCTAGGGACTCTAATATATCTTCATTTAAGGAAAGAGAGTCACATGCCTCTTTCTTGACCAATTCCTGGAAGGAAACAACGAGTTCTTCTGATGATGAATTCTCGGTGAGTGGTAGGGAACCTCAAGTTTCTAAACATAGTTGTAAACTCCATTCAAAACCCCAAAAGCCTCCTCCTGTTCATTGTAGTCAAGTTCAATATGGCATTTGTTATCATATTGTATCTTTTATCAATGATTGGTACCCAAACTGGAGACAAGTTCTCAGCAGTTAATGTAAACACATTCTTACTCACAAGGGTGTGAGAGTCAAAGGATCTCATCTTAGATACACAAGTGGGAATACCTCATCCCAGTGGATCTTCTCTTTCACAATATACTCCCTCACTTTCTTCAATTCTGAAAGAGTGGAAAGAATGTACTTTATTAAAGAGAAGATGAACTTTGAAATAATACCTTACCTCTCTCAATGATCTTCTCAATCCACTTCTCGTTAGCCTTCCCCTGTATCATGTAACCTTGAGCTTTCTTGATCACCTCAGGATCAATACTTATTGATTGGAGGAATGTCTTCTACATGAAGAGAATATGTTGAATCAAGCTCTAAGAAGGTTTGAATGTGAGCACTGAGATTTTTTACCTGTTCTTCCAATCGTACTCAATTGTTCTGCTTGTACTCTTCATTCCAAGAAAAGGAGGTGGGAAGAGGATTCCTTGAACAGATGAGAATCACCCTCATGTAAATCTTGACCCAATGAAATGTGGGTCAACTCATAGTCTGACATAGTCCATCTCCTCAATAGGATTTTCATTCCTAAGCCTAACAACTTCCACATACTGGTTACCTGAGGTGCCACTGAAGAAGTGGGAAGTTGTTTGGGCCTATCTTATTTGCTTGTATTTTAAGGTTCTTGAGATTGCTTCAAGATCATGCATGATAGCTTGGTGTGTTGTTCTTGGCTCACTTTCGAACATTTCTTGAATCCATGGGAATGGCTCTTCAGGAGTTGACATGATGTTGCTTTCCAAATAAATTTCAAGAACTTGATGTAAGATCACTTCTTGTTCATCATGGGGAAGCTCTACCATTGGGGAGGTTATGATTGGATGTCCTTGAAAAGATGGAGTCTCTAACGGATCACTCAGATGACTTGACTAGCTCACCTAACTTAGCTAGCTCATTCATCTTACCTAGCTCACTTAACCCAACTCACTTAGACTCACTTTAACTAGCTCACCTCAGCTCACTTAGCACAATCCAACCAGCACCTCTCACTTGCTCAGCTCATTTTTCTCATTTAGCTCACTGATCTCATTTCATCCAACTCACCTGACACACTGATCTCAATCTCAACCAGCTCCTCTCGCTTGATAATTTTATTTAGCTCACCTCAACCATCTCACTTGGACCAACTCACCTTGGCCAGCCAACTCACCTTGGCTCACTCAACCAGCTCACCTCGATCTCGCCTCAACCAACTCACCTCGTTTCACATAGCTAGCTCACCAAGCTCACCTTAACCAACTGAAGATTTTAACCAACTGAATGAGTGATGGTGGTGGATCCAAATTTACCAATAAGTCACAATGACCTTATCTTGAATTATCAATGGAGCTTTTGACTCTTTTCAAATCTTTTCATTACTACACAATGTCCCTGGCTTTCACCTAATATGCCATGTTATGTTCTTCTTTTCTCTCGAACACAATTGTGACCAAGGTGATGCTTCAAGACCTTTATGAGGGTGAATTAATTTCCTTGTTTGAGCTATGGGAAAAACTTATGACCCTATGTGAAGATGCCAAAAATCAGCAAGATGAGTGAAATTGGAGCCAACTGTAACTTTTTGCATCCAAAATTGAGACTTTCTATTTTTGGCAGGTTGGACCAGGAGTTGCTATTTTGGGAAATCTTTTTTTTTTGCTCAAATTTTATATTTTTGAGTCTTATGGCACATTCAATTCACCTTTTTTTTTTTTAAATTTTACCCTTTTTAATAATTTTCTATTTGTACCAGGTTATTTTCTTTGCTTTCTGCTTTTTCAGGAAAATTGTCAATTTTTTCCTACCTACAGTTTTGCACTGTTTCCAGGTGAGCTGAGTGATTAAATATAGAAATTTAGTGGAATTAATATTTTTATAATTTTAATAGGAATGGAATATTCTATTTTTAGTAAGTAGTTTATTATGTCCTTGGTTTGCATCGGAAATTTTATTTTTGAATTCAGGGCCTCGTTCTGATCTCGTGCTCCAATTTTTGTTGTGTTTCACCACGTTAAAACTCTTGGAAATCTAAAAATTAGTTTTATAGGTAAAAATTTACATGTATGAAGCTTTCATGTCAGCCATTAATTGATTATTTGAGCTTCAGTTTTCACAAGGATGCTTTGGAGAAGAAAACTCAATGAAAACTTAGTAAAATCAATTTTTCGGCTTGCTAATAATGAGAATAACTCAATTTTATCAATCAAGGATTCCCTGCAATGATTTGGGTAGCATGATGGTTATTTTTATAGGTATTTAGAGGATTAATATCATAAACAATGGCTTATACCTCGAAATTTGTGAATAAAATACATTAGTAGAAGTTGTTTTTGAGTTTTAAAGCTTCTGGCAATGTTTTTCATACATAGATGGAGTAACAACACTTACCTTAAAATTAGGGTTTTCATTTCATGGCTTGGGGAACATTTTTATGTCCCCATTGTACCCTTGGGAATAGGGATAAGAGGTTCAAGAAAATGTGTCTCATTCTAGACTTGCCACTTGTTAGCTTAGGATTTGAGCTTGAGGAGATGGATGAAATAAGCACATAGCACCATGGGGTTGAGACTGGGTCATATGGCCAACCATGAGAGGGGATAGAGTGGGGCTCATTTTTTGTCCCCTCTATCCCCTTGGGAATGGAGGAAAAGAGGGACACAAAAATTTTCCCTCACCTTATGATGACAAGTGGCGGCACGAGATTTGGCAAGGAGGATTTGAGGAAAAACAAGTCTAGACACCCAAGGCTTGAACTCGGTCGTATGAAAAACCATGAAAAGGGATTAAGAGGGACAAAATTTATTTTACCCTCTATCAACTTGGGAATTAGGATAATAAGGAAAGAAAAATGTTCCCTCACCTTGTGTTGACAAGAGGCACTTTCTCATTGCACAATGGGAGGAGCTAGAAATAGGCAGATAAGCCCTATGGAATGTTTATCATGGTTATGTGAAGAACCTAGAGGTATAGTAGAGGTGGTGAAAAATTTGTGTTCCCTCCATACCCTTAGGAATTGGGACAATAGGAACACAAAAAATTACCCTCAACCTTGAGGTGACATGTGTCCTCTTGAAAAATTGGCTAACTGGGAGAATCATACCTGCAAGAGAGAACTTGATGAAGAGGTTGCCAAAGCTACAGGAAGCCTTTTTTGGTAAAATATTATATGATTTTTACTCCCATAAGCATTAAAATAAAAATGAGAGGGGTATCATCCTTCAATTATACCTGAAACTCCCTGAAATTTCTCCTTTTTCTTTGGGACAACAAGGTGTTTTGGAGTGTGGTGGTTGAGGTGGGGAAGTTGATTCATTTGGCTTGAATCTCCTTCCTCATTCTTGGTAAGGAAACCCCTTTGGGGTTTGAAAATCCTTCTAAGAAGGACTTGGAGAAAGGGTGGAGGAATAAGGAGGGTTTTGATTGAATTTAGGAGCAATAAGGAGGGTATGGAGATTTTTTCTTTGTGCAAGAATTTTGGAATAAAACTCTTGGAGAACTTTCTCCTCTCTTCCCCACTTTTGAGGAAGAACATAGGTTCTCCTCCTTGTAAATTTTGGAGTCTTGTTTGTATGTGTCTTATTTTTGTGTGCTTGTGTCATTGCTAGTTCACCCTCCATCTTGTGCAAGTTTTGGTTAGTTGACCTCTTCCCATGGGCTTGGGGGAGGCTAGCATGCACCTCAACCTTGGGAGAGGCATGTAATGATGCCTATGGTTGGGTGGCAAACAAGCTCTTTTCTCCTTGCATGAATTTCGTGAAGACATGGAACTTGGATCTCAAGATGGAAGTTGGATGTTGATTGGAGCTCTTTGTCATTTTCATTTTATTGTGGACATTACCTCATTGTAACCCTTTTTGGGATATGGCTTGTAGAAACTTCCTCTTTATTGTGTTTTCCTCTTCCTTTTTGTATTTAAAGAAAAAAAAAAAACACTTGGAGGTTTTGTATTTCATTTGTATTTGAAAACCCTTTCTCAATCTTGGGAAGGAGTTGATAGATTGTCTCCTTATGTATTTAAGCATGATTTTGAGATATGAAGTATTGAGGGTGTTTGCAAAAGAGATCTTGTTAAATATTTATATTCCTTCCACATGCTTTGTCTTGAATATCATTTTGATAAAGAAAGGTTGTTTATTAAGAAGGTGTTATTACAAAGGAAATACTATTACTTGTTGAAGGTTTTACTTGTTTTAAAATCTGAAATAATATTTTAGTATTGCCTTTGAAAAGAAAGTATCCCTCTTGTGTTGTTTGGTTGTAATATTAATGTTGGAAATATGACTAGTCCTGGTTCTTTTCCATGTGAGATTTAATGGCTTGTTCTTAGTATAAAATCAGCCTTGAATGTGTGTGATTTCTTACAAATTGTAAACATTTTACAAGCTTCTTCTCTTTGTGAACTATCATACTAAGCTCCCTTCCTTATTTCACTTAAAAAGAGCAGATCTTGGGATAAAGATGTGCTACAAACATTAAGTATAATCCACCATCTTACAACTTGGATGCTTTTAGTCTCTTAGCTTATAATATGGATATATTATAATGCATTCATTTAGTTAACAGTTAAATTACAGCATTGCAATATCTCTACAAAATATTAATCTAAATGTTTCCAAAAAAAAAAAGCTATTATTATAATTACTTTCATATATATATATATATATATATATATATATATATATATATATATATATATATATATATATATATATAACTAATGTATATATATAGTAAAAAATAATTTTCAAAATTAAGAGTGAGCTATATATATATATACAACTACATTTAAAAAAAACAAAAGAAAATTATTATTAATATTAAATAAATCCAAAACAAACTGTTAAACACGAAATTAAAAAAAAAACAAACAAAAAAAGAAAGGATTGGTGGGGGGTTCGGCCCCCCACCCCTGCGCAGAAATAAACACAAAAAAAAAACAGTGGCAGGTGGGGCCAAACCCCCCCCCACCCCGCACTGCACTGACCCGTCCGCAGCCATTGCCTCATGCAGCTTCTGCGGCCATCCCCGGCCGCCTGTCCCTCCACCCGTCTTCCCCTCAGCCGACTGTGCACCTGCTCCCCTTGCTGCGGCCTGCTCCCATTGTGGCACCGTCACCTACCTGCGACCCCAAACGACCCCCATTCCGCCACTGCAACCCCCCCCTTCTGGTTACATCGCCACGACGCACACTGTCCCTTCCTCTGCCACGGCCTCCCTCCCCCTTTTTCCATGTCCCTCTCACGCACACTCAGCCATTCTTCGCACACAGTTGTCGCCTCCATCCTTGCTTTCAAAACAAAAAAATAAAAATACAAAGTATGTTTGTATTAAACAAAAATAAATAAATAAATAAAGATAAGTTATCCATTCATTGTATGAATTTTCCCCAAGACAATTTCAATACAACTTCAAATCAACCATCTTCCACTTTGCATGAAGACTCAAACAAAGTTCAAATGAGACCTGGAGAAAAGAAACAGAAACAAGAAGAAAAATAAGAAGAGATGAATCTTCAAATGATAAGAAAGAAAGAGGTAAGGAAGTTTAGGGAAAACTTTTTAAGGCAAAATTGAAAAAAAAGAGATCCAAGGGTTTAGATGTGATTTGATCCTAGGACTCACCTAATTTCCATCCTACATACTCTTAAGTCATGAGGAATTTGATGGGAATGGTAGAATTAAATTATAGGAGGGGAAATGTGGATAAATTAATTAAAATGGAAAAAAAAGAAAAGAAAACCTGAATAATTAATATGTTAATGCGATATATTAGTTTAAAAAAAAGTAGTGAAAAAGGGGTGTAGTCTATATTAGATGTTTTTAGCTTAATCTAATAATAATTAATTAAATGAACAATTGTGTCGGGATAGCATGGTTAAGTAACGGGGTTAACCAAAATTTAGTTAAAATAAACAATTTCTAATGATCAGTTAACGTATCAAGGGTTTCAGGTGAAGCCTTAGTAATCACACTTCAAATATATATATATATATATATATATATACCCTAAATTTTTGCTGTAATTCCTGGTCTAGTTTTTTGGTGTCTAGGAATGGGCATTACATTTGGTATCAGAGCCGATGGTTCACACTTGCGAACCACTGGGTAACTAATTAAAATAGTTAATGGTAATTTTAACAACACAAAATTAACTAAATGAATAAAAATAAACAGTTAAAATAAATCATCCATGACCATTAAATTTTAAAATTAATAAATTTCTCACTCACCTCATGCGCAGGATGGTGCCCAAGCGAGGATGATCAGCTAGAGGTTTGGGGCGTAGTGCATCTATGCGGGAGACGCCAGACACCTGATTTTGGGCCTCAGATATTAGAGGCATTGCGCCAGCTGATAGGCGTTGTGGAGTAGTGCCTACCATAACCACAGGAGACGAGAGCGGAGACACCATTGGGAGCCACGAGGAGCCGATTAGGCGAGGACGTGCATTCAGAGCCACCAGAGCACGATACACCGAGGTGGGAGAGGTCACGTAGCCCTTCCGTTCATCACGAGAGGGTAGCCTCGTTCCTTCGTAGCCGCTCACACAGTCTCGAGGGACCATTCGAGGATAGGTGACCCCCTTCGCCTATTGGACTACATCACCAGGATCGAGATACAGGTAGTGTGATCAGGGATCTTCTTCATTTGCAGCCGCCCACCTACACCGGCTCTACAGATGGCTTTGGGCTGAGTCATGGCTCCTTAGTTTGGATAGTTGCTTTGGCTTGCACTCTTATGAGAGCAACGTTAAGGTGAGGTTCGCTATACACCTCCTTCGAGATGCAACAGGTGTTTGGTGGAGGAATGAGGAGCGTAATCTCCATCTAACTCGAGAGACAGTGACTTGGGATATGTTTGAGGAGTGTTTCTGGGCTCGTTACATGTCAGATCATTTTGTGCAGAAGAGGATTGATGAGTTTCATGACTTACGACAGGGATTTGGCATAGTAGCACAATATGAGAGTAGGTTCCTGGATCTTCTACAGTATGTGGACTACCTACAAGATGAGAAATTACATGTTAACAGGTTCATTCAAGGCCTTAATGCAGATATAACAGGAGCAGTTAGGATGTCATCTCCTCCCACACTTGAGAAGGCCGTTGAGAAGGCCTACTTAGCTGAGGAGAACAGGACCAAGGCACAGGAGCATCGTGATAGAAACAAGAGAAATTTTTAGGAGAGGATATAGGCCTTCCAAAGTCAGAGGTCATGAGGTACTGCACTACCCCCTAGAGGAGGATTTTGGCCTCCGCCAGCAGCCACAAGGGCTCCACTGCACCCGCAGCGACAGACACTACAGTAGGGCCACCCATAGCAGGGGGCTAGACAGACACAGGGATTTCAGAGAGGAGTTTCTAGAGGGGTTTTTGGTGGAGCCAGGGATAGGAGACAGGGTACTCAGTAGGCACAGCTAGCTCACATGCAGTAGTCTACTAGGGTTAGACTGGCAGGATCAGTAGACCAGAGTACAGGAGGGACCCCATCTCAGAGGGGTACAGTAGGATGTTTCATTTGTGGATCTCCTGATCACTATGTGCGCATGTGCCCGCACAAACCCAATACCATGGATACACAGAGAGCTGCTAGATCTGAGCAGATGGTGGGTGATGTAGGACATGCTCATCATGTATATGTAGCAGTTGACAACCACCAGGCCAAGCATCAGGCCACAGTCATTGAGACAACAGGTACTATCAGGGGTATTTCTGTCTCAATAATTTTTGATTCAGGTGCTTCAGATTCCTTTATATAACCTTCTATAGTGGACCAGTGTGGGCTAGTGGTGGCTAGGTAACCAGATAGTTGGCAGGTTGAGTTGGCCTCTAGGGCCAAAAACACCGTGGACTCATATGTGAAGAGTTGCATACTTGATTTAGGAACCTTCTCCACTACTCTTGACCTCCGAGTTATCCCTCTAGGTTCCTATTAGGTAGTTTTGGGTATGGATTGGCTCAAGAGTCATCGAGCTAAGGTGGATTATAGAAATAAGTTCATTAAGTGTCAGGATGATCTTGAGAGTGTAGTTGTGATATCAGGGATGCATAGGCCTATCTCCTTGTGAATGATATCGGCTAAGCAACTCAAGTGGAGCATGCGTAAGGGTTTTCAATTGTTTTCTATCACTATCAGTGATCGATCTGAGAGCATTCTAGAGCATTCACCCTTAGATGATCATGCAGTTTGGAGGGAGTATAGAGATGTATTTCCAGGTGAGCTTCCAGGGTTACCACCCCACAGAGGTGGATTTCACCATTGATTTAGGACCTGGATCAGCACCAATTTCTAGGGCACCTTATCAGATGACGACTCCAGAGCTTCATGAGCTCAAGATTTAGTTAGAGGAGTTGTTGGATAAGGGTCTCATTCACCCTAGTGTATCTCTTTGGGGAGCACCAGTCATATTTGTGAAGAAGAAGGAAAGTTCTCTTAGGCTTTGTGTAGACTTCAGACAGCTCAACAAGGTCACAATAAAGAACCGTTATCCACTCCCTAGGATTGATGACTTGTTTGATCAGATGCGGGGAGTGAGAGTATTCTCCAAAATTGATCTCAAGTCAGGGTATGATCAGTTGCGCATTTTAGATGTAGACATTCATAAGACAACATTTCACACATGTTATGGGCATTACGAGTTCACAGTGGTTCCATTTGGTTTGACCAATGCCCTAGCTGTCTTCATGAGCCTCATGAATGGAGTATTCAGGACATTTCTGGATCGCTTTGTCTTAGTGTTCCTTGATGACATATTGATTTATTCTCATTCCGAGGAGGAGCATGAGGAGCATTTGAGATAGGTACTTCAGGTTTTGAGAGAGTAGAAGTTATATGGGAACTTGGAAAAATGCAGCTTCTTTCAGACAGAGAGTCAGTACTTGGGTCATATCATTTCTGGTGAGGGTATCTTTGTAGATCCCTCTAAGATACAGACTATCTTGGACTGGCCAGCTCCCACATCAGTTTAGCAGGGTACTACCACAGGTTCGTACATGATTTTTCTAGGATTGCTCATCCTATTACTTCTCTTTAGAGGAAAGGGAAGAAGTTTGATTGGTCAGAGAAATGTGAGCAAGCCTTTTAGTTTCTTAAGGAAAGATTAACCATGCCACCCATCTTAGCAGTTCCAGACCCGACAGAGGATTTTGTTGTTTGTATTAATTCATCACTAGAGAGTTTGGGAGCAATTCTTATGTAGGAGTGTCGGGTTATTGCTTTTGAGTCTCTTAAGATCAAAGACTACGAGCTTAATTATCCTACTCATGACTTGGATCTTGTAGCAGTTGTACATGCTCTAGTGCATTGGCGACATTTCCTTTTGGGTAGACCTTTCATTTTGAGGATAGACCATTGTAGCTTGCAGCATATCTTTTCATAGCCGAATCTCAACGCTCGGCAAAGGCGTTAGATGGAGTTCCTACGTGAGTATGACATGGAGGTTCAGTATATCAAAGGGAAGGAAAATGTTGTTGTAGATGCACTTAGTAGATGACGACATGTGCTTGCTTCTGTGACACTTCAGTCATATTTGAGAGGCCGGATTCTTGAGCACCTTCCAGAGGATAGATTTTATGAGGGAGCTGGACAGATCTTAGAGTCATCAAGGTTCTTTAGAGGGTAGATATTTTGGGTTTGTTTTAGAGGCAGATGGTTTGCTTTGGTTCCATAGGCGCATCTACGTGCTTAAGTCAGGTAATCTACATAGCTTCATCCTCACAGAGGCTCATCAAGCCCCATATGTGGCACATCCAAGAGTGAATAAAATGCATTCCAATCTGAGGGAGTTATATTATTGGCCAGGTCTTCGACGGGACATAGCAGATTTTGTTGCACGTTGCCTTGAGTGTCTAGAGGGTTCAAGGCAGAGCATTCTCATCCTGCAGGACTTTTACACCCTCATGATATTCTTGAGGGGAAATGGGATGTGATTTCCATGGATTTCATAGTCAGACTCCCTATGTCTTCTTATCGTCATGACGCCATTATGGTCACCGTGGATAAGTTGACCAAGGTTGCGCATTTTTCACCAACCAAGGTCACCTATAATGCACAGGCCATTTCCAAAGTATTTATGGAGGACATTGTTAGGTTGCATGGGATTCCAAAGACCATCATTAATGACAGGGATACTATCTACACTTCAGTTTTCTGGACTTCTTTTCAGGCCGCTCTGGGTACTCAGATTAATTTCAGTTCAGCTTATCATCCAGAGACAGATGGGAAGACAGAGAGGGTTAATCAGGTGTTGGAGGACATGTTGAGAATGTATGTGATGGACCAGTAGAAGAAATGGGAAGATTATTTGCATTTAGTTGAGTTTTCTTACAACAACAGCTATCATAGTTCCATTGGTATGGCTCCTTACCAGGCCTTGTATGGACGACCTTGCAGGACACCTTTGAGTTGGGATAGACTAGATGAAAGGATTATTCTGGGACCAGCCTACCTTCAAGATTTAGAGCAGCAGGTTGTTCTTATTAGACACCATCTTGAGCAGGCCAGAGCACACCAGAAGGCATATGCAGACACTAAGAGGATTGATCATCACTTCTCAGTGGGTGACAAAGTCTTCTTGAGAGTTCATCCGACATAAGAGTCCTATCCGTTATGGAAAGGGTTCTAAGCTATCACCTCATTTTGTGGGGCCTTTTGATATTTTAGAGGTCATCGGTCCAGTTGCCTATCGCCTAGCTTTGCCACCACACCTTGCACGGGCCCACGATGTTTTTCATGTTTCTGTACTACGTAGATATGTACCTGATGCTTCTCATGTTTTGGATTGGTCGGCATTACAGGTAGAGGATGGAGGATAGTGGAGACTGGAGCCCGTATGCATACTGGAGCACCGGAGGTTGGCCCTTCAGGGTCGAGACTTGGACCAGGTTAGAGTACAGTGGGACCGGTACGATGAGACAATAGCTACCTGGGAGGATGCGATACCTTTGAGGGCTAGATATCCCTATCTCTTTCAGTGACTTCCAGGAGGAAGTCTAATTTTAGTAGAGGGGGATGTAGTGCCCACAAATTTTTATAGCTTAGTAGCTTGTTGTTTCTTTGCTCATAGACATGTTTTGACAGAGATTTGTTATATCTTGGACATTATATTTAGAGATTTGATCTTATTAGACATGTGTGGACATTCAGGCGTATAGCGCCAATTTAGCTTAATTTCTATGTTGTCACATTTTCTTATGATGTCATGGATACTAATGGATATGATGCTATGTTTGGAACATAATTATATTGATGGATAGTTGTTGCATTTGCAATTCTATGGTTATATGTCACTTATCATCTTGTCTAACTTTTGGAATATTGAGTATAATTGTGCACATTGTTGCATTTTGATTTCAGTAGGATGTTAGGCTAGTTTAGAACTTATTGATATCTTACTGTGTCATTGTTTTATATTTTATCAGATAGGTACGGTTAATGTGTGCAATGAGTGTGCAGGTGACAGGTTTACAGGAGAACGTGTGAATTCAAGCCAGCTACACAATCTTGCACAAGCAGCCCATAGGCTGAGTCCTAGCCATGTTCATTGTGTGAAGCCTTAGTATAGGAGATTATTATTTTGGGCACTATGAGTGACCCCAATTTATGTAATGTATTGTGCTTTGAATTATTAATTTTGTTTAGGGTAGTTAGTGAAGTTGTAAACTTGTTTTGGGAGTTAATAATCCCACTTTCATTTAAATTTTTTATTTTGTTTAATGAGTCACTTAATCACAAGGGTTTAGGGTCACATGTGAGACCCTTGGGTGGTCCCCACACCCTCTACCCTTGTGCCAAAAATTTAAAACCCGAAATTAGGTTATTTTGGGCATTTTTGGGGACCCCTTTGTAGCTTGGGAGTTCCCCTAACATAAAAATGAGCCCTTGGACCCTACCTAATGGGTAGGGGGGCTTATTTTCAAGGCTAGAGGGATTTTTCCCTCCCTTTTTACCTCTTGTTTAGTCACATCCATGTAAGGGATGTGGATTTGAGTGCTTATTAAAAGTTTCACTAATTTTGTCTTGCTAACATTTAAGGGAATTTGGGAGAAGAGGGGCAAAAAGATAATTTTACCCTTTCTCTCTTTTGTTTTGGCATCTTTGACCTTGATGAGGGAGAGGGGTGACACATGTCACCCCCTCATTTGTGAGGATGCTTGCTTGCTCCTCTTCAAATTCCCATTCATGGGAAAAGAGAGGGAATTTTTTTTTGGAACTTCTTGCTTGGGATGCTTGTGGATTTTGGAGCTTGGAGATTGGCTTGAGTCAAGGTGTGGAGAAATTTGAAGTTGGAGATATTTTTGGAGAGCTTTCCTTGAGGTAGGCTCTTATGTCTTTTGCTTGTGTTGCATTTATCTTAGTTGTTAGATGGGTTGCATGGTTTTGTTATTTGGTTGTTGTTGTTTGTTTTTTGTTTTACTCCCTCCATCATATGGCATGATGGAGTTTTGGAGTTTGTGGGGGAAGAGAGAGGGAATTTTCCCTCTCAATCCCCAAGGCTTGATGGACAAGCCTTGTAGGGTCTTAGTGTTTCCCCTCAATGGTTGAGGTGGGGAAGTTGATTCATTTGGTTTGAATCTCCTTCCCCATTCTTGGTAAGGAAACCCCTTTGGGGTTTGAAAATCCTTCCAAGAAGGACTTGGAGAAAGGGTGGAGGAATAAGGAGGGTTTTGATTGAATTTAGGAGCAATAAGGAGGGTAGGGAGATTTTTGCTTTGTGCAAGCATTTTGGAATAATAATTTTTGGAGAAATTTCTCCTCTCTTCCCCACTTTTGAGGAAGAACATGGGTTCTCCTCCTTGTAAATTTTGGAGTCTTGATTTGTGTGTTGTCCTATTTTTGTGTGCTTGTATCATTGTTAGTTTACCCTCCATCTTGTGCAAGTTTTGGTTAGTTGACCTCTTTCCCATGGGCTTGGGGGAGGCTAGCATGCATCCCAACCTTGGGAGAGGCATGTAATGATGCCTATGGTTGGGTGGCAAACAAGCTCTTTCTCTCCTTGTGTTTGGATTTCTTGAAGGAATGGAAGTTGGATCTCAAGCTTGAAATGGTGGGAGTTGGATTCTTGGAGCTCTTGGTCTTTTCATTCCCAATTTTGGGAGATTACCTCATTGTAAATCTTGAAAAGATATGGTTATGTGGAAGTGGTTCCTCTTTATTTGTTAAGTTTCCTCCTTGTATTTGAGGTTATGGTTTAGTAGCTTTGAAACCATAAGTTTGTAATAGTATTGTGAAGATTACCCCTTCAATCTGGGAATGGAGTTGATAATTGTCTCCTTATCTTGTGTATTTTGAGCATGATTGTAATTTGAAGTATTCATATGTTGTTTATAAATTCAATCTTGTTAAATCTTTCTTTTCGTTATATGCTCCTTGCATATAAATGTGATGAAGATAAGGTTGTTTATTTTAGAAAGGATAATGTTGATTAAAAGGAAATAAGTGGTTTCTTGTCTTGAATATGGTTTTGTTGTTGATAAATAATTTTTAGATTCCTTTGAAAAGAAAGTTTCACTCTTGTGTATAAGAGTTGTAATATGTATGTTGGAAATATTACTAGTCCTGTTCTTTTCCATGTACAGAAGCTTAATATGTTATTACACACTTTATAATAAAATCAGCCTTGAATGTGTGTGATTTCTTACAAATTGTAAAAATTGATAATACAAGCTAACATGGGTGAATTTATCATATCTAAGTCCCTCCTTATGGAACTTACTCCAATAAGATATAGAAAACTTGGGATCAAGATTCCAAATCTTTCGATATAGATCATTCCTTAGAACTTAGATGCTTTTAGTTTTAGCTTATAATAAGATATAGATATAATGAATCATTTTGTTAACTTCAATTAGGATTCAATATCTGTTGTTTATTTCTTCATGCTTTAATATGGAAAAAATAGGCATATATTAATAGATATATATTATATATATATATAGACCAACAAAATAAATAATAGATATATAATAACATATTTATATTGTATATGATATTATATATAAATAAATATATATTTTATAAAATTAAATCTGTAGGATATATATATATATATATATATACATATAAATAAATAAATTTAAATAAATGTTAAAACAAAAAAAAATGTTTGTATTAATATAAAATTTTGCGCAATAAACAAAAAAAAACAAACAAATGGTGGGGGGTCGAACCCCCCCACCTCCACACTGTCCCCAGGTGTGGGGGGGGGGGGGGGGGGGGCGGGGGCGCTGCCCCCCCACAAACCCCTGTATGCCCCCTAGCCGCTGCCCACGCAGCTTCCCCTCCATCCCCGACCGCCCTTGCCACACCCCTTCTGCCCCCCGTTGCCTTGTTGTCCCGCCCATGTAGCCTACTACACCCCTGCTGCTCTGTTCCGCCACTAACCCCCCCCCCCCCCTTTTTACGCGGACACCACCACATAGCACATCCTCTACCACTGTGACCACATTTTTCCCTATCCCCACATGCACAGTCAGCCATTGTTCGTAAATCGACCCCTCCTCTTCACAACAAACAAAACCAATAATAGTATGTCTATTTTAGAAAAAAGAGAGAGAACCATTCTTGTTTTATAAGAAATTTCAAAACTAATACCTTGTTTGGTTTGATGAAACTCCATAGTTCTCTCCAACCTGGATATAACAAACAGAAACAAAAAAAAATGAGAAGAGATGAATAGTAAGTAGGAAGAACATAAGAAAATTTAGGTTTTTTTTTTAGGGAAAAAGAAAAAAAAAAAGATCCAAGGGCTGAGTTTGATTTAATCTTAGGACTCAAATAAAATCCACCTCATTTTAAGTTAAGAGGATTTTGGTGGGAATGGTAAATTAACTTAAGAGGGGAAATATGGGTAAATATTTGAAATGGGAAAGGAACTCATTTAAAGTTGAATAATTATATTTCAATGTGATATATTATTTTTAAATGTGTGAAAATTATTAGAAGCTAAACCAATCAAATTAATTCAAAACAATGGTTTTAGAATTTTGGTTAAAAGAATTATATCATTAAGAATTTAATGACTTAATGAGAAGGGTTAGGCGAAGCCTTAGTTCGCACTTCAAAAAAAAAACTTTACCCCAAATTTTTAGGAAATTTCTGGTTTGGTTCTTTGTCTCGGGATTGGGTTTGACACAAACATATTGTAAATTCATGGTGAAAATTGATAATTCGATATATACATATTTGGAAGGGGAATGAACAAATATGTAGACAAACTGGGATTAAGGAGAAATAGAGGGCATGGTGAAAAGAAATGATGGATGAAGCAAAAATAAAAATGAAGATACTCACAAAAATATTGAGAAAGAAGCTCTAACAAAGAAAACCTCATTTGCGAATACAAATTTTAAGGTGTAAAATGCCAAGGGGGTGAAGAATAAATGCCATGGTAGAGAAAAAATTAATGGGAAAGCGCAACTCAGTGGATAGTGTAAATGAAAAATGATTTAAAATAGTTTATAAACTTGTTTATATAGTGCCTAAAACCTTCGTTGACGCTTTGAAATGCTCATGGAACACTGTAAACTTTAGCAATTAAGTTCCTTCATTGTCTTATCACCTCCATCATGGAACTGAGGAACTGAGTGAACAATTCCTCATGTTCCACATGGAGGTGACCTTACTGACTACTTTTTTTTCAAAGCCTTTACATGTATAGCAATCAAAAAAGTGGTAGAATAGAATAATTGTTCCCATTGTTCCAAACATGGGTGATATTTACAATCCACACAACTCATAACATCCTCATTTCCTATGTCACTTTATTGGTGAAGAATGAGAACTAAGGACGTGTTCCACTTGTTTCATCCAGAGGTGATATAGGTGATGGGGAAATTTAAAACATGCCCAAACATAATAATTACAATGTTGTGTTGTCGCCTATATCGTGGAATAAAAGAACATGTGGAAAAGTTCCTCTCATTCCTCAAAAGGGCGATAAAGTTGATGAGGTGCACAAACCTTAAAATTTTATGAAGGCATGAATATGAGAAATTATCAAGGGCATTAACACACTTAATAAAACAATTTTTTGGAAAATTTGAGCCAAATTTTTTACTTTATTTTAATGTCATAACACGATTCATCTTCGATAGGGTTTTCTAAGACAAATTTTTGCCGATGTAGTCATGGAATCACACGCTTTCTATCTACATCATGCCTCTAAGTATGTTATTGTATGAATGATTCCTAACTAAGAAAACAAGACATTAATAACACTTGTTTTACTTTTACATTACTTTATCCCATTTGATACCCTTGACATTTGTTTTTCTTGAATGATCACTTTACTTTTAGACATTGGACAACATATGAATCATCTCTATATTTTTCTGTTATATCCTCTAAGCATCCCAGATAGTACCACTTATTAGGGACAGGATTTCCTAGGTGTCACTATCCTCTTTGGGAACTTATGTCCCTTTCCCTCTCTTTTTCAAGTTTGAATTGCCAAATCAATTGTTATCTTTTCTCAATTACTACCCATCACTTTGTGTTAACCTTGTTTGTTTTTAATGATGAAATTCAAATAAGATAATCATATATATACATGACCTACTCACTATTATTAGGGGTTAAACAACTTGGGGCTAATACTTACTATTTACTACTTATGCAAAGAGCGAGATTCAAGAACTGTATTTGGGTTGCATTATTCATTGCATAGGAGGGGCTATTTCTAAATTCCATCTAACATGTTCATATTGGGGGGAAATTAGTTATATCCCATTATCTTGGTGTGACTGGCACAAGGGAAACCTATCTTCAAGGGAAACAATTCAATCACACACACATTAAAACTACATAGATTTTGTGTTGGCATGTGCATCTAGCGCTCCCCGTGAGTTTCATGACATGGACTAACCACCTCTTATGGACCCTAACTCTAGTGATTGTAGCAAAGGTTAAAACTCATGATTTTTTGTCTAATGGAAATCATGGTCCAACAAATGGTATCAGAGCGATAGGTCTCAAGTTTAAAACTCACCTGGGTAACATTTTTTTTTTTTTTTGGGGGGGGGGGGGGGGGGGGGGGGGGATTGTTGGCATGTGTTTTCAGCACTCCCCATGAGTTTTGTGACATAGACTAACCACCTCTCATGGATCCTAACTCTGGCAATTGTATTGGAGATTAACACCCGTAGGTTTTTTTCTAACGGAAATCATGGTCCAACAGTCTGAAATGCAGTGCAATGCTCAGTGACAATCACATTGGGGTGACCACCGAGATCATTCTGAATCAAGCATATGTATTATTTATTCCATCTAATGTTTGCTTGAGCCTTGTGTAGGTAGTTAGGATTTGTTTTCCACGTTCATGTGTGATACATGAACCCTACAACAAATTGGATGTAATAAAAAGCAAAAGGAAGAAGACAAGTTTAGATCCTAAAAATATCATAAGCAAAGTTGTTGTCAGGACACTAGCGCCCAGTTCACACACCATCGCCTAAGAGGTCTTATCCTCATCTAGACAGTCCTGCCTGAAGAGGTTCTGAATCCCAGTCTCTCAGAAAAAGAGCATACTTGGTTCAGATCCAACCTTCTCATCCAATTTCCCATAACAGAATTATCCTAAATCTCCATATATAAGCTAAGTCATTCTTATCTCACTACTGCTTACACTTGTTTGTTTCTTGCAAGATAGATGTTGCTTGTTATTGTTATATTCAGTTGATCTCATTCCTTTGATAAAGATTTAAATTTCATTAAATCGTGAATGTTTTGTTACACGCATATATTATATACTAGTAAGTATATCTTAAATACATCTATTTGAAATATGTTGAGAGATATCAATTTAAAGAATCTTGTGTTGATTTTCCATATACCGCATTAACTAATAATTACATTACATTTTCTACCTTCTTCTTGATGAATGGTGATAAATGACATCAATCTAACTACACCATTGTGTTAGTCTCAAAATAATTTATGTGGAGAAAGAGGGGCCCCAAACTTCATCATATCGTCCAGATATTACTGTTTTTCATTAAATTCGTCAAGAACAAAAGAAAAATAACTTTTAAGTGATAATCAAATGGATGTCAAATTTAAAGATAAATTACCTTGTGACAGTCAAATGAATGTCAAATTTAATATCAAAAATATAAGTGAACAACCCACTCCATTACATTCCCTCAATGCCATTGTATAAACACCCCTCGACATAGTAATAAAAATATATAAATATTCTATCCTAATAACTTAAATTAACTACATGGTAACCACAAAAACATTATTGACGACTTGATAATACAAGAATTAATAAAAAAACTAGCATAAATATCTTAAATACATCTATACATATATCAATCTCTATCTAGCTATGTTAGATATTACTATTTTTTTATTGAATTCCCCAAGAAAAAGGGGAAAAACATGTAAGTGGCAGTCTAATAGAAGTTAACTTTATGGATGAATAATCACGTGACAATTAAATGGATGTCAAATTTAATGTCAAGAATTAAAATGAATAACTCACTCCATTACAACCATGACTACCATTGTAGAAACACCTCTCAACTTAATGACATGATAAATATTAATCACGACGAAGGCATTTCCTAGTTGAATCGGGGTTCCCCTCTCTGCCAGGGGACAAATATTTCAAAGGCAGAGATGGTGTTCAGTAGGGATGTTGACAGTACACTCAAGCTTAGACTATGTACATAACATCAACTCAACTTCACCATCTTTCACCATTTTGATCACTCTATCGTACCCAGTTTGTCAGTTCCCAAAACATGGTTATCAATTTTCATTCCTCTATTATTCATGGTGTAACATATTCCAGTGGCGTAGTTATAATTCATTACCATTTGAAATTATCAGCAGCTACCCCACTACATATTGTGATATATGTGTATAATATGATCTCTATATTGTGTATATCTGTAGAAAAGTATCCCCCATCAATATGGTCCCTCTACCTACCAAGTCTATATATGTAGGTGAACCCCGTCCCTCCCCTCTATATGGTTATTTTATGGGAGCACGACGGCTCTATATATTTTGGCTCTATATCTTATCCTATCTATCTAGCGATCACAAGACCTATATAGTGTACATACTAAGGAAAAATCCTTAACAAAACTTTGTGGCTGCTCTATATAGATTTCTTCCTCTAGGTCACCATGAAGTAAGACACTCTTTACATCCATGTGATGAACATATGAGCGATGAGTGGCATCAATGATAAGATTGAGTCAGATAGAGTTCATTTGTTTAATTCATGTAAAGGTCTTGATGTAATCGATGCGAGGAACTTGTGAAAATCATGTTGTTACCAATCATGATTTAATTTATCAACAAACCCATATGTTGCATATTTTGTCTTATATGTCAACATGTATCAAACCATCTTCCTTTCCTTAGGAAGATGTTTCAAATCCCAAGTATTGTTTCTAATCAAGAAAATTTAATCCTCCTACATAGTAGTGTCCCACTCAGGATATCCATATACCTCCTAAAAATTATGTGGATCAGAGGAAGAGGAAAAAGAAGCATGTGGCCCATCCCTGAAAAATATCCATATGACATTTGTAGGATCACGTGCCCAAGTACCTACACTTTATAATGTTCACCTATCTCAAAGAGGACTAGAAGTAGGAGAGTTGGGTATATACACTTCATGATTTGAGCCATTACTAGATGTGGAATAGACACTTCATCGTCTAATCCATTGCTAGATCATATCATAGTACACTTAATCCATTATAATTACACATGTTTTAAATATTTTTTCAAAATATTAGCCTATAAAATTATGCATATCATATATTATTTACTACAATATTCTAGAAAGTTTTAGGGTTCCAATCTTAAAATTATTTATGTACAATAACTCACATGGATGGGGAGCTCCATATCCTTAATAAGAGTTCACAAACCTATGCAATTTTACATAGATCAAAATTTCCCCTTCTTTCTAGGAAATAGTCCCAATTTTGTGTGTGTGTGGGGGGGGGGGGGGGGGGGGGTGTGAATAGAAATTTATATTGAGGTCATACTATTTTATTTAAATTCCACTTATTTATTTATTAAATAGTCAAAATTGAATATTAAGTAATTGAAGGTCATACCACATAGCCTAATTAATGTACTTAGAACACATGAGTGCACAATGAATGTTCATATTGAAGTTGTAAGGAAATAAATTGTGTGTTTTTTAAGGACTCGTGTACCAAAAGAAATCTTTCATGCATATATTTTCTACTAGTTGGTTGGATGCTTTGAAAATGGTAAGGCTAGAGACAATTTCACTATGTATGATTTTTTGTCAAATGCATTATATTTGTATGTGGATTGCCAATTTATCATCTAGATGAAAGATTTGATAAATATAGTGGAATGTTAAGATTTTCCCAGTATAGACAAGCATAAAAACACACTTTTTTCCTATTTCATTTCATAAAACAATAAACTTTGAATTATTGTTTTAAAGGAGACCAATTTTCTATAAAATCACCAAAAATGTGACCAGTTTGGTTTCATGTGAGTCATTTTAGGTGCGTTAGGGAGAACACCCCCTTCACCCAAACCACCTTTTCTTGAATTTCTTCCTTTTCCCTTCAGTCATAATTGCTCACTTAAATCAATGTTTTCCTAAACAATTTATATCACAAACTTATTTCCACTTGATTTAAATAGGTTAATTTTTGTTTTTTCGTTTTCTTTAAAAATTGAAAGGGGGATGTTTTCATTCTTTCTAAATTATTATGAAAGTTTTAAATAAGGAGGTGAGTTGTTTACACCTTAATAAAATATATGTTATGAAATTACACAAAATTAAATACAATGTAAGATTTTATAAAAAAGGCTTATTATGATCTAATTAATTTATAGTTAACCATTCATAGCTAGAATAACACATCAAATCCCAAAAATAAAATAACATAAATGAGGGGTCAGACTATCCTCAGCTATCAAAAAAGGTAACTTATGACCGAGTGTTGCACTATATCTCAGACCCAATGTAGTTTTGTGTGTGTGTGAAGAATCGTACCCTAGGTGGCTCTTCTGCATGTCACATTTGAATAGAGAGAAAGTAGCTAGATGTAGAAAATATAGATAGATGTGTGTATGAACTAATTAACTTACCCTCTTATGCATGTATGCAGAAATAATAGTCCCTTGTCACTTGTGTTGAGCTAGATGAATGCTTAAATGCTCTTGGAATTATCTTGGATGCAACCTTAGGTGGTGATAGCTAATGCTTAGTGTTTGTCCTTTATTATGGTCACATAACTTTATATTTATATGATTCCCTTACTTGAAATTTGTAATTAACCCCAAAAAATCTGACAAACAAGAAAATAAGATGCCCAAATGGCTATAAAGGACCCAAAATATATTAGCAAGCTGCAAAGAGGTCGGGGGCTTCTGGTGTTAATGTTCGAGCTGGGCACTAGTGTCCAGACTTAGAGAAATTGAACTTTCAAAGGTCATACTGGGAAAGAAGGTATGTAAGACCAAAAAGGAAAACTTAAAGCAAGCAGAAAGGGGCTAAAGACAGTGTTTAATTAGTACTTTTCTTTATTAGGAATCATATGAATAGTAGTATGTGATCAGGACTAGAAATATACCCAAAGTGCGTGATTTAGTATCTACATTTTCCCCCACTTTATGTTGTTGAGTGAATGCTCAATAACATAAAGTAGATAAGAGATGTATACCTAATAACCATGTAGATCGATGGCGAAAATAATACCAAGGAGATAAGAAAAAGCATGGAGTGATAAAATATAAAGCATGGATGTTAGAGAAGAGGAAGTCAAAAATGATGATGACCCTAGGGGTTAAATAATAAGTATATATGTCGAGTATTACATATTTTATATGTCACTTGATGTGTGATGATGTGTCCTTGGTGTGTGAATGATGTGACTACCTCCTCCCATAAGGACAAAGCTGTAAAAGAGAAGAACTAACTAGTCAAATACGTGTATCTAAACAATTTGATCAAAACTTGTAAAAATTATGTAAGAAAGTATTTAAAAATGAAAAAAGGAACATGTGCACCTGATCTACAATGAGTAAAATAGATATAGAGGACAGTGAAGATGATGTAGAAGAACATGTTTTTTGGGAAATCTCGCACCAATTGTGCGGAGTGCAAGTTTTTGGGTGATCTCATGCCAAGAACGTTAAAAGTGTAGGGAGAAAATTCAGGTGTCATCCTCCAACCTTTAACTTCTTCTTGAAGTGTAAACACCATTGTAGATGGTGTGTAAAAGGACCCAAGTCTAATTTTGAGCCTTGAAACTAAAGATTGTGTTGTATCGGTATTGTGCTATGTTGTGTAATAACTATAGGGCGTTGTATGGAGTGACTGATTCACACAAATGATGCTCCCCCTACTTTGGGGTGCATGTAACATCACTTAAGGAGTATGTGGACCAAAAGAGGACCGACCGTTACTCAAACTGTGCCCTACATGGGGAGGGAGTGTTCTTGGTAGAAACCAAGGCACACACAAACAAAGTGGCTAGGAAACAAGTGTTAATATAAGAAAGAAAAAAACATGCATGTAAAATGTAAGCTAGCAAACAAGCAGAAAAATGTGTAAGCTAAGATGCAAGAAGGATAAAATACACAAGTAGACCGCAAAAAGTGGGTTGCAAACATAAGACACCACAAACATGATGTTGCAAGACAATCAAGGCCGACTAAGCCAAAAGAAGACAAGTGTGCACACAAGACAAAGGGAAAAGCCCACAAATAGTGGCAAGTAATAATACACAAGAACACGAAATGTAATAAGCAACGCATGGTGGCATATGATTTTTGCAAGAATAAATATTGCACATGAAGCACCCGTTAGCATGTTACAAAAATAACAATGTATGTCAAATCATGAATAATCTAGTAAAGTAGTGTGCTATGAAACAAAATGAAACAATAGTACTTGTAGTGTGTAAAAGTGGATGCCCTCAAGATCCATTGTGGGACTGGTAAGAGGTACTGCACTAAGCATCTGTGTTATGTGTGTATGGACCTTTATAAAATATGTGATCACAACTAGAAATAAAGTGAACACGCATGTGTGTATGCAAAAATATAATGACATATAAGATATATATTTAGCATGTGTAATGAAGTGAACATGTGAGCAAGTATATGTAAGTAAGACTACAATGTGTAACCAAGATATGTAGTAAGTTGTGGATGAGACGATAATGGAATGTAGACTGTGAATAATAGGAGTGGTGTGCCCCCGAAGTGAATGCGTATGAATGAGATTGAGGTTCATTTATATATTCTCCCTCAGAAGTTAATAATGAACAATAAATGAAAGATGTACATCATAGGGTAATGAGTGAAACACATGTAGTAAGTAGATGTAAGAAATATGTATCATGAATGCATAGATTAGATGTAATGTAGATGTTGTGATAAATATATGAAATTCTTAAGTGTGTGATGTGAAAAGTGTGTAATGTGTAGATGTGTTGAATGTGTAGAATTTGAATAAGATGGAAAGTGTGTAGTAGACACGTTGCAAGAGTAAGATGTGCATTGTCGAATGTAAATGTTTGTGTTGATTGAATGCTTGGGAAAAAGGTTGATTATGAACATGTAGACAATATATGATGTGTACTATCTAATGTTGTAGATGTATTAGTGTGTTAAGGTGGTGTTGAATATGGAGAGAGATTTGATTCATGTATAGCATCGAATGTGTAAGAGTGTCTGTGTTGATTGTGCACTAAGAGATGAATGATGTCATGAATGTGTTGATTGTAAAGTAAGGAAGATGTGTATGAAATTGTGTTGAATGTTGTAGAAATAAATGTGATGTGTGGTGCACGTGTAAGTATGTGATGTTATGTGTTGAGATATGGATGTGTTGTGAACATATCAGACTTGTGGTAGGTTGTGTCTCTTGGTGAAAATTAAAATCGATGATAGGTTGGTTGTGTTGTATATATACAAATTGTGTAGGATGCTTGTGAGGTGTGATTGTACTCATAGAAAGGTGTGCGTAATGTGATGTGAGAGAAATGATGTTGTGTGAGATAGGAAGATGAGATATGGTGTGTAAGCATGTAAGTGTGTCAGCATGTTGTAAATGTGTTGAGTGTGTTATATGTTTTGTTGAATGTATGCATGAAGATTATGTGTTACTGATTTTATTGAAGTTGAACATGTGATGATATGCATGACGCATTGGGTATTATACCTATGTCGCCCAACAATGTGTAACTGTGTAATGGTTGTATTAGGAAGAATATGTGTCATAAGATGATGTTGAGAGGTATGTGTTGTGAGTATGTCAAATGTGTTGTGTGTTGTGTGTGAGGTTCATGTATATAGTATGCCCTCAATAGTCAAGTGTGAACCAAAAAACGAGAATGTGCATCATAGAGAAATGATGATACAAGAGTGTATTAAGATGTGTATGATGGATGTGTAAATATCTAAATGTGAAGTGATGTATAATATGTAGATCAATTAAATATGCTCAAGTGGTGGGGGTAAGTGTAATGCCTCCCAAATTATGTGATGATAGTTAATTGATTAAGTAATGACATCTAAAAGTTTATTTTCATGGTCAAAACCAAATGGTGAAGCATCTGAGACTTGATAAGAAATTGTGTCAGGTTGGTCAAGTAAAGGAGCCATTGAGGCCTAAATGGTATACATGACCTATAGCATATTATTCATCAGTGAAGGGAGGTAGTGGACAACAATGTCCATACCATCAAGTAAGATTTGGTGAATAGCTAAGAAATGAGTCATTGCAAATAAAAAAATGACCAAATGACATGGGGAATAATATGTATCATTGTGATCAGGGTCTAATGTGTCCCCTAATGTAATCAATTCAATATTTTCTGAGTGTAAGTGGAGAAGTGTGAGGAAGCACATGCAAGAAATACTGTGAGATAAAAGACTCGAAGACCGTAAGCAACGATAATGAAAAAAAAAACCATGGTAGAGATGATGATCATGAGGTGGTGGAAATACATGTCGTTAACTATAAATCCTAACTGAGTCAACCCATCATGTGTGCATATAGTATCGGATCAAGTAGGATCGAATGGAGTGTGTTCCCAATAGGAGTCATTCATTAAAAAAGTGTACAGGTAAATGGAGGAGTGTACTAATGGAGGTTGTTTATGAGAAGGTGAAGGAGATGGAACACCAACCAATGTATCGACATGCCCCTGATAAATAATCATAGTAGTGGTAGAAGGAAGGAGGCACTGGCGTGCAGATGAGGAGACAATATCTAACATGCAAATAACACCTTCAAGTGGTGGTAAATGAGCCAAAGTATCCATAGGTTGTGGTTCATCAGTTGGAAATAGATGTTGGAGAAGGAAGCATGTAGTGGTGGGATCACGGTTGCAATATTTGAATGGTTGACAGTCAGCAGGAATTCTATATTTTACGACCCTCATGTAATAAATTAAAAAATCAATGCATTGTAGAGGGAATGGACTGCATTGCATGGCATGAGGCCATGGCCTATAAATCAGATAAGTTGTATTGAACTGGAAATTCGATAACAAAGAATACCGCAAGGAATAGTTTTAGCTCCAAAAATGATAGGAAAAGTAATGTGACCTAAGCTTGGACGAACCAAGTCATCATAAATGGGAAGAGAAATAGATAATGGACTACCATTAGCAGAAAGGAAAAGATGGCCTCGATGAATGATAATGTGCAAAGGTTAAGCTCAAATCCATTATCAACTGATAGTTTGCTTGACACCCACATTATTAATGTGAATCATGATGAATAAATGTGGATCATTGTAAAAAAAACAAGATCAACAACAATATTATATGGAAAAGTCAATATGCAGAGAAAAAGCATCTACGAATGTATTATAAAGTATATCTAGATGAATATCAGAAGGAATACAAGTAATAACTAAGACAATAATGATTTTAGCTCTTAATTTAGGGTTAATGAGTGAGAAATGATGAATAGAAATATCCATGATGAGAAGATCCTAAGAAGATAAAGGACAATAAAAGAATTAAGATCTTAAGAGTGTTCAAATCGAGTTCGAGATAACCAAAATGATTAATAAATATGTCGATAATAAATGCATAAATGTGATTGTTATTGTAGCAGTAAATAAATGATACAATTAAGTACAGAAAGTTAAGCCTAAGCAATCTAAGCTAGAAAAGTATTGAAACCCTAAGTTGTAAAGAAATGATGGTAAGATGACTTAGCTAGTTTGCATAGAGGTCCCAAATGTGCATAGAGATGGAAAATACAAAATCTGAAGCAGAAATTATTGCAATGAAACTCAGAAAAATGTGGATCTAGAAGAATATGCTAGACTGGGGCACCTATGGGCACCCTAGACCTCATGTAAGCACATATGACTACCAAAAATTTTAGAAAACCTATTTGAATGGCCGTAAGGTGTTCGTTGTCCTTTTCCATTGGTCATTAGTATGTCCCAAAATTATCGCCAAGGTCGTTGATAACCTATAATGAAAGATTGACCTGTAAAACCCTAAAGAGTGCATAAAATCCCGAAAATAACAGAATGTAAATGAGGGGTCATATTATCCTCAGCTATTAAATGAGTAAACTTACAAATGAACACTACACCACATTTCAGATCCAATGTAGTTCTAGGTGTGTGTGTGGAATTGTGCCCTAGGTGGCTCTTGTGTGTGCCACACTTGATAGCAAGGAAGTATTTAGATGTAAGAAAATATAATAGATGTGTGCATGGAATAGAATGAAATTTCCCTCCTATGAAGTGTATGTAGAATAACTAGCCCTTTTGTCCCTTGGATGGTGCTATTCATTGTTGTTCTTCTTCGTGCTTGGTCCTTTATTATGATCACATAACTTTATATTTATATGATTCCCTTGCTTGTATTTCATAATTAACCCCGAAAAGTCTGACTACTAAAAAGATAAGCTACTCAAATGGATATATTGGACCCAAAAGATGTGAACAAAGTATATTGGGGTCAGTGGCACCCAGAGGGGATGAGGGCGCCTGACACTAGCATCCTGGCCGAGCGCTGATGTCGAGGATGATAAATGTTGGTATATAAAAAGGTAGACCGAGCAAGTAAGGGTGCAGGACCAAAAGTGGCAACAGAAAGCAAAGAAAGGTGGCCAAAGACATGGGTTAATTAGTATTTTTCTTACTTATGAATCATATGAATAGTAATATGCAATCGGGACTAGATAATTACCCAAAGTTCGTGATTTTGTGTCTACATCAAGACCCCACAAGAATTGGGGGAAAACATTTAGCTTTGGTCAGAACATGATGGTCGGGATGGGTTTCGACCCTTGAATCTATTGAGCTTTCTCCATTTTTTATTAGGCCCCTTTGAGCTCATATTGCACTCACGTGACCATTACAAACTGAGATCAGTCCACTTTGTTTCTACACTTACAAGGCTTAAGATGGAAAAATCGGGTTCACAACGCCACATGAAACAAGCTACACGGATGGGTTTCAACCCTTGAACCTATGGTATTTTCCCCATTTTTTAATGCATCCCCTCTAAGCTCATATTTCACTTGTGTGAATAATGCAACTATTTTGTGATCAAGATCCCACAAGATTTAGGGGTGAACATCGGCCTTTGGTCAAAGCACAATGGTCTTGAAGACCGATATGGGTCAAACCTTGATCTTTGGTCAAAACACAGTGGTTAGATGGGTTTCAACCCTTGAACCTATTGGATTTACCCCATTTTTTAATTTGGCCCCTTTGAGCTCATATTGCACATAGGGGAATAATACAAGCGAGGTTGATTCCCTTTTTCCTATAATTACTAGGCTTAGGACTGAGGTTGAGTTGATGTGTTCGTGATCAAGATCTCGCAAGATTTGGGGGTGAACCCTGACCTTTGGTCAAAGCATGATGGTCTTGAATATCGATATGGGGAGAGCCTTGACCTTTGGTCAAAACACGATGGTCCAGATGAGTTTCGACCCTTGAACCTATTGGATTTTCCCCATTTTTTAATTTGGCCCCTCTGAGCTCATATTGCACTCGTGTGAATAATGCAAACGAGATCGATGTCATATTTTCCTACAATTGTTGGCCTTAGGACTAAAAAACGGGTTCACAACGCCACATGAAGTAAGATATGCATATGGGTTTCGCCCCTTGAACCTTTTGAATTTTCCCCATTTTTAAATTTGGCCCCTCTAAGCTCATATTGCACTCGCACAATGGTCTCGAAGACGATCAAAACGTTGCAACATTTAAACACTAAAATTTATGGCTTGTGAGAGTGACGGGCTTTGATGCTTGCCACTTTGAACATGATCAAGTCGTTGAAACTCGTATGGCTTAGTTATGGCTCGAGCAGATCTACAAAGTCTAGAAGACTGATGACTACCACGTTTCACCCCAAGCCACTTGCCTCAATTGAGGCCAAACAATGTTCACCAAGTTTAGAACCCCCTCATCACTCTAACTTCTCCGATCATTACCACTTGGCACACATCGACAATGTTATTTTCAAGCATTGCACCCTTTAATTGCGAAAAAATGTGGCTCTTGAGAGTTTCAGGCTTTGATGCTTGACATTTCAAACACATCAACCAAGTCACCAAAACTCATATGCCTTGGTTATGGCTCGTAAACTCGCCAAACACTGGAAGGATGATGTTTGCCATGTGTCACCCCAAGCCACTTGTCTCTCTCCAATCTGAGAAATAATCACCAAGTTCGAAGCCCCCCTTTCGCTATGACTTCATCAATTGTTCCCACTTGACATGCCCCAACATCCTCCAACGCTTGTAGACTTGGAGCGCAAGTTAACAGTCGTGGATGTCTTGAGCCATATAAGTCTTTTTCGCTATAAATTAATCCAATAATCAAACTCTGCTCAATCCATCCCCTTCGACATTTCCATCATACATTTCACCTACGATTACTAGTTATTAAATAAAAAATCATATTCATGTTCATATTTCTCATATCAACATCATTATTAAAAGATTAAAAAATGGGCCCAAAAAAACAAAAAAAAAAACGAGGGTTTGCCCCCAGTACTTGCCTCACTGATAAATGCGAGGGATAGCATAGAAACACAATCTCCTAGCGAGTGATGGATTCTGAAAACAAAACTGGCTGCTGCTTCTCCAGAGGTGGCATTCAACTCAGTAATTTCTCGCAAACAGACGCATGCATGGGTTTAGTTTCCCGAAAGGATTAAATTGTGATTTTTATAACATATTAGCTGGTTTTCCTATCAAAATCGAATCACAATCTGCAAACTTTTTCATTCAGAATTGTGAATTGCTTGATGTTATTATACGAAAAATGTCGCTTTGTACCGATTTCCATGGTGTTGAATATATTTGGATGTTTTCTTTGGCAAGGTTGGGCCGATAGATGTAATTAACTTGTTTGGTATTTTGTAAAGGTTTTTCCTTTTAATTCATGATACTTTCAGCTATTCCAATTTCAACTGCAAAACATATGGGAATTGCTTTTGTGAAATTATGGATGCAGTGGGTTAGTCTCTTATCCGAGGAATTATTGGTTTGTGGTTTTCTAAATATTTTCCTTTTAAATGGTGTTTTTTATTGGCATGCTTGATCATATTCGAGAGAATCTCTTGTGAATGTTTTTCAATTTCTTTTATAGTGGAATATTCTGTGATTTCTTGGTACAGTTGTGGAAAGTTGCAGTATGGTTCAATTGTCAATATATTGTTTATGGAGTTCTCTCTAGAACTATTGGATTGCAACGCATAATGGTTGAAGAGTTTAATGCCAGAAGAATATCAAAATGCACCTTTTATATCAGCAAAATGTATGAATTCTGACTCTCCAAAATGTTAATACTCACCAGACAGTTTATAGAGAATTTTTCCAAATGGGTGTCAACTTACTCTCCAAATAGCAGAACTTTATTTCAAACAGGGCATTTCTGTAACTCTTAGTAATTGGTTTTTCAATGTTTTGAGTTTAAAAGTCTTGATGGCATTGTTGCTGGACTATCTTGCATAATCTATGATTCTTCCCATTTTGGAACAAAATTTGCAAGAGAAGTGCTGTTGAAAGGGTTGAAAATTATTTCTAGCTCTCTAGCTTTTCAAGACATTAAAATACTGTTTTGGAGATGTTTTCTTCCCTATACAATGAACCATCAACGTGAGTGAAGGATTCTAATAGCAGTGCAAAATCTGAACGTTCTTTTCAACAAAAGGTAAATGTTGGTTTTCTGGTTGTGACCATGCCATATGTCTTTTTCGCACATGAGAAAGGGATTTTTTCCATTTACCTTTTTTTACTCTCCACCCCATGACCAAGCTAGGGAATAAACCAGAAATAAGGCAATCCACGTATATCCAAGCCTTATTTCATATAATTAGTATGGAAATTGCTGTTACTTCTTATGATCCATTTTGTTCTGCAAGGATGATAACAGAGATATCCTCTCAGACATCGTCAAGCATATAGATAACATATCTTTTTCTTATTATGTTACCAAGTGTTTGTTTTTATTACATAGATTGTTGTAGATTTGTAGCTTTAAAGGTTTCTTCAATGATGGTACCCTAGACTATTTGGGTACAGGTACCGTATGCTGAAACGGCAAATTTTTAAAAACTTTGGGTACAAGATATATATATATATATAAAAGTATTTGCATATTATTACGCCGAAGGTGTTTCCTCTATAGGAAAGGGCTTTGCGGACATTCACGGGGCTATGTCAAATTTGACGGCCTAAATGACGGTTGTTCTATTTTTAACCGTTTTACTTTTTAGTTTTTTTGTTTTTAGTTTTGCATGTTGTGGGGTATATATTATTTAGTTTTTCTGTTTTTAATTTTGCATGTTGCGGGGCATATATTGTTAATATGAAAGGATGTATTTGATAATTTAAAGCTCTTTGTCTTTTATCTCCTCTTTGACCTGATCCGACACTCATAACTCGGGATCCATATCAAGAATGTTTAGACTCGAATATTAAACATTAATCTGTGTTTATTAGGACATAACATGTTTGAAGCTTGGCAGGGAACGCATTATAAAACTGGTGTATGCACATATTTCCAGAGGTCGGGCAATCCTGGCAAATCACCCAATTGGAAGGGAGTTAAAGCATCAAGCATCGGAATCTTGTGAGTCTGCATGGATATTCGCTTTCTCTTATTTTATGATTACATGGCAAACGGAAATCTGTGGGACATCCTACACAGTGAGTAAAATGATTATGTTATGAAGAAAAATGGATCTATACATTGTAGATTCTTATTTTGAAATAGAAAAATGGATCTGTATGTAGTTGGAATAATTTGTTGCTTAATAGTGGACCTCTCAATCAATCAGACATCTTTTGGAAGGTAATTTCGATATTTTAGGGTATCAGTTATTAGTTTATTTAATGTGTAGGCTAAGACTTAAATGAGTCGGGATCAAGCAGGCGACTAGGTGATGTAGATATCTCCTTGCTGATCTTGGGGCTCTACTATTTTGGTGGGTGGGTTAGGGTTTGGATTCACTTTTGTTTTCCCGCTTATCTTTTACTATTATTGGAGTATCATAACCTTATGGTTGGGCCTTGGTATATCTAATATTTTGTATGTTTTCATCTTCTAAATTCTTAAACCTTTGATACAATATTTGGCACATTGTCGGCCTTTGTTCAACCTTTGTTATGATATATGTCAGAGTGTAATGAATTGGCATTTCCCAATTGTGAAGATTTCAGTTTATTTTAAAATTTCACATTGATTGTTGGCTTAGCACACCAACCTTTCATAGAGTTAATTGTGTATATTGTACCCCAATTCTCTAGTGATTTGCATTGGAATTTCGCTTTCCTAATTTTTATGACCCATATTGTCGATTCAACTTTTTCATGTCAAGCAAGAAGATTGTCAATAGAAATGAAAATCTCAATAGATACAACCTTTCGTAAATGCCTTTGAATGATTTGAATGGTACAGAATGATAATTATGCAAGGTTTCGTAAGCAATTTATTTCTATAATTTTTTATGGGTTCTCATTATTCGTATTAGTACTCAGTCTTCAATGTCATTACAAAATGTTGAAGCATCTTTCTAGTGATAGATATGTACGTAAAATGGGGAAGCATGTAAAGGTATGTGAAATGTTTGACAAAATGCATGAAAGAAATATGGTCACATGGCCTTCAAAGATTATAGGATATAGAGTGAATAGTTTTGTTGAAGCATTCATAAAGTTTTTCCAAATGTAACGAATATTTGTCTAACACAATAAATTCACATTTGGTAGCATACTCTCATCCTGTGTTGTAAATAAAGCTTTAAAATTTTGTAGCGATATTTTGCACTATTTTCTACATTATTTCCCATCAAAGCTTGTTGGTATTTATTTCATCGTGATTTCAGCTACTCACAAGGTGGCTCATTTTCTATGTTATGTAAAATGTCTTATTTGTATATATGAAATTCTCAGCTAATTTCATTGCTTTGTTTTGGGTTTTTTATTTAAAACCAAGACCATAGCCTCAACAAAATAGCTTTCGATAGAGTTCTTAAAGAGTTGATAGAATGGAAAGTCAACACAGATGTTAGATTCAAGCACAAGCCCATTGTTAATTTGCAAAGATATAGATATCCATTTCATTTTCAATGTTGGATTGAATAGACATGAAAAAGTAACTTGTTTGGTGTTTTTAGTTATATTTATACCGAAGCACAAAGTTTGTAACATGTGTTACTAAATGGTAGGTGGGAAATTAAACTGACAATATCCCTGGGCATAATGTATGCCGATAAAACTTACCAGCTCTAAGTTGTTTTTCTGGAGCAGTATCTAGCGGAAGCTCCTCAGGGTGCATCCTCATTATTTTTTTAGAATACTCATTTAATTATTTCTTTATGATACCCAACTAATATGAATCCTAAAAAATTACACTTTGAGTTTTTGTAATATTTGGGTTCTCATTATTTCCTTTGAATACCTATCTTGGCTAAATCATTAAAATTACATGTCAATTTTTACAATAAATATTCAATACTCCATTAGTTCAATTATCAAGACAGATAATAGTTTTGTCAATATTTTCAATAAATAGTCAATACTCCATTGGTTCAATTATCATCGCAGAGATGGGTCATCATCACTTTCCTACATTATCCATTTAATCATTTCATTAGAATACCCATCTAATTTGAATCATGAAAATTACAAGTCAAGTGTTTTAAATATATATTTAATATTATATTAGTTACGGAAATTCTGGGCGGATCATACCCAAATTAGTGAGTTGTGTCATTTTTGTAGTTGGTTGCATGTTAAATTTATGGGACCATAAATCACACAATATAGCACATCATTTTTTATTATAGCACAATATTTCTCTATTATAAATCACTGGGGAAGTTCATAGTCTAAAGGATTTAGTCGTTAAATGAATAATGGTTGGATGTGACTTTTATTTCCCAATTCAGATCTCCAATGGATTGCTAAGATTACAACACTTGTATTACAACTTAATAATTTTACATATCTAAATTCAATCCCTCAATAAGGCATCGAGAATGGCCAAATCCCATAGATGCTCTGAGTGACTTGGATCTCTTAAATCTTCATTTTCCTTTAGTCAGAAGCCTTCAAAAGGAAAAGCATTCATATCATCACCACCACCAACATTCAAAATCTTTAACACTCCATTGCCATCAGACATTTCTTTAATCCCTCAACATGTCCTAAAGAATGCCCAAATCTTGGAAGTGTTCTTTTGCATTGTTGAAATGTTTTATAAATCTTAGTACTCTAAAAATGCATTGTATAAAATATAGAGATGACTGACTAGTTGATAAAAGAGTATGTGTGAAGATTACAAGCACTTAATTACAATTTTTATTATTTATGGTAACTCTTTAACTTCTACTTTCGTTTTTCTTAACTTCTTCTTTCACTTTTCGGAAGGATAAGCTGCAACACCTAGCTGGTTAGCAATCTGATATTTTTGATTCTCTTTCTCCTGTGGTAAATAACAGAGGGTTGTCTCTAAAGGAACTTTAGGTGGGTTTTAATATTGATTGAATTAATTATTCATTTGTTCTATTTCATTTGTTTTGATTATTGCATGTTATAGACTAAAAAATTATCGTAGAGTACTTTCATTTTATTTTATTTTGATTGTTTCATTTATATTATAGTTGGCACAAATCTATTTTTCAAAGTGATAATCTGCGCATTTACCCTCCTTTTTCATTCGAAAGGTACTCAAAAATGGCACACATATCAACACTTGGATCAAGAAGAAAGGAGGAGTCAAGACTAATATCACTCAACCAAAACAATATGTCATAAATACTAGCATCTACTTCGATAGCACCTCCACTACTACTACTTTACTCATCTTTAGTGCTAAAAAAATTGGCCATAAAAGACTACCACTCATGATATCAAATCTGCAAATGTATTGAAGTCTTCATGTATTAATGTTTAGTTCAAATAAAATAGTCAGCAAAATGCTACCAGTCATGATATACGATTTGCAAATGTATGTGTACAATTGTAACAAATTTGAAATGTAGAGATAGAACCTTTAAATGTAATGCTTCATCTATATTCCTACACTTACAAAATCAATCACACCCCTTATCAACATCAACTACAAAAGTAATAACTATCCCTCTAAATCAAATAACATATACCGTTCGGCATTCACATTACATTGTACACATTTGATTGCTAATTGTTTAATACTCATACATTGCATACTTATTGAAATTTAATACTCATACAACTTAAAATCATTCATAGAACATGAAAAAAAATTACAATACTTTGAGAATTGAGACTTGAGTTTGTATTGATTCATAATGTTCAAAACATAATAGTTAATAACGTAGATGGTATTATAGATTTGATAATTCATTATTAATGCCTTAAGCTTGAGTTAGACATCTCATTCTCCATAATTAGTCTAGTAGAGGGAGTTGTGAAATAATTTCTGAGCAATTTATACATTCTGAACTAAGATTGAGGAAGATTATAGAAAGCTTTAAGGTCTGTCCATTCCATCCACTTCCCAAATATGTACAAGTCATGAAATATTTTAATTCCTTTCTCAAACCAAAGGAGGACATAAAATCCTCTTGTCAAGGCAAGGATCTTGTCATTATATTTCTTATTCAATGAAATCGATTTGTAGGCTTGGCACCCAATGTCAAACTAAGAGAAGATAGGATACCCAACCACCAAGTTCTTCAGTTGTTCCCAACCTTCCAAATTGAATGAAGAATAAAGGACCCATGAGGAGCAACAAGAAAGCCCCCAAATAGTAAGTCAACCAAATGAAGTCCTTTTCATCTCTCTTGACCCTTCGGAGCCTATTGGCAATATTGAATCTCACACGAACTTTCCAAGATTCCAGTCAAAGCCCTCAAGTTTTATTTATTTTTTTGCACTTAAAATTTTAAAAAAACCATGTGGGTACGTACCCACAGAGTACCCACAACGTACCAGTACCAGTACCCGGTATGTACCAAGCCTGCTACGAGGGGGTCTAGAGAATTTTCGTGCAGTCTAGATGGTACCTGTGCACAAGTAGGAGAAATGTTTATGCATCATTTTATTTTGGTTTGTTGATTATCATGCAGAGTATTTCGATTTCGAAATGAAAGTACATTCAAAATTATAACACTAAATCACTTTAAATTTTGGTATGACGAACAAGTATAACTTGTCTTAGAGACCATTCTCTGCAATGTCAAACAATATCTTGGATTTTGTAAATCCTCATGATGGCAAGAGGCATACTTCTTAAGACGATTATTCAGGTTTGCATAATCAATTTATCGTCATTGATATGTTGCTTATTGTCATTGTAAGAAGTGACCATTAAGTTTTGTGCCTTTTTTGTATTTGACATTTTCCCTCGTTTCCCAACTTGACAGAAAAGACAACTATAAAATAATCCACATTACGTTGTTTTATAATCAAGAAAAAAATCATATACTTTACTCTACTGGCAACAAGAACCTGATTTTTTTAAGCTCTTGTGCATGTGTTCAAACCCCATAACCAGTGCCAACACGGCTTAGTTTTCCTTCCATTCTAAACCCAACAAGTGATTGGTGATGATAGTTCATGCCACATAGCAACGCCTTCCATTTTAAACCCAACAAATGACTGGCGATGATAGATCGTGCCATGGAGCAATGCCTTGGAGCTGTGAATCATTTGAAGCCCCAAATCCTTTTGAATCAGTCACCCCTCCTTGAAGAGAAATGGTCCCCATTGTGCGTAGTTGCTGAAGAAGATGTCAAAAGTTGGGAATTTGTACTTTTTCTAGGAAAGTACTTGACCCACTTTGATGATTTGAAAGAGAGGGATCTCTTGCTGACATGTCCTTTTGACCTTGGTGTCAATTATTTGATTTGATTCTATTGGTGCATTGTTGTTTGCATTGTTTTCTATTCTCTAAAGAGTCTGTGCCCAAACTTGGAAGTAGAAATTTGGAATCGACTTACTAATGAGCAAGTTGTGGTAGATTTCTACAAATTCAAAATCATATGGATACAATTATGACCAAGTGTTTACTTCAAGTCCACATGCGTCAAGTAGAGTGAGGAGATCTTGACTCAAAAGTCGACTCAAACAATCTGCTACTGAATTGGTGATTCCCTTCTTATGCTTGATGTTCAGATGAATTTGTTGAAGATAAGAAGACTATTTATGATGTTGCTTTTGGTGCAACTTGTTATGAGTCTACAAGAACTAGTGTTACATGGGGATGTGTTTCCCCCATCCTATAGTCATCCAATAAATTTGATATGTCCTACGGAACAGCGGGGAAACATCCTCCATGCTTCCCTTTAGCACCTTTTAGGGGGTATGTCTCCGAGACATTCATGAAATCAGGGGATGTTTCCAAGATGTTCCCCTATTTTTTGAATGTTCAACGGATGTTAGGGATGATGTGACATCCCCGGGATGGTTGAAGGAGGCCCTGAGAAAGTGGTGTCTTTTTTAATTTTTTTGTTTTAATAAAAACACAAAGTTAAAATTAAAAAACCAAAATAGAGGTATAAACACAAATAAGCCATAAATAAACAAACCTAACCCTAAAAGTGACATCCTAACTTATAAAAAGACCTTTTTGCTATCATTTTATATGACACTTCAACAAAGAGAAGAAGTTGAAAAGTGCAAAAGAGGAGAGCAAGGCAAAGGTAGGAGCAAAGTTGTTTTTCATTTTTTTTTTGCGAAATGGGTTTAAGGTTTGGCCATGGCATTGGCCATTATGGTTTTATAAATTATATTTATAATTTTTTTGCAAAAAGGGGTAGGGTTTTGATGTTTTTTAAATACAAAGTGGGAAGGGTCAAAATATAAAATAGAGTAAGGGTTTAGCCATGCCATTAGTTGGTCTTTAAATTAAATAGGTTAAAAAAAAATTGGCAAAAGTAAAATACTATTTGGGATAGGGTTTTAATTTTTTTGGTAAAATACAAATGGGTAAGTTAAAACTTGTTCTTTTATGTTTAATATTTTTTAATCAAAATGTCTTGGCTATTTATTATTCTTTTTACCTTTTTTAATCAAAATTCATTAGTCATTTTTTATTTATAGCTATTTTTAAATTTTAGAGCCCTAACAATCAAAACGATTTCTTTTGATTATGAGTCAGAGCAGGAAATGATTGAGTTGTGTAGTAGTGGTGACCTTAGTGGGTTGGCCAAGGAGAGAAGAAATATGTAGCGACAGTGTAAACTAGTAGTTCAATTTTGAATTCCAAAAGGACCAATTTCCCATCTCAAATGTTGGACGAATTCACTAGGGGACCATTCAACAAAAGGAATCTATTATAACAATTTTCTCACATAGTTGCGAATCCCAAAAGTGGAGGGGGAGTAAACTATGGGAGTGCAATATTTGTTAAGATACGTGGCATAGAAGCATCACTAGTACTAATGTTCACTTGCTACACATGACAAGAAGGGGGATCTATGTTTGTACAAATGTGGTAAGCCTTTATAATGGAGATACCACAAATGAAATTCCAAAATTTTTTGGTACTGGTGTTGATACTCCCACCCCTTGTAGCTCTCGCAAGACTTATAAGAGATTTTTCTCTCATGTTGCAACAAATTCTATTTTTGGGGTCACTAAAGTGGAGGGAAGAGGGAAGAGAAAGGCCTTGGAGGATGGCCTCAATTCAATTATAGATATGTTTAATTAGAAGGCAAGGGAAGAGGCGAATGATGCCATTAGGAAAAATTTATATGTTGTTGGGATCCCATTTAATGTTGTTCACTCTCTTTATTATAAGGAGGCTATGGCTAAGGTAGCAAAAGGAAATCCAAGTTGTATGCGCCTTGGAGACACCAAATTGAGGGCGACTATCTTGGATAGAAGGTATTCCAAAGTTAACTTATTGATAAAGGAGATGAAGGTCACATGGGTGTTGCATGGAAACAACATTATCATGGATGGGTGGACGATTATTAGACACCACCCACTCATCAATATCATTTTCTTTGGAGGAGATGGACCATACTTCTTAAGGTCAGTTGATTGTTTTGGAAAGTAGAAAAAAGCAAAGTTTCAGTATTAGATTTTGAAGGACTGCATTGAAAAGGTTGGCCCTACAAACGTTCTACATGTAATCAAAATTGTAACTTATGTGTACAAAGCAGTAGACAAGCTAGTTGAGGGTACTTATAATCATATTTATTAGACCTCGTGTTACGTGCATACAACACACAGTGCACTGAAAAACATCAAAAAGATTAACTGGGTCATAACAATAGGGGCTAAGGCTATGGAGGTAGAAATGTTCATTTGTAATCACCACACATTGTTGGAACTTTTTCAAATCTTTTTGAGGAAGGAATTCCTCAAGCCAGTCAACCCCTGATTTGCATCATTTTTTTTGTTGGATAGGATTCCTAAGTTGCAGGAACCCTTTCAACTTATGATCACAACACAAGAGTGGTCTTGGTGGCCAATATCCAAGAAAGGGTTAGAGAAAAGGGTGAAGGAAGTGGTGGAAAGAGACACATTTTGGGCCAAGGTGAAATCCATCACATCAATATCTTTGGTTTTAGTGTCATCAAATATGGGGATTCAATTAGCCCCAATATTGGTGAGATATATGAGTGCCTTGACAACATGTTTGGCCAAATGAAGGCAAGTGTTGGGGTGAGGTACCCCACCCTAGAGTTCTACTATAAGCATGTTTAGCTCATTAGTCAACATACAGGGGAGACACTGAACATGCCACTTCATATGGCTGCATATGCACTTAGCAGGAAATGGTACATGGAGAAGTTATGTAGAGTTATCCCTTTGGATAACGAGGTGTAGAAGGGCTTTATGAAGGCCCTAAAAAGATGTTTTGTTTAGAGGCAGCTTCACAAATCAAACTAGTGATCAAACTAGGTGGATATTCTGCACTAAGTTTCACAAACACAGATCTTATACATTCCTCAATTTCCATCATTCATCAATATACTATTTTCTTTCAGTTTGTGTAAATAGTCATTAAATGTGCTTTAGAAATGAACTAAGAGTATTGCATAATCAAAGAAATACTAAGCAATGAAAGAGAGTAAAACAAAATGAAATAGACAAGATTACCCTGTAGAAACTCAAATTGAGAAAACTCCAGCAAGAGTAAAGTAATGCTTCCTCATCTCACTATCATGTCTTTAAGTACAAGCTTACTGCCTTCTTAAGGCCTTCATGAACACTATGATGTTCAAACACTCATACAATCTTTGCAACACCTTCCTTTCACACTCCAATTCAGAAAACTACATATGATCAAGAAAAAAAAATCTTGGAATATCTTCTTGGCCTTACAAAGACCTTCCCCACATATATATATATAAGTTTGAGACCAAGGAGAGCTCGAATCAGAAGCCCAAAAGACTCAGAAGTCAAAGAGGAACAGTCTGCAGCCGTTTACTCTTCCCAAACTTTCCCGCGTGACAGAACCACCACTTTCTATAGGAGGTGGTTGTGCAACTACCACTCTGGCTTTAGGGGCGGTTCTGTCACCATACAAAGTCCTCTACCTTCTAGAGGCCATAACTTTTACATATGAACTTGAAATTGGGTGCCGTTTTTTTTAACTTGCTTAATTGTTTTAGAGGAACACAAATATGCAATCAAGTTTTGATTTTGATGACATCTTCATAGTGTTTAAGCCTTTACACTGAAACCTATCTTCTTTGAGGTATTACGGTTTCGAACTTCATCTTAAATCTTGTTTTGTGGTTATATCCAACAAGAGCCATAGAAAGAGTGTTAAGTGATCAAAAGTTACATAATCACAATGGTGATTTAATTAGCTCACGATGCAAACATTACTGGTCCAAAATTCGGATCAATTGGAGTGGCTTAATTTTTTTGAACTTGAGGGCTAAAAATATTTAGCGAGGATGGGGCAAGCTAACATTATCATAGGAGAAGCTGGTGAGTTGGTGGCGACTATATGGGCATCCAAGACTGTTGCGGACGTGTATAATTTGCCTCCTCCCAAGTTTCTAGTTCCTTTGTTACTAAGAAGAATTGGTCAACATATTGTTGGATCCACTTTGTTCATAGGAACAAAATTACCTCTAAGAGCGCAGAGAAGTTTGTAGTCGTACACAATGCCTTGTGTCTCATGGATTGTAAGACAACTGGGTACAAGCAAACCCCAACATTACGATGGGTTGTAAATCCTAAGGTGATGAGATAGGTAGAAAAGGAACATGCAAAAAAGGATTGATTGGGATACCCATTGAGGATAAGGATGACAGTTCCAACAAGGAGTTCTTGGATGTTATTTTAGATGTTGATTTTGATTTTTCAGTTGTACTCTTCTCTTTGTAATATTGTTCGTGTATTTCAAATTAATGATATCAGATATTGTCAATTGATCAATCATAAAGGTTTTATTTCAAATATCGTCATGTTATTTTTTTAGTTTATTTGTATATTTTCAATATTCATATATTATTTAATTAATTGTCCCATGTCATCCCCAAAATTTGGAATTTTTTGTTGTTTCAAAAACCCCATCCAACCAAACCGTCACCTAGGAGTCTCAGGTAGATATGACAAGAACTGAAGCATCTTGTGATCTGTGTGGATCACAGTCTCCTTACCCAAGATATAATGCTTCCAATTCTTATATGCCTAAATAATGGCATAAAGCTCACAATCATATGTTGGGTAGTTCATTACTAACACAGTGCATGCTTAACTATGGTAAGAAAATTGGTGACCATGTTGAGTGAGAATTGCTCCCAGTGCATGATCAAATGCATCAATTTCTATCTCAAATGGTTGCTTAAGATCAAGAATTGTGTGTAGTGGCACAGAACAAAGTCTACATTTCAAGTCTTTGAATGCTTTCTGTATTGTGGTTGACCTGATGAAGGTTACTTTGGTGCCACCTTTGGTAACCTGATTCAAAGGCTAGGTAATGTGAGAAAAACCAAGTACAAGCCTCCTATAGAAATTCGCTAGCCCCAAGAATCTGCGAAGCTCCATGAGATTCTTTGGTGTAGGCCATTCTTGGATGAAATGGATCTTGGTCGGGTCCACATGAACTCCTTGTGTGTCTACCTTGTATCTCCAATATTGTATCTCTTGCATGGAAAATGGACATTTTTCCATGTACCTTTCGCTGGCACAAAGTGTGAAGCACTTGTTGAATATTGTGCAAGTGTTCATCTCATGTTTTGTTGAATATTAGGATGTCATCAATGTAGACTACAACAAATAAATTTGTGAAAGGCTAGAGGATGTCATTCATCATCCACATGAATGTCGTGGGTGCATTAGTCAAGCTAAAGGGCATAGCAAACCAATCAAACAAACCTTCCTTGTCTTCGAAGCCTGTGTTCTAGATGTTTGTAGGTTCAATAAGAATCTGATGATACCCAGAATTAAGATCGATTTTGGTGAACTTAGCCCTATAGAGTTGGTCCAATAGGTCCTCCATCATTAAAAGAGGATAGTGGTTCTTCATTGCGAATTTTTTGAGAGCTATGGTGTCAATGCACAACCTCCATGTCCCATCCTTCATTGGCGTAAGATAAATTGGGCTGCCACAATGCGATGAGTTGGGCCTGATTTGTCCTTTTTCCATGAGTTCATGGATCCGCCGCTTGATCTCTTTGTTTTCCAAGAATGATATGCAGTATAAAGATGCATTTGGAAGAGGTAGTCTCAAAACCTAATTAATAGTATGTTTTATTGCACGAAACATAGCCTTGTCTTCATCCAACATAGTGTGCAACTACTGCATATCTATTGAAGAAACTGTGTTGTGAATTGTCTCTTGTTCAGGTTTGACTATTAGGAGAACAAATTCCTTGCATTGTTTGGGAACTGCTTCCAGGATGCAGTATCTCATATCACCATCTATGACAACATTTCTAGGGTTTTCTTTATGGATTGCATTTTGATGGTAAAGATATGGTTGACCTGAGTAAAACATCACATACACATCTTGAAAAGGCTTGATTTTGTACACGAGGTGACGTTATTGATTAATGTGTCTCTTAGAACCCAATCTGAACCATCCAATTGAGTATGGTTGTGGGCAAGGCATTAGTGCAAGTTCAATCTTCAAATTGTTTCAAGAGAAATCGGGTTCCAATGACTTCCATTGTCAACGTTGAAGTGTATTGGTTGTCCATTGACCCGCATTTGAGGACAGAACAATCTTTCTACTTCGTCTAAATCTGAGTTGGAGGAAAAATTTAAGGAGATTTTTCCCAGTGCAGCACTCATCTGTGAAGTGATTTTTAGTGTTATGAACTGTCACCACTTGCTAGTCTTGGACTGCTTATTTTGTTTATAAAATGTCTCTAGCATATGATACATGTTGAATAAGAGAGATAAACAGAGCATCAGAATACAATTGTTAAGGACAAGTGAGTAGAAATTATAATCTTGATGCTTTCTTATTACCATACATTAACGGGTAATTGGTCCTAATTACGTGACATGTATTTGACAGATTCTCTATGGTGAGAATGATGCCTAGAACCCGTGAGGACCAAGTACTTAAATTTGCATCTATCTATTAGTTTTGGGCAGAATCTCTTCCCCTTGAAATCTTGCATCTGAGCTCATCAAAGTTTTTCCTAATTTTCTTCTGTGGAGAATTTCCATCTCTGCCATAAAAACTGAATAAACTGGCCGGTGGTCAGAAAGCTTCAATTCTCCACGATCATAATAGAGCTGTGTTAAGCCTTTACCATACCAAAGTATACGATCGCACCTACAGAACAAGCAGTGATTGAAAGCATAGGTAAACAATACCTTGAACATCTGAACTGAAATAGTAAATTTTCTGAGCAATTATATATTTTCAAGTAGTATGTCCAAACTGAAAGATTGCAATCACCCAAGAAAACAAGGTGGACGTGAAAGCAGTCAGTCATTATGTATCAAAATTTGTAGGGCCTGTCCAAATTCAATCTTTGTTACCTAGGTCACATTTCCTTGCAAATCAAAAGTACAAAGTAAACAGTTACATGTTACAAAGAAACCAGTCACTGTAAGAATACATACCAATAATATATGATAGAAAGGAAAATTGATGAAGTATAGTGTTCTATTGCTAGTGGATTTAGCTTCACTACCAATGATGATGGACACTTTCATGTGATTATGCTTTATAACTATCAAAAGGTATCTTCAAATGGCTGCAATGGTCGATGATAAATATTTGTATAGACTAATTTTATGATTGGCAGTAACAGCTTTTATTAGTTTACTAAGTACCATTTGTTTCCTACAAGAGTCATAGAAAGATACCATGGAAGTAATTTTTCGTGGCAAACAGTTTTTTTTTCTTTGTAGAAACTAATGTCTAAATGTCTCTTGAATATGACCATCATTGTGTCGTTTTAGATTTAATTGCTTGAATTCCTGAAGATTTATGGAATAAGAAGGTTGCTTGAGCATTATTAACATAAGCTAGTTCATCTCACATGACACCTGAGAACAGGATAATGTCATGGAAAATATTTGAAAGATTTGATCATTTGCAAGCAATAAATATTTATAAACTAAAACTTAAGCTGTCTCAAAGAAGTATTGATGACGAAACAATCAGATATAGATCACAGCATGATTAGCTTTCTATTTTCTCTCAATCATCTTCCTGAATATTTCCTAGGAGTTTTTATAAAGAGCATTTCAAGTCAAAAACTCTTGAGACTTCTCAAATGCAACTCCTGTTTATGTTATCAAAAATAAAAAAACCCAAAAAGAAATCCTTGAGGGTAACTAATGAGAGTTACAACCCTCCTTTAGAACATGAACTGTGATTAAGCTTGAATGAAAAGACAGTCCATTTCTTTGAGTTTTATAAGCCTAAGCTTCATTTTTAACACCTGATGTTAAACTCATAGCTTTGTTCATTACGCCCAGATATGTAGACATTTATTTATCCCAAGTTATAGACCAAAACCATCAAGTACGTTAAGTTGCACTTACCATGCTGGTGTGCGTCTCTTTGTTGTTGATCTAAGATTTTCTTTGATATAGTGGTCAGAATTTTGGTAATATTTGTAAGTAGGAGGGAAATATATTTCTCCTTCATTCCATCCTCTAAATATATGTCCTGCTTTCTTCTCAGTTCGTAGCTGCCATGCAAAAACCCAGATTTGATTGATTTCAAAAATATTATGCGTGTCTTGAAGAAAAATTAGTTTTCAGGTTTCAGTCAAACTCTAGTACAACTCAGATGCTGCAATTTAACATCTTATATGAGAATTATTTACCTACCTGATCTCTGTTCAGCAGAGCTTTCCAGTGATTTTTTTTCACCAGTCTTTTACTGTCAGCATAATGAAGTGCAAGACGATAATTCAAATCCCCAAGCCAAATTATTCGACTGTCGATTAGAATCACAAGGTCAAATTAGATAATCAGCAAGCCATAAAAAAAGCCAATACAGTGGATTGTACAGGAAATTTGGAAGATCTTTTCTAAATTTTCCCATTTGGATTTTGTTTTCAATATATTGCTTACTCTAGTGCTTCATCTCTTTGTTCCTACATATTACCATGCATGGTGATACATTATAACAAGTTAACATATAAAGTCAAATCTGCACCTGTGTCTATCAATACATCAGAGAGTATAAAAATACATATTCGAAACTTACTCATGCTCCAGAATAGTTTTTGGGTTTTTTTTTACCAAAAACTCATTGATTTGTGGAAAGTGAGTCTTCTTTATTATCTTCATGACATCAGAATTCCTTCGTACGTTATCACCTCTCTTCTCTCCTGATGCCAAATGACAGCAAACGAAGCAAAAGCTTGTCTTTTGGTATAACATGCTGATGGAAATGGAACCCTGTAAGAATGTACAATACCGTTAAAGAAGCAGTTATCCAGTATTCTAAGTGACAGGAAAAAGTGAATCAAATTCTTGTACTAAAAATTTACCAGAATATCATGGCTGTATAAAGGAAATGTTTATATCTCTCTTTGTAAAATGCAGACCTACCCTTTGTTTTTGGGTTGAATAATGTATCTTCAATTATTTTCAACATTATGAGATATAATCATTATATATTGAAGCAACAATATTATGCATGCATGCAAGAGTTGAAGCAGCTGTAATGGATTTTTCTTTTCTTACCTTGTTCCCAAGGTAACCCATTAGCCCGCAACCAACGCAAGAGACTTTTAAATCTCGGACGTGCTGTCTGAGATCAGTACGCACCCAAACACAGAGAAACATGCCGACCATCTGTTTGCTAGCTGCCAAACAGAAGTTTGGCTCACTTGAATCGAATCTGTAATTCAGTTCACCTGACTCAGATCTATCTGATGGAGAACTATATGACATTGGAGAGTGTAGAACAGTACAGGGCGATTCTCTCCCACTGAAACCATTTTCATTCTCTGATCTAAATGAGGTGTTGAGGTCTACCGGGTTTATTATTCCCAAGGAGAGATTATCATCAAGGATGAACTTTTTCTTTGGTTTTATTGAAGAAATTTTAGTTTCACCCTTTGGAATGGAGAGCAAATTTGAGGCTTGAAATAATTTTCTCTGGTAAGGAACAGAATTCTTATGCACTTGAGAACCTGCAAAATCAAAATCGAAACTGTAAGGTGCTTCTGATGAAGCTGTTGGCCCATCTCTGCTATAAGGTGAGAAACTGTTACTTTGACTTGTGTTCGTGTTCAGTGTTTGGCGAATAAGGGCCAGCCATTTCGCAGCAGGACCATTGTCTTCTACACCCAAGACATTCCCTGCATTTAAGGGGACGATTTCCTGAAACCTGGAAAAGTTCAGATGCAAAACACATTATGCTTACAGTTATGGACCCCTCAATCAAAACTATTAACATATTGATTTCCTTTCTCAATCCAGATGACCTATTACTCTTTTCTTAATGGAAAAAAATTGACTAATATGTGTGCATGTTATTGAAATACAAAGAAACCTGGAGAATTTCAGACGAGAGAGCACATCATACTAGCAATTATACACACCTTAATCAAAACTATCGACCTCACTTTTTAACTTCTCGAAACCAAATGATCTATTGTACCCTTTTCCTCAAAACCAAAGCCCACATGATATGTTCATGCTATGTGTAGGGTCTAGTGACAATGTTTTTCTTCTTGAGAAGTGAGTATTCCGTTTTCTTTGTGGACGAACTCCCACGGTCTAATGGAGAAAAGAAGAAGAGCCCATTATCCTGTCCAAAGTTGAATATATGAATAAAGGGTTTTTTAATGAACCCAAAACGAGTGAAAAGAAAAATGGCATCTCTTTAAGAGAACAACTGTCTCCAAAAAACAGTTCTAGATTTAGGGGTTTTGGTTGTAATTTTTCATCAGCTAATGAAAATAAGGCACAAGCTTCCAAGTTCCAGGCAAGGGTTTGAGACTGGAGAAGATTTTTGGTTAAAAATAGTATTTTAGCTCACTGCTAGGCCAGACATCAATTTTGTGCATGAGGGTTTGTTTTCCAATTGCCTTGAATTTTGTTGAAATTTTGTACTCCAGTTTTGACCTCATTACCAAGTTCAGTACAAAACTTGAACTTGGCAATCCACCTACACTTGGGAGTATGATTCTGAAGGGTCACTATGGAAAATAGAGATGCAATGCTTGCACCATATCCAAGACCCTGGCAACTGACTGGTTAGTAGCTGGAAACAATTCTTCTTTTTAGACGAATAAAACAGCTGTATATGAATTCTCATATGACGGCAAATTTCACTGCTTTGATTTCTATCCATGAAAAGATGCGGCAAGGCCAAATTGTTATGGAAGAAATTCGTTAGCTTCAGATGGTTCATTCAAGATTGGATATACTTCATGAGTGGTTGAGTCTCGAGTCCTTATAGAGTTGTAAAATATAATGAAAATAGGTTATTGTCGAGCAATAAACCAATTTGGTGTATGAGACTGCCACTGTGGAAGCCCTCAAGAGGACTGTGTTTGTCAAACGCATTATCATACTCCTAGATTTTGACCACATGAACTAGCTCACTAATAAACTCAAATTCTCGAATCCACAAGCACCTGGAATACAATGCATTCAGCTGTTGTTTATAAATTTATCAAGTATGTTTACAACTTTATGGTTGCAGGTGATCAACATGTCTAGTTTTTTGGTATAATGGTGAGGGCAATCGGCCTTCTCTTATTCTTGCTTTAGGAGTTCCTTGGTTTTAATAATTATGATATCAATTTATTTTGATGTTCAAATTCCAAACTTCTAAATATTATAGCTCATGTTTTGGTCTTTGAAACTCAGTTTTTGGCAGCGGATATACCGTTTTCTTTAATTTTGATACCTGTACATTAAACATAAATATTTTTATCCCCATTAAATGAAGCCAGTGTAGATGCAAAAATGTGGATATCTGTAGAAAGCTCAAAAAGATGTGTAAGAAACATGCGCTCACAGAAACTAGGATTTTCTAGCAGCTGAAATCTGGTTTGCCAGGGTTCACCACTATAGATTGGAGATCAGAGATGTGGCTGAGAAATACAGTTGAGAGGTGGTTAGGGGGTTTGGAAGGGTGTGGATCCAACCATATTTTTTTTGTTGTTGTCCTATGCTAATAACAATTGGAAATCGAGCTTATACAATAACAAGGTAGGAGTGACAACCTCAATTCAACTACAAGATCTAGCTAATTTTTTTGTATTTTTTTTTACCTAAATAGAGAAAAGTTAGGTAATGCAGTATTAACGACTTCCAAATTTCTCAAATGATTTATATGAGATGCAATACAAAAATTGTGAAGCCCTGATACAAATTTATAACCCAAAGACAATATATGATTCCAATCCCGTAGTATGCAGATATAACAATAATATAGAAAAAAAGTTCACCTTTATGTAACAAGGTGCCCTCATAATGGCACGCACAAACAAAGACTACTAACCTATCATTATAAATTCCTGGCTGTGTGACAGTATTATAGGAGGAAGGACTCTGCTGGCAATCTGAGGTTGATGTATGGTGACTCCTTATGATCCCCTACTGATGGAATGTTTGTGAAGATATGAGTAGTATGGAATGCTAAAGCAAAGATTTGAAACCACAATCATACAAGGTTTGTCCAAAATCAAGATAGAGATTATGACCCCCACTGACTGCGAAAGGAAGAATAATCTCAGGGCAATTGTGTTCATACAGTCATAGAGGGCTTAGTCATAAACCAAAACAGAGATAACAACCGTGCTGACTACAAAAAGAAAGAATAATCTGTAGGCAATAGTGTTCATATAACTGAATTTGATGCAATGAGGGAATATTGTTTGTACCCCAAAACATAGATGTCTGCTGGAGCTGATGATGTATGCAGCCATTCATCCAAATTGAGGCCATTGTAGGGTGCTTTACCTCCTACATTCCATGTCCCCACAAATACCCTGCAACCAAAAAAGCTTAAAAAGTTACCTTCTTCATTGCCCATGCAGTATGATAAAAAAAAGAAAAAGAAAAAGAAAAAAGAAGTCTCAAACTTCAGGTTTTATTGGATTTTTTACTATAGCAGTAAGATACATAGCTTATCAGTTGTCATGGCTCAGCTGTTGCTAAAATCAATTCAATTCAATGACTAATATACCTTAGATTTTGAGCATCAGTGGCTTGAGATATATGTGGCTTCAGCGAGTGGTATTCAGTTTTGCTCAGCAATTTTTCTGTCATTTTTAACAAAAACAGTGAGAGTATGTACTGAAGCTACTCAAAGACTGAAAGAGTTTTTTTCCCTACTTATAAATATTTTGAAAATGATTAACAAAACAAAACCAAATATATGATTTCTTTGATAGCATGTTTTGTAGTATGATTCAATTTTTTTGCTGTTCAGAACATGGACTCCTTATCTAAGCTCTTTCATCTTTCAATTAGATAGTCTGCATAGTTTCTCGTATTAAATTAGTCATCCAATATATATATGACAAGCATATTTTCAATAGGAGAAACAGCAATGCAACAACATAACCGTGGCTATCATGACAATGAACTAAACATTCCCCATCCCCCCTCCCCACCCAAAACAAATTGAGTTTACCTTGAAAAATGTTATCAGTATGGAACTCATCTGCTTTGGTCTTCATGTTCAGCCATTTCCTGGCCACCAAATTAGGCCACTGATACTGTAAAAACATAAAACACCAACCAAGCTCAGTTAGGTGTTGTAAACAAAATTCTAAAGTATAAAAACACAGTGGTTGATCAATATGTTTTATGAAAAAACACTGAGCAATATACCTTATTCGTATTGTTATGAGAAACTTTCATTGTTATTTGAAGTCCCAAGTTGAATAAAATGCAGCAAGCAATGTGGGGCTGATGAATTCAACACCTGATGACTTTTTTATACCAATTTCTTATAGAGAACAGGGAAGATAGTTTTAAACATTCTTTATTAAAGACAGGAAAATAAAGAATCTAAATTAAGCATTCTCTTGGTTCAACCGAATGGTAGTTAAACACATGGAACGTTAGCTCATGTGGTTGTAATTAAACTTCTTTTATTTTATTTCAGAGTGACAAAGCAAGGGAACTGTAAAATTCAAGTATACCTCTAATCTGGCAGTTTCATGGAATTGGGTTAAGGTGCTTACAAAGTATTGGAGGCAATAAAAGCCATCCATAACACTCCAATGAAACTGACAAATTATTTTTAGGGGAACAGAGAAAAGCATTCCACAATTCTCAGTCGCAAATTCTAAGATACTTAAAAGGAGTCTATAAAATAGGAAAAAAGAGGATAGTGGCACAGTAATCGAGAATATTCTCACTCCAAATTTTTTAACATTTTTTTTTTAAATATATGTCTCGTGATTCACGTTTAGTTTCACAATCACTAAAACACAAACAAAATACAGTAAAATATAGACATTACAAATGCAATGCAGTACAATTTATAGACATACAAATTCAATTGAAAGAGTATATCATATTTTACTCAACATTTTATAAACTATTCCTTCATATTTTTCTGTTTTTTTTAATATTTTGTTATTATAAAAATGTTTTTAAAAACTATCTTATTATTCTTAAATTAAGATGGTTGTGGCAGTTCAGAATAGTCTCTAGGGCAGAATACAAAATAACAACTGTATATCACTAGTACACTATATTGTTAGGGATATATTTCTTATATTGTCGATTAAAATTGTAATTATTGGAAAGTTCATGAGGTAAAACTAGTTTCGGGAATTATGTAGGGCATCCAACTAAAGTTTAAGGTCTAAAAATGTTCCCAATGGATTCAAAAATATAAAATATTAAACTATCAAAAAATACTTAAAAATACTAAAAATGTATTTTTGTGAGTTTTGGATCATGAAAAAATCCTTTTACTTTTTGGGAGAATACTTGACACATGACTCTTCACACTCTAAGTTGTATCCCTTCATATTCTATTATAAACTTTTCATTTTGTGCTAATAGATATGAAGGTATGGGTAGGCAAATGTAAAAAAGGGTGGGCAGTTGTGAATTGTAAGAAGAGAAAGAGTCTTGTAGGTTCTGATCTTTTTGTAGAGATTATGACAATCTTGTAATATGCCAAATATAGATCGGTAGCTCGACATCATATCTTAGAGATTGCTCTTTTTCATTTTTAATGACACAAGAGAAATAGGTCACATCTCTTTTCAAGGATAGCAACTCGAATCTCTCTACAAACAAACCAGATCACATTTCTTCTTAGAGATAGTCATATTGATTCATGGTTTGTTTTGCTACAAATCTACAATATTATTTTATGCTACCATTTTTCTAAATAAATTGCTTCATCCATAACACGTAAAAGTTTGTGCATCGGATTCACAATTTAATTAAGATTAGCTAATCTAAAAGCTAACATAAATGAGATACATACTTGAATTGATAGATGAACACTTCCGAAAACACCTTAAGGAAAAAGAATAAATTAATGAAAGTTGTGTAACTCAAATGAAGTGCAAGATGAAGAAAGCTATCTTATTATTACTAGATCTAAACATGTCATGCCCAACTGAAGATTTATAAACTGAGAACTAACCTACATGAGTTATACACTCGAATTGCTAGATGAATACTTTTAAAACAACTTTTTAAAAAGCAATATTTAAGTTGTGTAACTCAAATGAAATACACTTACATGAGCTATATACTCAAATTAGTACTTAACACTAAAAATACCTTATGAAAATATAAAATGTAAGCTGTGTAACTCAAATGAAATATAAGATAAAGCTCGTTTCCTTGTGTCATGCCCATTGTACAATGATATAGATACGTATATTCTATATGTAATCACAACTTGGTTCAATAACTTATAAGTTGTGACTTGGTTTGTGAAAGTTCCCAAATAACACTGGTGATTTTATTTTGAAGTTGAATGTGTATCAAATCAATTCTACACCAAGAGCTTGTAATATTTTCAAAATGAAGGGCCATTCTTTTCAGGGTTATTCATCAAGGTGGTCATCTTGCCCCTTCTCTTTATGTTTTGGCTATTGAAGGATCTAACTACTTTCTTGCATATTACACCTTCAAAGGCTTAGTTAAAGGTATTGCTCTTCCTCTTTCTCAAAACCATATGGTCAGTAATCCTTTTGTTGATGATTCATTTCTTACTCTAACCAAGGAGGAATCCTCCATTGACAATACCATGGAATGCCTTGACGTGTTTTGTTTAGCCAATGGGTCCCCTATTGAGTGGATGAAAACTCAATGCTAAGGACAAACTTGCATCCCATTGGCCAATTGATTGAATAATTATAAGTGGCATGGGATCCAACTTGGTGAACAATTCAAATTCCTTGGCATCTTTTTTACCTTTAAATCCACCCCTTCTGATTTGTGGACTTAGGTGCTCCAACGGACTAAGGAAAAAGTTAAATATTGGGTTTCCAAATCTCTATTTCTTGCAAGAAAGTTCCAAGTATGTTATAAGGTATTAACTACCACATGTCTACTACTCTTCTTCTTGGGCTCCCTTGAAGGTTTCCTTCGCCAAACTAGAAAAAATTATGAGAGAATTCCTTTGGGTTGATTCTCAGGGCAGTAAAGGCTCTCACAGATTGGCTTGGGCTATTTTTTGCAAGCCCAAAGAGCTTGGGGGTCTTGGGATTATTGACATTCTAACCCAAGGTCATACCTTATGTGCTAAGTTGATCGTTTGAATGCCTTATGTGGTAAGATGATCATTCAAGCCTTTTAAGGGGAAGAATCCTAGAATGTTCTTCTTAAGAATTACATCACTCTAAATTGCCCCATGGGAAAGGGAGCTTGTAAAGGTTTGAATCTTCAATCATTATTGCTCACACAAGTCCATGTTAAAATTATGGGTACTTTTTTGGCCAAGATTATTTGAAAAGCTTGGGAATTATTGAAACAACATTTGATTTATGATGGATATGGATTTAGATCAGGTATCTCTACCGATTCTCATATCATTAGGTGGTACCCTATTCTTTCTTACTATAATGCACCCTTTGATGTGCTCTCTTGGATTAAAACTATCAAACTATTTAGGAAAGGTATAAAGGTCATTTCTTATCTATTTTTCCAAAACTCCGCGGATTTGATTCCATGGCCTACACCAAGAGATAAATTTCAGCTTTAAGTTTGTAATGAAGAACCTATTATAAATCTAGAATTTCATACTTGGTTTGCATCTTCATAAAATTGGTGTTCAATCTCTTACCAGATGGTGGACAACCAAAAATGGCTAGTTGACACCCATTTCCATTGGTACAAACCCCAATTAGGTTTTCAACTCTTTTCCCCTTATAATTTCCAAGTGGAGACTCTAAATACCCACTGGAAAGTAAATTCCATTGAATAGGTATGGAAAAGGAGGTTTGCAAGTGTGTGCATTGCCATTATTGAGCCTAAGTAGGGGAATTTCTTCTGGTGCATTCTTCGTCAAGGATTGCCAATTGGCTCTCACTTGGTTCACCCAGGAATGACACACCCAATTTTTCTCAAGTTGTCATCACCATGAGTCAATTAAGCATATCTTTTGGTTTTGCAAACATGCTCATTTCACCTAGAAATGGATATACACTTTCTTTCAGCCCTTTTGTTATGAGATGTTCGCTTGGAAAATGGTGCTTTTGGGGGACTCAACCATGATTCTTGCAAAATACACAAATTCAAGACGTCTTTTTTTCTAAAATTCTCTTTCAATAATGGAAAGATAGAAATGATTCTAATTTCAACCATGTTTCTTTTGATGACTATTTTTTATGTTGTTAACAAAGTTCATGTTATTTCTAATATTACATTCCAAATTTGGGTGCATGTGGAGAGATTCTACCTTGATGCCACTAACCTCCAATAATTACTAGATCATTGGAGAAATGTACCTTTTTTCGTTAGCAGAGTCTCTGCAGACTCATCTTGTCATCATTCTCCCCCTTAGGGCCACAAATTTGGTCATCGAGGAAGGACTTTCTCATGCAGTACATGTTATAGTGGTTCTCCTCAGTGGCAGTCTCCATGTCGTAACTCTTATAGAGGTCACAACAATGATGAAGGCCACACATGGTCATAAACTATTTTTAAGGCAATGCCCCAGCAACGTAAGTTTTATTGATTGGCACTAGGTATCTCCCATAGATGATAAAATGGTGTTGTGAAAAAAAGATAATGAAAATGATGGACAAAACATGATACCTAATGTTACTTATCTGTTGGCTAGATTTTATGCACAGCTAAAAACCTAGGCAGTCATGAGATAAATCTCCCTCATTTACCGGTGCGGCTCCCGTGTAAGATGTTTATCAATCTAGTAAGTATGAATCCTAATAACTATTTGCATGGGGTTTTACTTTAATTACAAAGCTCATGAACCATAGCTTAGCAATTTTGCAGTAAGTAAGCAGTTGTTTATGAATTATTTTCAGAAGGGGGAAATAATGGAATTTGGGAAAGAAGAAAGGAAGATATGTAATTCAACCAATAGTTTACAGAGTTGGTTTCATACACATGGATTAAATAAACAAGTAGATCTCACAATATTCAGAAGTAAAGGAAAAGAAAAGCTTCTAATCTAAATCTCAGACAACACAAAGTTTATCTAAAGATCCACACAGAATTAAGAAGCAAGTGCACCGTGGACACAAATTTCTCTAAAAATCTACTTTTATTCGATTCCCCAGCTTTCACAAAAATGACATCAAGGGATGCAGCACAAAGTCTGGGACTCAAGAATGTTGATTAACAAATTGTCATTATGATCCCTTAACCCATAGGCTCTTCCTCAATTTATAGTGTATAGAGGGCAATTACAAATAGGAAGCTTTCAATGAATTGCCACATGTGGAAGCTATGAAAAAGGGAAGCAGCTGGCAGTATTCTCCCCTAGACTTTCTCTTTACATGACATGCATGATTTATAACTAAAAATAGAACTTTCTATTTTGCATGTATGCCACCTATTTCCAAGTAATTGACTTCTTCCAGTAACTTGAAGTAACCACTTTTTAAAGCCAATTACCTAAGTTTTACAATTTAATTGATTACTCAATTACTTTGTCAGAGAAAATAAGAGAAAGAAAAAGAAGTTATTCCAGTTGCAACACTCTTTATTTTTTCCTTCCTCCATACTTTGCATGTTGATCCAATATGCATTGTACTTCTGCTTCATCTATTTTAGCAATGAATGATCTGAATGATATCTCTGCCTTGAATCTAAGATGTTTTTTTCTCCCATATGTTGTTGAATCTTTGCCTTTGATTCTCACCAAACTGGATCTGGAAGCAACTGATTGTGATTTGCTTGCAGGTGCTACCTTTGACCTGTCTTCCCGCTTATCCTTGAAGCTTTTGCATTTCTTCTTCTCTAGCACGTGCATTAATAAAATGTTTGCCATAAATAATTCATACAAAACTCTTCACCTTTTATTTTTAATTGCATATGAGTAATTTTAAATTATGGAAAGCACTCTGGGTGAAGGTAAATACAAGTAGATTCAATGAAGGCTTCAACTGGAAGATTGGGAGCACCTGCACAAGCTCCTGAAAGGAATTTTCCATGCAATGACTTCCACATGAGCTATGCATTAGAAACAAGAGGATGAATTTTTACCGGAAGCCTTTGCAATTATGAGAGTTGGATCTATTTCTTCCTCTAATTCTGAAGATATATTCAATATATCATACATTGACATCTACTTTCTTCACCAATATGGGCATAAATGAAGTATTCCTACAAATAATTCAGACAAGTATGCAGTCCATAGACATGAATACCTAATTTCTTCACCGATATCTGATTATAAAGTCTGTTGCCCTCTATCAATTTAGACTTTGCTTGCATGCCAAGCAAGCTAAAATATTATTTTATTTACCTGTGCACTCACATCAACATGCAGATAGCCAGAATAATAAAAAGGAAGCCTTTCCAACCCTAGGCACCAAAATTGGATGCTTCTCGGCAAGTTAAAAGAAGTCATCTTTTAGGCATTTAATAATGCAACAAAAGAATTAATTGATGGGTCACACTTTTTGGCTATAAGCCAAGGGAAAAATACAAGGGGCATGAAGGTAAAATTTACCTTGCCTGCTATTTTTAGGTCTAATTCTCCTACTTTTCACTTAGCTAGTTAAATAAAGTCTTTTAGGCAGGGAAAAACATAAGCAACAGGTAGGTAAAATTTTATCATGCCTGCTAGGGTCTAATTCTCTGCTTTTCACTTAAGTTGCTTTTGAGGGAAAAACATAAGGAGCAGGCAATGTAAAATTTTACCCTGCCTGTTAGGGTCTAATTCTCCGCTTTTCACTTAAGTTGCTTTTGAGGGAAAAACATAAGCAGAAGGCAAGTAAAATTTTACCCTACCTGCTAGGGTTTAATTCTCCACTTTTCACTTAAGTTGTTTTTCGTTAAACGTTGACCCATGAAAAAACAGGCCCAAAAAGAGTGACTTGCTTTAGATTTGACTTCCCATATTTGACACTGGACATTCAAGTTGGAAGGGCAGCTTTGAAAATTGCGACTAGCATAAAGACTGCATTTCTTTCCATTTTTGGATTTTCGGTGAAGAAAAAACACAAGTAAAGAATAAAATTTGCCATTTTTGGAAAGGGTCCGGGAAGATCTAGCAGCAAAAACTTGCAAGTGCCATAACTTTCACTCCGTGGCTCCGTTTTAGGTGCCTTTTTTTTTTCTAAAAGTGCATATTTTCTCGAGCTCTACACATTGGTGACAGTATTTTTCTTATTTTCATAAAATCCATTATTGCACCTTTTGGGACCAAGCAACCTCTTGCAATCTCCTGAAGGAATCCTGAGCTCTGGTCACCTTTAGACAAATTAATTAGAAATTAAAAAGATTGGAAAGCTTTTCAAAACCCTAGGCCCAAGAAAAAGGTATGGCAAGAAGAATGAATAGGCTACAGGGATTACCAGATGAAAAATGGAGAAAAACCAAAACACAGAAGAAATAAAAACAAAAAACCCCACTGGAAGTTGCAGACAATTGCTTTGAAAATAACATGTCAATTAGCTGGTCAGTAAAACTCTTCCCTGGTGAACACTCCATTGAGAGCCGGAAGCAATACTAGCGTGAAAATCCTCAGTAGGGTTCAACTGCAGGTTCAACTGCAGCACAATTTATTTTTAATTACAGAACTTTATTTATTTAATAACTAAATAAATATAATTCTCTCAGACAAAACCTGGTGAAGGGATAGAGTGAGTTTTGACATGTGGGTATTTGTCAAATTTGACTGTTATGACTCTATGGGGATACCTTAGAGAAATGCAAACAATTGCATGCAAAACAAACACAAAATGACCCGTTACTTTGAAAATAATGAAATTTTTTAAATGGGGTAGTCCCAGATTTCAGGGTGAAATCTCGGGGACACCATGATCCTTCTGGTAGTGAGTTGGGGGAGCTAGGGTGATAAATAAGACGATCCCTTACCACCTCCGTCGTATACTTTTCATGGCTCTTGTTTCCGCACACACATGCACGCACACGCACTCATACACATGCACACGCACATGCATGCATGCGCGTGTGCACGTGCACACACACGCGCATGCGTGCACACACACACACACACACACACACACACACACACACACACACACACACACACACACACACACACACACACACACACACACACACACACACGTGTGCATACACACACGCCCACGCACACATGCACACACACCTTTCAATTACAAAACAATTCTACAAATGTACAAAAGTTTCGGTAGCTCAAAATTTTCATTCAATAAATAAGGTGTTAAAATTATCTTTTAATTGGATCTTATTTTAATGAAATATAAATCAAACCCGTGAAGCTAAAATAAAAACTGACACACAAATATCTTCCAACTAGACAAGTGAAGTAGTGGACCACACACACACACACACACACACACACCTTTCAATTACAAAACAATTCTACAAATGCACAAAAGTTTCGGTAGCTCAAAATTTTCATTCAATAAATAAGGTGTTAAAATTATCTTTTAATTGGATCTTATTTTAATGAAATATAAATCAAACCCATGAAGTTGAAATAAAAACTGACACACAAATATCTTCCAACTAGACAAGTGAAGTAGTGGACCATTAATCATTGAAAAATAAGGATAATAGATACACCTAGAAGTGGAATATATGAAAACTCCCCAGACCCCAAGTAGGTGATTTAACATGGAAGGAAAATGAAGAGAAAGAAGATAAGTTGAGAAGCATGGCATATATACAAAGAAGCAAACATGATAACATAGACACATTAAGCTAACAATAATAAAACAGAAAAAAATGGAGAGTGCTCATTTGAAACATAAGTAGGTAGTTAGAAAATTGTAATCAATAATGTGATCATAATCACACAAGCTATGACAATCCTCATAAGATATAAGTTGAAGAATGTGTATCATTAAGATTCAAATCATGATGTTGAGGTACCCACAAGTTTAAGAAAGATAAAATGAATTGTCACTGTAATTTTCATCATCTTCATTTTCCTTTTGTAATAGTATGATCCGTCTCATTGATATAATCTCCAATAATTATATATTTATCGTAGTGAAAATGGATAGTGGTAAACATACTCTTGTACATGCATATCTTGTGTAATTGAGCCTCATGTTCCCTTGCCTTAGATATGAAATTTGGTATTTCCTCATGTAAAAACTATTCTTGAACTACTTGTATTTGTTACTTGATACATCTCTATGAATTGTAATAATTTCATTTTTCATGCATATATTTTAAACATTTATGTAAAATGGATGAAATTTCTTTCCATTTATGTATCCATGGCTTACCAAGAAAAAAGTTTTAAGACCTATTAGGTATCACATGCAATAATTTTAATTTTTTCTTAGTACAAATTATGATTAGAAATATAATGTAACCACGAGGTTCTTTGCTGATGTCGTAATGTTCCATGACATGATTTTATTAAGTATCTACCAAATCTTCTTTGTAGATTCCAAGACAATAATTACATTTTTAGTACATACATTTATTTATGAGACCTTGTCAATCATCACCCCATATGCTTCTTCTCCAAAATTATTTATGAATATAGGTCCATTGTATGAGTTATCATTTGTAATTACACTACCACAAAACAAAATTTTGAGAGGGTTCGCTCCTTGTAAGTGTATTAACCACACCATTAGAACCTTTAAGTGGATGAGCTCTACAAGCCTTTAGTGTTTCTCTTTGAATTTTTATATCTTTCACGCGAATATTACCTTGATCACTAGGTTGAGGGTGATAATTTGGATGAGGGTTGGTAAATATTATCAAATATTGATGTAAAGAAAACATCAATCCATTTAAATTTCTATTTGTTCCTCCCACTTGAATTTGATTATTATCAATAAGATATAATTTTATTTTATTTTTCACATTAATGCATCTATTAAATGAATGTCTTGGAATTATATGATGATCAAAAAATGCATTTTTATCATAATTATTAGGAAATGGTTTGAATGATCAAAATATCTAATTGGATAAAAGTAATCATATTACATTCAAACAATATTTTCAACACTTTTTGTGGAGTCTCACTTAGCCTTGTCAATTACCTACATTCCTCTTGTTTAGGTAATATGACCTTGGTGGATGATTGTTTAATAACAATAAATTATACATTATTTACATCATAATAAGTTTGAAATGCATTCTTAATAATTATAGCCTTGAAATTGGTTTTGTTTGGAAACTTATCACTACAAGTGATCTCGAAAACGGTTAAAAACAATTGACTTGGTTTCCCTTTTTATGGATACTTAATTATTTGTTCTCAAATCCACATTATACGTTAAATTTTTGCATATCCAAACTCTGAAATTGATGTGAAAATGTAAAACCATACTAATCCACCATTTCCACATCCATATTCATCATTTCTCAATGTTCCCATAAAATGTAAAAAATTGGCATTATGATTTAATCAACTATTCAAAATTGAAATTTGATTATACTTGATTTAAAAATTGATGAGAAATGCATCATTAATCTCCTTCATCCATTTCCATCATTTAAATATTGATATCTCAATTTCCGTATTTATTACATTAAATTGGCATATCGTTAAAATCATATTATAAACTGATTAAAACCAACAATAGGAATGAAAATCAAAGACAAAATACTCCCAATTTGATAATGGAGTTTGTCCTTGAGGGACTACATCTCTAGGTTCGCTAATAAGATGAATTGATCTATCAAATGATGTAAAATTAAACAATTTTTTACATCAAATCTCCAAAATGGGCATTACGACCTGAAAGTGTCTTTGACCACCTCTAGCAAGAATCAACAACCAACTCTCCGCTTTACATCATCATCTTCATGCAAAAAATGGTCTCTACCTATATTTACTCTCTCGTACGAGGCTACAATTCTCTCAAAATGGGGTTAGGTAAGTATACATCTCTCCAAGAAGCTTGTGAATTACTCTTCCTGCAATATAATAGTTTACACTTGCCCAAAATCTCCTTACAAAGGGTTGGATCTTCACTCTCCTTTACAAAAAAGGCTTCCAAAATAACAGAGTTGAACCAACACTCCCTTTCAAATATAATTTAGGCCCCTATATAATAGTTCTTATCCCTATGGGCTAGGGGTCAAGACATCTAATTTTTCCACGATGGGTTGGGAGTTCAAGTACTCGCGAGCTTGGTTTATCTTTTGCTTTTATTTTTTTAGTGGGAAAATACCACATGTATCACATGTGGGCGGTTTCAAGGATTTGAAAAGCCTTGGTTTTCAATACATATGTGTGGCTTTGGTCACGTCTTGGACTTTTTTTCTTGGACGATGAGCTAACTCTATGGTTGGCTCTCTATTGGTTGATCTTTCCTGAGTTGTGTGGTTAGATAGGTCATTGGTATTTGTGCATTGAGCTTAAGAATTATGATCTTGGCAATGAGATGGCTCAGCTTCATTGATTCTTGGTCCTTGGTGAGGCTGGTTGATCTCTACTTGACATGTAGTTTGGGCTTGGTTGAGTTGTTTTCTTTTGTGGGCTCATCGCCTTCTCTACGTTGAGTTAGATAGTTGTATGAGATGGCAATGTGGTTGGTTTTTGAGTTGTATGCAGATCCCAGTAGCTCATCAAGATGGCTAGGTAACTCACCTAGAACTTGTGTGGAGACCTTTGGAAACACTGGAAAATATTTCCCACATGTAATGTAAATTGGGCTTTAAATGGGTTTATAAGGTAAATCACATACAATATAATGTGAACAAAGGCGACAGGGTCCCCCTCCTGAAAAATATTGGACCCCACTTACTATTAGGCCCCCAATCGACATACCATGTTGGCCCCACATCGATTGTCAATGACTAGAGGCTACAAACAATTTTTTTTCTCGGGCAGACTGTACCACTTGTCACCATCCCACTCGTTGACTTTTCACATTCTCATCATGCCACATCATTTTTGTGCAACATGTGCTTTAATTTTTCTATTTGGAGAGAAAATTTAGCGAGCCGTATCTTCCACATATGGTATCCATTTAACCTCATTCAAAAGGCATCAAAAATATCTTAATGAGCTCTTCCATATGCAACTAGTTTTGGGAGGTTGAGGGAACAACTGAACCATGAATATCCTTTGTATCACACCTTCCCACTGAAAAAATTTTGTGCCACCAAAAGTTTCCATTCTCATAAAATCACTGAATGTATAATTCCTTCATTTTCTTGTTTTCCCTTCTCTTCTGTGAAGTATCATCTCTTCCTACAACTTGTTAAGTACTCATGAGAAAAACATCATAGGAAGAAAATTTTAACTTCTCACCTTGATTTACGATTATTGACGGCCATTTTTCTCAATATGAGGCTATTTCTCCCAACATGGCTATTTCTTCCAGGTACTGAGCAGTATCTCCTAATAGGGGTTGTCTCTTTCAATTACAGAGTAGTATCTCCCAATAGGGGTTGAGACTGATACAATGATTAACTTCAATTCTTAGTGACTCAAGACACATAGATGAGATGTGGTAGGATCTTGAATCTTATCAAACCCCTTAGTTTGATATAATATCGAAGACATCAAATCAAGCACATATGTAATAATTCTTTATCCAAATAAACTAATGTTAAGTAATGTGTCTCTACTATGAATTCTAACACTTTAGTAAATGCATTTATTTTCCAAATGTTTGCATGTGTTGAATGTTTTTGTTCTCTAACTTGTTTGATGCCTTAGTAGAAATGAGTTCATCACTAGATAGATAGATATTTGATTGATCATGGATCACCAAATGAGATATGGTGGTTATGTATATAAATAAAATGTTAAATTCAAAGTAAGACCCTATTGCAATGCAAGTTTACCCCTCAATGTTCATAAACATGAAAATGATGGAATGATAGATAGAAAGGGCACAAAATGAGAGGTCCTAGCGAAACCTCACCATGAATGTGCAATCTCCATCCTCACATTATGTAAACATGGAGTCCATGTCCAATAAATTTAGTCGTATACTTAAGAGGATGTGATTGGATGGGGTAAGGTCTTAGCTGAGGTGTGTGGAGAGATGAGTAATAACCATCAAAAGCTAGGGAATAATGCTAATAAAGCCATAAATTGGACCCAAAATTGACATTTATACTAAACACCATTGAAGCATGAAAATTAATGACTAATAAATGCTTAGGGGGCATTTTAATGTGTATAATAAGATACCAGGGATTGGAGGATGTATTTTAACATGGTGTTTTTCTTCAATTCTTATCTACTCAAGACACATAGCTGAGATATGGTTGGGTTGATTTAGCTCAACAATATACTGTAATTATATTAATAAGTGGAACTTGTATGGTAGATTATTTTTTAGTACTTCATATTTATCAACATTTATTATTAAATTATTATTTATTATTTGAGGCATGCCTGTCTAGAAAATAATTCTTATTTTGATTCCCAAGTACATTGGATATTGCTATGGAGATTTAAATGTAAAATGTCATATCCACACCACACCTTCTTTTTCTACTTTTATGGAAATGCACACACACATAGAAAAATCAAAGTGAGGAAAAGGGTTGGTCAAGCTTTGGGCCACCCTAGCCCATTGAGTGTTATACATGTAGACACCTAAAAAGACCTCAATCATTTATTAATCGTTAAATTGCATGATTTTAGCGTGTTTTGTAGTTATTAATTATTGGTCCAAATTAGGTATTGTTAGCTTGTTTATGGGTATTTTTATGTATCCTCTTTTTTCTCTCTCCCCTTCTATTTTGAATGCCTTGGGTTTTGATTCAAGACTTTAGTAATGTTGTTGGGTTTTTCAAGAGCATAAGTAACATTCCTAGGTATGTCTAGATCATTAGTAACATTCCTAGGACCTTTGAGTGGTCCCTTTTTCTTAGGGTACACGCATCTTGTGAGGTCCCATATTTTCTAGTTTTTAGTTATTATTTTGTGAGTAAACATCCTAATAAGGGCCCTGATTTGAATCTAATTGTCTACTAATACACTAGAATTGTAGTTTATTAACATCTGGAGAATTACACAAAATATAATTATTTTTCACATGGCTCTATTGACTACTCCAAGCATTTTAGAGAAATCAAGAAATCATTAAAGAATTTATTATTGAAATACAAAAGTTTAACATATAACAAAAATGAAGGATACACACTACACAATACTAGGTTCATATGCTATTAGAAATATTCTAATTATGGAGGTTTGTTGTTTTCAAAATGTAATTGTCTATGACCTGAAAAAGATAAAGCTAAATTTGTTGTTCTATGGTTTACCGCATGGCCCAAAACATATGTTGTTTTCCTTAAAAGTTTTGAGATATTGTTTTCCTTCAAGGGAAAAGAGAGGAAAATTTATTGCAACACAAAAAATGAATGAGGTTATTGGAGACTATAATCAAGATAATGTAGTCATCAAAAGATTTATGAAATGTGCATCATTCATCAGGAATGTTAATAATGCTTCATACATTTTTGTTGTAGTGTTAATGATGTGTTAGATATTATATTGTGAAAAAAATTATTTATTAGGAATGGCACCATCACTTTTTAGTTCACAATACCAGTTAATGACTATTACTAAATTATACAATAATGGAGTTAACTATCAAAACCCTATTCTACTTATAGAAATTAATTAATTAATTAAACTACATCTACGTATTATATATATATCAATTTAACTTGATAAAAATAAAAATATGTATTTATTGTGACATTTTAAAATAAATCTATTTATATATGTGAAACACCCCTAATCAATAAGACTAAAGAATTGATTTATTTATTATTACTCATCTCTTATAAAGGATGCTATGATTTTTAATTTATGTTTGTTAGTGATTAAAATTCTTAAGGGAAAAAATCATAATCAATAAGATTGAAGAATTGATTTATTTATTATTACTTGTATTGTATCAATGAGAGGATGCCAGTTTTTAATTTATGTTAGGTAGTGATTAAAACTTTAAGAAAAAAAATGATACTTGAAGAATTTTTAATATGATTTTTTAACAAGGAAATTTTAGATGTGGTGCTTTTGGATGTAATTGTTTTAAATATTTTTATTTAAGTTGATATTAATATTATAAAATGTGGAAATGTCAAATCTATATTAAAATTTTAAAAATTTATTTTCTACTTTTTAATTAGGAAGTGGGACATGAAATGACATATTTTTCTTTTATTGTTTTTTAAAATATTGTAATTTTAATAATTAAAGTTAGGTAATTTCAATTTGTTTATATTGAACAACATATAAGATTGATATTTGTGAATATAATCCTCTCGAATTTTCTAGTTCTAAATCAATATCACACATCATAAAACATCAAATCTATAATCGTTTTTCAAAACTTTATTTATCTACTTTTAATTGATAAGTGACACGTGATATAACATATTTGTCTCTTATTATCTTTTATAAGTAACAAAATTGAATTTGTCTTTCTCATCCAAAAAATATTTCACTTCAACCAATACTAAATATATATTATATCTTTCATTTCAACCAATACTAAATATATATTTAAAATGAACACATTGTACATTATTAAAAATAAACTATACCATCACATTTACTTTATTATTATATCATAGTCATTTTTTTCTTTTTTTTCTTTTTTTCCCTTTTGTAACACGTGGAAGTCTTAAATCGATATATATTTCATATATATGAATCTATATATATGTATCAAAAAATCTTATTCATATATATATATGCATCAAAAAATCTTAAATCAATATGTATTTTACACATATATGTATCAATATATAACATGTATATAAAATAATATATGATAATTTTGTTATACAATTTCTCAAAAACAATATCATTTATCTCATAAAATATAAATATATTATATCTTCATTTTAACCATTACTAAACATATTGAAAAACAATATCATTTATCTCATAAAATATAAATATATTATATCTTCGTTTTAACCATTACTGAACATATAATAATTACGCTGAAGGCGTTCCCCTATGGTAAAGGACCTCAGGACGTTTCTGCAACGCTGTTAAATTTGACGGCCGTCTACATGTTTTCGTGTTTTAAGTCGGAAATAATGTTAGATTGTTGAGAGTCTGTCAATGTCTGTATTTATGTAGTATGTCCGTCAGGGTTTTTGAATTTGTTGCATTTCTGAACTAGGGTTTCGAAATTAGGAAGTATTTACGTTGTTTCTGCAATGGTCAAATCATCAGCGGAACTTACGGCATGAAATTCATTGGTGAGGGCTCTTCTGGCAGGCGCGTCCTCTTCCTCGGGCTTCACCCTACAAATTCCATCATTCGTCGGCCTGTGCTAAAACCACAGAAAAATCCACATTAGACTTGCTTGTGTAAACACAGGCATTTTCTTCAATTCCTGACGAAGAAGGAGAAGATAATACCCTTTTAAAGGAGCTTAACAAAGATGCAATGTACAATATTGTTGGCCTCCATGAAAAGCTTGATGAAATCGAATGGCCAGACAACATGGACTAGAAAAAAAAACTCTACATAGATTACAAAAAACAAAGAGAAATTGACATCAATGATGACCTGGTGCGTGAGATGGCATTTTACACGCAGGCTTTAGAGGGCACACGCGAGGCTTACAATAAATTGTAGGCCAAGGAAATACCCTTCTGAAAGGCCGAATATTATTAAAACGATCAACATATGCTGAAAGTGAAGGAAAATTTACTTTTCCAGAGCAAAAAATGGAGGAGGCCGAGGAAAGGAGAAAGTCCAGAGAAGCGAAGATATTTTTGAAGGTTGTACAGCTTGCTAAATTGGAGGAGAGGGGTCCATTAAGAAAGGTGAGTACGACATTAACTACTTGACAAAATTCCTCAAAGAGGTGTGGTTTTATGGACTGCCAAGATTGCAATATATTCAAGGGAATTGAACTACACCTTTCTATGTTGTATGAGGAGGAGAAGCCCCAACCAGATTTCTTGGTGCTGATGTAATTGGATGTGCTTCTTCAACAACTGATGATGGTGCAGGTGATCTTGGTCCCAAGATTGAAGAGGTGAATTAAAAATGTATTTTATTTTTTTAATTTTACTACCACATGATAGATTTGTATGTGTATTTGATGTGTTGAAAATGCTTTCCTTTATTTCATATTCTGATCTCTTTCATACAATTATTGTAACAAACTTATGACAATGTTTCCCAATGACCGAGATAGAAAATACTTTATGGATATATGTATAAAATTTGTAATTTGTGCATATTTAAGCTTGATGTTTTGTGCTTTCACCTTGTATGTCTGTCGTTTGTTCTTGACAATGTAGGCTCTAGTTTCCAATTCAACTACGACACCCATTTAAGATGAAATTTTCCAGTATTCTTGATTGATAGTTTAAGAATTCTAACTATTGAGATTACTGTTTCAGAGCCTCTATTTTCTAAAAATCTCATTGCTAGAATGTATCAAGGTGGGGAAGCTGCAGTCATATTTCTTGGTGTTGATGTATTTGGTGGTGCTTCTTTAACATCTGATGATGGTGCAAACAAACTGACCATTGTTATCCTCTCCAACATAATTTGCAATGCCTGGAGATTTTTTAATTGAAGGCAGTTCATCATATAGAAACTTGGAAGTGAATATCTGAGACCTTATTTGATGGAGGATAGCAGTTAAGACAGATAATTGGAATCTATGTACTTAATTAACGAGGCAGGGGAGTCTGAAACAGTGACCCCAACGTCAACAATGGATATTGAATTGGCAACAAATGATCATCTCTTTGTTAGGTTTAGTGGGGCGCTCACATAAAGATCACATATGTTTGTCAGGTTGAATCACCAACCAATTAATGAAAAAACATCCCAAAAATATGGAAAATGAGAGATTTATAAAAAGGGAGATATAGTTAGAAATACCCAATCAGACATGCATTCACAATGTGGAAGCATACACAACACACATTAACTGCTTGACAAAATGCCTTAAAGAGGTGTGGTTTTATGGACTGCCAAGATTGCAAGATATTCAAGGGAATTGATCTACACCTTTCTATGTTGTATGAGGAGGAGAAGCCACAGGAAAATTTCTTGGTGCTGATGCAATTGGATGCGCTTATTCAACAACTAATGATGGTGCAGGTGATCTTGGTCCCAAGATTGAAGAGGTGAATTAAAAATGTATTTTATTTTTTGAATTTTACTACCACATGATAGATTTGTATGTGTATTTGATGTTTTGAAAATGCTTTCCTTTATTTCATATTTTGATCTCTTTCATACAGTTATTGTAATAAACTTATGACAATGTTTCCCAATGACCGAGATAGCAAATACTTTATGGATATATGTATAACATTTGTAATTTGTGCATCTTTAAGCTTGATGTTTTGTGCTTTCACCTCATATGTTTGTTGTTTGTTCTTGACAATGTAGGCTCCAGTTTCCCCTTTGCCTTTACCATTTAAGCTCATCTCATTCACCTAGGACCAAAATTACAAAAATCTCTTCACTCTCTAATTTATAAATGGGAAAACCAAGAATTCAAAAATATTAATGTTGTATGATACAACTAGGAAAAAGATACAAGTAGTGTTGAGTACAGTAGTAGTGGAGGTTCTATATACATGTTTAGTTCAGATGTCGTGATATAAGATTTGCAACTGTATATGTATGAATTTGTAACAAATTTAAATGTACACATAGAACAAATCAATGTAATGTTTCATCTATATGCCTACACTACCACTATCAATCCCACCCCTTATCGACTATAGAAAAAAGGTTTTTTCAACAAAAGACCAACCAAACAACCCATTGCAACACTAACACAATTTCCCTGAAATAATTACAAACCACATCAACTGCAAAAGTAATTAACTATCCAAAATGGTATCAAATGTATTCATGTTTATGTACGATTTTTGTAACAAATTTAAATGTACACATAGAACATTTCAACGTAATGTTTCATCTATATTCCTACACTACCACTATCAATCACACCCCTTATCAACATGTTATCGACACTACAAATAAGGCTTTTTCAACTAAAAACCAACCAAAGAACTGATGCACAACCACTGTCTCAAACAACCGATGCCAACACTAACACAATTTCCCCGAAATAATTAAAAAACCACATCAACTACAAAAGTAATTAACTATCCAAAAACAATATCAAATGTATTCATGTTTAGTGCAAAATAAAAATTGTCCACAAAAGGCTACCATTCATGATATTAAATTATACAAATGTACGGAAAGGTCTGTCATGTATACAGGTTTAGTTCATATAAACAAATGTGCAAAACGCTACCATTCAATGATATAAGATTGGTAACTACATATGTACGAATCTGTAACAAATTACAAATGTACACATACAACATTTCAATGTAAGTGGTTACATCTATATTCCTACACTTACCACTATCAATCACACGCCTTTACGAGTGTACGGAAGACTTCATGTATTCATTTTTAGTTCACATAAACTACTCCCTCTATAACAAATACCACTCATGCACTATAAACCGTTGCAAATATGCATATGTAAACATGCGATTGTAACGAGTTTTAAATGTAGAGATGAAATCCCCACTACTAAATGAAGTGATATCTATAATTTTCCCCAAACTTCAAAGCACAACCCCTTATCAACATTAACTTATGCATTGGAAATGTAACGTTAGACTAGTCCGTCTAAGATCCAAAATAGGAATATACCAAAATAATAATAAATACATAAATGCATTGGTACTCACCGGACGACTTGCTAATTATTTATGCTTAAAAAGTCCAAGGCATTAAAAGAAAGCACTAAACCAAAATATGTTCTACGTGCCGCTTGTTACATATTTGTTAAATAAAAATGAGTTATTTTTTCAGTGAGTAAAATCTTAAGCCTACTATAGATTTACGTAATCAGTGATTACGTATCAAGTTGGCTCCACGTGTATAAACAATGATGTGGACGTAAGAAGAATTGCCATCTACTATTAATTGGATAAAACTACAGAAATAGGGTGGTAATATCCCCATGAAACTTTGAAGATAACAATCATTGTTTTACAAGTATTAGGTAATCAACAAGGTGTCATACTACTAGTCCGCCTTAACATCTGACTAAAGATACATCCATGCTATTTTAAAGCCTTACTAAAATATTTTGAGATACATGCACATACAATGGATATTATTGTGAATGTGATGTTTGACATATATTAATGAGTAGAGTTTTCAATTTAAAAAAAAATTGGGTTGTTTTCAGATTTGCACTCAATAATATCATTGCAGGCATTATTTCAATTTTTATTATAATAAAATGGTAGAGTTTTTTGGCATTTAATTAGCTTATCGCATGTATTTGATAAAAATATGAATACCGAATGGAATATGTTTTTAAAAAGTGCAATTTAGAGGTATAGTTATTACTTTTGTAGTTGATGTTGATTAGGGGTGTGATTTTTTTCGTAAGTGTAGAAATATAGATGGGCCACTTAATTTTAAGGTTGTTTATACATTTCAAAGTTGTTATAACTTTGTACATGAATACATTTAATACCGTTTTCGATAGTTAATTTTTTTTTAGTTGACGTTGTATGTATTTAATTCGGCTTTATTGTGTTAGTTGTGCATTCGGTTGTTCGGTTGGTGTTTTGTTGGGAAAACATTTATTGTCCAATTGATAACGTGTCTGATTGATAGTTGTAGTGTAGGAATTTAATTGAAACATTACATTGAAATGTTGTATGTGTACATTTAATTATGTTACATATTCGTACATTTAAAGTTGTTTTTCATATTTGAAAACATCAAATAAATGAAGATAGACGTACACATAATGGGACATGTATACATTCGCAGTATATATATCATGAATGGTAGCCTTTAGTGGGCAATTTTAGTTTCAATAAACATGATTACATTTGATACCCCTTGAAAGACAGTGTCGCTTTGGATAGAAGAAGGTGTTGAGTATAGTAGTAGTGAAGGTGCTATCAAAGCAGAGGGTAGTATTTACGATGGGTTGAGTGCTAGTAGTCTTGTTTCCTCCTTTCTTCTTGCTCCGAGTGTTGGTACGTGCACCATATTTGAGTATCTCTCAAATGAAAAAGCAGGTGAAATGTGCAGATTTGCAAGCGAGGGAACTCTGGAGAAAGCTACGAATGTCAAACCCTGCCTTTCAGTGGTTCCAATGTCAACATTGCTTTGTGTAAAGTAAGTCCTTATGACTTGTGGATAGTTAATCCCCATGCCATTTTAATCGGCAATTGTCTTCGATTCCCTCACGAAATAGGGGGGTATGGGAATATGTAATGGGTTGGAGGGATCCCAACATGGGTCGTTGTATCTATCAAATTTTACAACAAATAAAGGTAATGTTGGTGGTTGCATTGATGTGTTGTAGACAATGTCGGTGATTGTTCCTATGGCACCATTCACGAGGCCTACATCAAACCCATAGATTTGCAATAAGCATTATTTTTTATTGTTTGCACAACATAACTTTGTGTTCCAACTTATCATCATCAGGATTTTCCCTGGTCCAGTCCACAAATGTTACTTTACGCAATGGATTGGGCGATAGGTGGAACGTTTAATGACTTCAACATCTGTAGGTTGTGGGAGTCTACTAGATCGTTTTTTGCAAACAAATGTGGTGCATCTTTTAAAATGTTAAGCTCCTGCTAAGTTATGTGTGTGTCTGTGCAAGACATTAGGAGTTCCCAATCCTCAATTAGAGGGGTTGAATCTTGCATGTGGAGTAGTAAATTCCATAATGAAACTTGTGCATTGGTTGTTCCTTGTTGCTAAAATATTGTTTGCAATGTAATGGAAGACTTTACAATCCCTTCCAAAGGGTTGCTCCATAGGAATTACTTGCATAAAGAGGACTGTCCAAAACCGATGGTAATTAGCCGAGGTCACCGAGGAGGATGACTAATCTGTTCCCAAATTTAGATGTTCTTGAGTGTGGGAAAGCTTCGCGGAGCCTACTGTCAATTTTGCTTAGCAACTATATTAGCCCAATGAAACTCATTTCATCAATAAGAACATATTCTATATGTTTCAATGACTCTTGAAAAGATGATAATGCACTACCTTCAAGGGGTTTCACTTCTTTGATTGGAATCCGCATGGCTGCGTGGATTGTGGATGTGGAGATGTTTGAATGCTAAAACACCGGTAGAGGCGAGCACAAGTAGAGGTGAGGGAGATGCGGTTGATGCTGTGAATGAATTCCAGATTTTATTTATTAGAAATGATTTTCCTATGCCAGTCATTCCTTGAATTATCAATCTTAGTGGAGGTAGAAGGGTTTTGTTTGATGAATGGTGTAGTCTGGTATCAAGAGCTATTTGTTGTTTTGGAGAAAAAGTAAGTGTGGAAGATGGTGGTGTGGCATGTATGTTGTTGTTCAATTGTGTCTACCTTCTCTCTCTAGATGAATGATGAACCAGTTATCTACAAATCATGGGGAACGTCATGTATGGTCCAATTATTGTGTATGTCAAAATCTCGTTTCCCCCAACATTTCAAGACTATTTCAACCCATGTTATTTCCGGGGTGAAGTTGTGTGAATACCTTCCATTCTTGCAATGGTTCTTTTTTAATACTACATTCTAGGCTCAGAGTCAGGAACTAACATATGTAGCAAGTCTTTTGTCTGTGGTAGTGCATAGAACATGCCACGGTCTGTAGTTGTGCTTGTACATGTCCCAAGTGCCATTGATGTCATGTGGGGTTGAGCCAAATGTCAGACGTAATATTTCTGAAAGGCTTGTATAAAATGAGTTCTAACCAACAGAAAAGGTCATATGACATTAAGATTCTTGAGCAAGGGACATCCACAAATCTCAGGTGGACTCGAACAATTGCTTGACTGTCGATCAGTTTTTCATTTATGCACCTTTACGGTTCTTGTTATAACTCCAATCTCGAGCAACTTGAATAAGTGGTAGGTGTTCCATGGTTGTTGGAAAAACTTTATATGCATCCAAGAAAGCGGTTGTTTATTGTGCAGCGACATCACTTTCAACGACACGTCTCAGAATATATTTTCCAACATTTAATGATACAAATGGATGGCTGCACATAACAAGTGGCAATTTTTGCAAGCATGTGAAGATGTTTCTTGTGCACTTATGTCATGTTCAACAAGGCTTTCTTTGAGCATTTTATGGATCACGATATGTGCTGGAGAATCTGCGTCTAAGCCTTCTTGAAAATTTGGATAGCATTTGGTGATATGTTTTCTGAACATTGTTGGCTTTCGAAGCATATTTTTCAATATACTTAAAAACGGCATGGCAGGAAAGTACCGGTTGGATAATTGACATTTGCTCTACATATGTATATCATTGTTCGATTGTGGATGTTCAATCTTTCATAGTTTCTGGAAGGGAGGTACTTAATTTTTCCATCACTTTCAATGTGCAAGGAAGAAGTAGGTTGCGTGGCCCAAATGAACATTGTACCTGCACTTCAATTGTGATTGTTTTCTACGCAGACATGTCTACTCTGAACATTTAGTGTGGCATTGAACTCGATTAAGCAGTACTTCAAGGTCTGCATGCGGGGAGGTGGATAGAATTTGTGTTATATCTAGACAAGCAAGGGTCGTCTAGGAGTGACCTGTGAACAAAATCCAAGTGGTTACAAGCCGGATGTGGGGGTTCCAGGTAAACACAAATTTATCAAAGTATTGTTTTGTCGCCTCAATAACTGTTGTATCCTCCCAATCCATTTCATCAACTTTTGGCGCATTCTTGAGCCACAATAAACCATGGACATGTGTGGAGCCTCTATGTTGCCATGCATACTTGCAAGACGAGTGAACATAAATATTAGATATGTAGTTTGGAAAAAACTTTGAAATAAGTATATTTGATTACCTGTACCAAAATTCTATTGCTCCAAGTTCCTTCTGCAATATTTCTTCCCGAAATATTGTGAATCTGTGATGTAGGTATGTTGATACTCGATGAGGGGGATAGAGACAATGCTAAGTGTTCTCCAATGTTGTGTGGCTCGAGGATCTGTTGGGCATTCACCAGGCATAATATTGTGGAGATCTGGCCATTTAGTGTATGCAACACTTAGAGTGAAGAATAAAGTTGGTGCCCCCAATTGTTCCACCATATCTGAAAGCTTAGCTTCTACTTTTTGCCCAAAATGAACATGTCCCTCGAAGGCTCGATCCAAAGCACATTAAGTTGTCTAGGAGGTTGCTTTGGGGCATTCTAGTAGTTGTCTTCGCAGCTCTCTAATTGTTGGAGGGATTCCAGATCCGATGTTCTGTTTCATAAAAATTGTTGTTGTGGATTGGCTTATGTGTTGCATTATGAGGTTTAGAAGGAAGTAACGAAATCTTGGGTGGAAACCAAAGTGCCCATCATGGTAACGCATCAAATGAAGAGCGTATTCACGCATTGGAACTTCTTTAATACGGGGTTGTTGCCACATTACTTTTCCTGTCGGAAATAAAGTTGGGAAAGCCATTGAGAACAGACCTTCCGTATTGTATTCATTTATTGGTGAAATTCCAAGCTCTTGCCATGGCATGGTAAATGGAGTGTTACCATCATGGTTGAGCAAGAACTATTCGATTTCCTCTTCTTTTGTTCCTGTATTGTGAGGTGTTGGCACGAAAGACAATGAGTGTTCATATGTTTCATCAAAGTGGGTGGGAGCACCACTACCATGAGTTGCAGAGCAAGTTTGCATTTGGGGCAGTTCCATTGTGGCTAGTGTTGAGGGAGGAGGAAACATTTTACGACTCGAATGGGTAGTGAGGAAAGGGTGTCATTGTCAACTAAGACATCTTTGTAATAGGGATCGTGTTGGATTTTATATTTTAAGGTTACACAAACACGAGATCTACTGACATAGAAATCATAATTTTTAAAATTAGATCCTTCCCTTTATATGAGAACTATGTCCAAATCTCCAAGGCGGTGGGGTAGGGTCTTTGCTATTGAAGTAATGGTTTGCGGGAAGCTTATGGTGTGTCCTAAGTATTTGTATTGCCCGCCACATACTTGGGTGACCTGCATGAATGGATTAACTCCAAACATCCACCATATGGCCAAGATATTACATTTCTTCACGACAAAAATTACAAAAAACTTCTAAATGAAAATCAAATGGATGTCGGGCTCTATTGTTCTATTTGGATTTTGATCCTTCTCTTGTGCTTTAACTTTCAATTCTAGCTTCTAAGCCTTGGTGTGCAAGGGTATAGTCCCTTTCAAAAAACTATTTGCCAATAATAATAAAAAAATAAAATGGACGTCAAATTTAAGGTTGAAATTACCATGTAATGGTGAAATGAATGCCAAATTTAATGTCTCAATTGCTTATGCACATAAACTACAACCCCCATGGTGGTCACCCTTGATTTCTATTGCAAAAACACGTATCAGTATAGCCGTGGTACATATATCTTAAATACATATATTTGAAAAATGTCAATAGAAATCAATCCCATTCAACGCTTATCTTGGATTTTATGGTTAGCAAATTGATTAATAACACCATTACCTACTCTAAAATAATTCCACTAATTGGTGACAAATGACATCAATCTAGCTGCACCAATGTGTCCAACTTGAAAAAAAAATATTTCAGGAAAAAAAGGGCCCCAAACTCCACTGTATGGCCTAGATATTATGATTTTTGATTGAATCCCTAAAGCAAGAAGAAAAAACTTCTAAGCGACCAGTCATGTAAACACCAAATTTAAGATTGAAATTACCCCACAAAGGTCAAATGGACAAAAAAAATTGAAGTTGTAAGTCATTTTTATGCACATACATTACAACCCCTTGCATTGCCCTTGACCACCATTATAAAATGTCTATCAACGTAATAACAAAATTAACTCCAACAAGTGCTCCACAATAGAATGTTAACTAGGGAATGATAAGTATTTGTCAATTCTCGATGACCCATTAAACCAAATCACTTGTCTAGATATGATGATTTAATTCAATTTTAGGCTCTATATTCGTACATGTTCACCTCCATTAAATAAGAGCAAAAAGGATGGAAGGGTTAGACATGTGCACCTTGGCTTAAGGGCACAAAAGATTATGAGGGCATGATAGTACATACAGTCTTGATAGGTGTTAGGACTATGGGAATGATCTCAACATATGACCATAAAGGCTCAAGATATATGGTGGTTATGAGGATGTGTGTAAAGGGGGTTTGTGAGCCATAACGAGTAAACAACACCAACTTCAAACAATCATATATACATAGAAACAAGTAGTAAACATATATAAAATAACCACTAATAATAGCAATCACAGGCAAAATGTGCGATGAAAATGTCGAAGGGGATGTCTAGAAGAAGTTTAATTTGAGGGAGAAAAACATTAGAGGGAGAAGAGGGGTGATTATGAAGGGGTTTGAAGGATGAGTAGTGAATTGGTGGGGAAAATGTTGGGGGAACTATTGTGTGAAACTCATCTTTCTTACGAAAAGGAACATATGACCCACGTGTCACTTTTTTCAATCATATGAGAGAGAAAAGGGGTGTTGTGTGTAGGTCATTGAGGAAACATACTTTGGATGATGATTACTTCAAAGGTTAACTTGCATATGTATGAATCCAAAACTTTACATATGTTAGATGCGAAAACTCTCTATTTAGGGTTTCTTATGTTGTTGATTTCAGGCACATTTGCGATTAGGGTCACACCTTCAATCCTTTAACTTTAATCATTTGATGGAAATGCTAAAGATGATACGCTGAAGAAGTTAAACTTAAGGGAGTGAAACATTGAAGGAAGAATAATAGTGATGAAGAACAGATTCGAGAGAGGAGAAGTCTTAAGGTGACGATAATTTTGGGGAGAACTAATGTGAAACTCTTCTTTCTTACGACTAGGAACATATGAATCACCTACCATTTTTGTCAAGCGTTCAACGGACAAAGGAGGTGTGGTGTGTAGGTCGTTGAGGCAACATACTTCAGAGATATCTTAGAAAGTAAAACATGGTAAATGAATACTTAATTATTTGTTAACATTTTGAATTCAACAACCAATATCATGTAGTATTGTTTTTGGATAATTCATATTTGAACGATTTTTTTGTGTGTATTAGTGATGGTTTTTACTTTTACAATCTATATTTTGTCCATGAAATGGATGATTTTTAAGTTGAGTGCTTGTTTCTATTATTTTGTAGTGAGTGTCATGCTGTGGAACCAAATATCGGAACCTAGGGTTTTTTCCACCCCATACATTGACAACTACATATATAAAATCTTCCCTCCATTAAGATTTGATGGTCGTCTATATTCTTTTCTCTATAATCCCATTTTGGCCCAACTGGAAGGATGGTATTGCAAGTATAAAAAGGGTTGGATGGAATCACATTACAAAACAACATGAAGTAAAGATATTATCTCACAAGACATTTGAAGGACCTCAAACATATTCACGAGATGTTGTGAATGAGCTCTCCTACATTATCATAGGAACGTATAATTATCACACAATGAAATATAGGCGTAGTAGAGGAGGCAACACAATCTCAAAATGTCCAATCTTATTCAAAGGCCAAGTTTTTTGTAGACTATTGAGGGAATACAATGACTTGTTCCTAAGGGGGAAAGCCTTGGGACATTGACCCCGACAACCACATTCTCCCCAGCTTCAGAGGATTTGAAGACCCTCCTTCACCACCACCTACAGAAATGAATCTTGCATATATTCGAGTACGACACACGTTTTCCCTTGCCTATCATAATCCACAACTCGTCCTCGACATCCAACTTATCCTCTCAATAAAGAGACAACATAGTGTTAATAAAAACAATTAGCATAATCTTTAGAGGTGTGGATATCCAAGCCATTGAGTCAAGGTTCCTGACTTGCGGAGTATATTTTATGTTTTCACCTATGTTTACCATTTTTTTACATTCCTTCCACACTTATGTTATTTAGACACATAATAATGGATTGTAATAATCCCTAAAAGTTGTGAATCTAATAAAAAGTAGGGATTTTCAAGTTGGCATCATTAAGAAAAATTAGTGTTCAAAATACATTGCATTAAGTAGACAATAAGGTGGTGATAGTAAAAAGTGACACATGGTCCATATGTGAATAATCAAAAGCAAAGAGAGGTTTACCTATGTTCCCTCCAACAAATTCCCCAACTTGAAAATTCTTCTCCCTCAAACCTCTTCTTGATCACAACTCTTCCCATGTATAATGTTTCACCTTTAATCCTTCAACTTTAACTTCTTCAACACCTTCTTATCAACATCTTTAGTGCACCATCCCAGTGTAATTTCTACTTACAATGAATAATTAGAATTACCTTTTCCATCATGGTGCAATGGAGTGAAACACATTTGATTGGCACGAAATCCTTTACTAAGTTTAAGCTTAAGACATCATAAACCATCATTTTCTCAATTGAAAAAGAAACCGAAAGAAAGGAGATTTTATTTTTATTTTCTTCATACATTTTTAGGTGTATCGGTCAACACGAACAGTAATGCACTATAGCAATTACATTCATTGCAAGATTTTAGTGATGAGAGATGATATTTCAACTTGCACAACACGGCATCGACATTGTTTTAGAAAGTGAACAATGAAGTGGTTCATGAGATATCCTCGTAGAAACAAATAGGAAACAATTTCTAGACATTAGGAATATGAGATGGAAAAGATTAAAAAGCTAAATCAAGGAAATGTATTAATGATGGGAATTTTCTTTTTCACGGTAACCAAAATACTACTACTTCTCCAAAAGAGGAAATAATTTATATGTGAATGGCCTCTCCATGGTTTACAAAGGGCTACTTATTTCAAACATAGGAAAAACTTTGGCACTTTTTAGTATTCTAGCTTAGAAATGATTTATATGTGGATGACATCTCCATGGTTTGGAAATGGTTACTTATTTCTAACATAGGAATTGTGACACTTTATAATATTTTAATTTAGATGGATTTTAAAAGAAATTCTTAGGTGAAAAAATTGGGAAGATATTATGACATATCTCTATAAGGTTTGATTAAAATGTTTTCCATATCAAGGAGAAAACATGGAGAGAATCTTCCAAGGGTGGTGTGTGGATATGCTTAAATAAGTATTGAGTAACATGAGTCAACTCAATCAAAGATAGTATCAAGCTTGATAATAGGTTGTACTATGTTGTTTTTTAGCCATATAGAGGGGGGCACTTAGTTAATGTTGTTAACTTGTGTGTCCTTTCTAGGGTGTCAACAACTAAACCGTACAGAATTGAAAAAAACATAATTTTTGGAGAAAATATGGGGGAAATGGGCTTAGCTATTTTTTTATTTCATGTTTTATGGTGTCAAGGTTTTTGACTGGACAATGTTTAATTTGTTAGATAAGACATAAACATAAATGGAAAGTTTAAAAGTGAATTATGGGAATTAAATACTTGCATCTCCCACTCTTGTTCCATGACTAAAACTATTCCTACCTAATAAATATTTTATGTTTGTGATCCACTTTATCATCTCAATATTTCCTACATTATTCATGTGAGTGCAATTAGCATTTAAAGAATCCAAAATAAACATACAACAAATCTTACAAGTTTGAGATTCAAAACCTAACCATAATGTTTGATTTCTGTAGAACATTTAAGACCATCATTTCAGTTTTAATCTTGACTAATCATAATAAAATAGGCAATGCATGAACACTCATCAATAATTTATCCCCTTCAACGATTTTTCATATAAGTGATAACTAGATTTTATTTGTAGATAAAAAAATTTAGACTAAGACTCCATATGATTACTTACATTTTTAAGTGCAAAATGCTAGATCTAATTTATAAGGAGGTATTATCGCTAGCAATACCATCAAAGTGTATTATGTAATGTCATAGCCTGAAATATATTCCTTGTATTGAGGTGAAATTGAAGATGTGGCAAAACCCTCTTAGTAGGTGGAATTTTCAATATTCATGAGCTCTGAAACCAAATGATCCAACTTTCTTACCCCATTTTCCTCTGTCGTTAAAATTATAAATCCCCCAAATTTGTTTCCACATAAAGGTAGGAGCAAATATTACACTCGTGAAATTTTGTTTGGTAAAATTAAAGGAAAAGTTGAATCTCCACATGGAGCTAACAGTACATGGGATCATGGAGACCCATTTATGTGGAAGAGATAGGCCTGGAATTTCAAATTATCTATGCCTGTCAAAGCAAAATTTGTTGACGGTTTACCTCTTTCACGTGGCTGTAATTTCAAGATTTTTTTATAGATATATGTATAATCTGTTCATATAGATATAAATAGGTATTATGTTTTTAAATAAACCCCTTAAAAAAATTGACGGTTTTCAAAAATTTCACCGTGTTGTTGTCAACGGTTTCTAATTTTTTTTCCTTGTAAAATATGGTTAAAATCACAAAAAAAACAGCCTACAGCCTGTCAATTTCCAGCCCTGGGAAGAGACATCATTTCTTTCGAATCCCAACCATTCAAACCATGCAAATGATTTATATGTGGATGCAATCTCCATGGTTTACAAATGGCTACTTATTTTTAACATATGAACTGTGACACTTTATAATATTCTAATTTAGATGGGTTGGTTTAGTTTTATTAAAAGAAATTCTTAGGTGACAAATTTCGGGAAGTGAGTATGACCTATCTATAGAAGGTTTGATTAAAGTGTTTTCCATATCAAGGACAAAACATGGAGAGAATCTTTCTAGGGGGCGGTGTGTGGATATGCTTAAATAAGTATTGAGTACCATGAGTCAACTTAATCAACGATAGTATAAAGCTTAATAATAATGTTGTACTCTATTTTTTTAGCCATATGGAGGGGGTGCTTAATTAATGTTGTTAACTTGTCCATCATTTCTAGGGTGCCAACAATTGGACCATACATAATTGAACAAAACATAATTATTTGAGAAAATATAGGGAAAATGTGCTTTGTTATGTTTTTATTTCATGTTCTATGGTGTCAAGGTTTTTTATTAGACAATGTTTAATTTGTTAGTTAAGACATAAACATAAAAGGAAAGTTTAAAAGTGAATTATGGGAATTAAATACTTGCATGTCCCACTCTTGTCCCGCGACTAAAACTATTCCTACCTAAATAATATTTTCTTTGTGTGCTCCACTTTATCGTCTCAATATTTCTTGCATTATTCATGTGAGTGCAATTAGAATTTAAAGAATCCAAAATAAACATATGAATAATCTTATAGATTCGAGGTTCGAAACCTAACCACAATGCTTGATTCATGTAGAACGTTATAAACCCTCATTTTAGTTTTAATCTTGAGTAATCATAAGAAAATAGGTGATGCATGAACACTCATCAATAATTTATCCCCTTCAGCAATTGGTCATATGAGCGATGACTAGATTTTTATTTGTAGATTGAAAATTTTAGACTAAGACTCTTGTAGACCTCAATTTTTGGTATCCCTTTTCCCTCATCTCGCATCTATTCTCTTTTATCGTCATTATTCACATACATACCTCTATTCCCATTTGAATCCCCCCTTTCCCTCCTAAATTCCATTTATCCCCTTTAATTTTTTTTTCCACCTTAATCCTATCCTGAACACATCGTTAATTTGTCTTCCCTAAACATCCCTAATCACTCCCTTAATTATCCCTAAACCTATTTATTAACCTATTTTATCCTCCATAAGCACCCTATTTACCATCCCTAGGTTCTCATCTACCTTCATTTAATGCTTTCTTATCCCTCAATTACCCTTTTATCATTCCAAAACCATCCCTAACCCCGTATTCATCACCCAGAACCGTAATCTTACCGCATAGGGGGCTTTTTGCATCGAGTTGATCAATCTTCCCACCGACCAAATAAACAGACCACCACAGTTGCCGATGACCTATCTGGGTCATTTTTGACCCTATTAATACAACTAGTCCTCTCCCTCTCTTCAAGATATAATTTTGGAGGCTTTGAGCTTTCTTGCGATCTTATATTCATTTTTTTGCTCTTCTTTGCAAATGTTATCACCACCTTGGAGCTATTTTGGGGATCTTTAGCATCACCTTTGGAATTTTAGAGTTCTCCTCTTTGTTTGGCATCATTATTTTACATGTTTGGATCCCCCCATGTTCATTCCATCATTATTTTTCATCATCCTTGCAAGTTCATCAACCCATCTCAGAGATCTTCCCCTGTATCATTCATCTTCTACTTATTTATGCAATTCCTCATTTCCATCAATTTTTCATCCATCAAACCCTAGGATCCCTCCCAGATCACCTGTCGGCCTAGCCCAGTCTTTGTCGAATCGATCCACATATGTTTGATTTTCTACCATCCTTTCTCTTAGTTATCTGTTTTCTGATCCCACATCTCCCGATCCTCATATCTACCAAGCTTGTCATTCTGCACACTTGTTGCTTCAGATTTATTTTGCATCATCACACCCAGTCGTCATCAATCTACCCCATTTGTTGTCGAATTGATCAGTAGTTACCATTCCTCTAATCAGATTTGCCAATTTTCTTACATCCTTTCTATTTCATTTAGATCCAGGATTCTCTACATCGTCTCATCATCATCTTCAGATTCTAGATCAACTACAGACCAGTCCTTCAAATTTTCCTTTTCTATATTTCTTTTTGGCTCATAGTGCCCCAGTCGCCGTCGATTGTGCTTCACATTTTTGGGTCACTGTCAACCTACTCAGGTTTGGTTCATTTTATCATTTTCTATAATCAAATATCCATCTTATCTTATCTAGTTCATTTCAGACTCTCTGTTTCAATTCAAGTTCTGTTGCATCTTGTCATTTATCCATTATCATATGTTATCTATCTTTTGTCAAAATTTGGGTTGACATCCATCCTAGGAAGTTTTCACTTCTTGGGACCGGCACTGTTGGGCAACCCACCATCCTATGTAATAATCCATTTTCATGTTGAGTTTCTATTTGTTATGCAGGTTATCGAGCTCACTACGAGGAGGATCTTTTGTGTCAGTATCCATCATCATCTCATCCAAAGGTATCCTTAAACCCTCTCATTATTGGAGTTCCTTATTTTCTTTCTTATTATTTCATGAATCTGAAACAGGGGCGAGAAAATCATTTTAACATTTTGTCACGCTTCGGTGGGACCCACCCTTTTTTTGGTGAGTTTTTTTTCATTTGTTTCCATTTCCATTTCCATCTTCCATTCCTCTATTTCCACTAACCTTGTAGGTGAGTGAGCTTTGCATGCTTACGTACATGGTGGATTTCTTTCTTGGATCAACAACACACTTGCTAAAATAAAAACAAAATAAAAAGGAAAAATAGTGTTATCCAGGTATTATTTATTTTTCTCTTTTTTCATCTCTTTCCCTTCTTTATCTATTTGATTTCCTCAAATTTCACATTTCGATTTGGGACTTAAAAAGAACATCATCTCATACTTGTTTGAAAACATAGTTTAATTAGGAGGTCAATTCTTTGCATTCACTTCTTCCACACACATCCAAAATGCACACATCAACTTACACATCTTAAACATCTTCTTCCAGGTGGAACTATTGGGATTTCATCACCCAATAGGGAAAGTTGCCACTATGTTCTGGCCACGTTATAAAAAAAATTTATTATTGTTATATTGGCTAAGCACCTAACACCCTTATTGTTGTGGTGCATGAAGTATGGGGGTAAGCCCCAATATCAGGCCTCGTACTTGTAGTCATCAAAAATTTGAGCCTCGCGTACCTTTGGGTATATTGAGGATGCCATCCAAAACAACCGGAAACCATCCATAGTTTGGCCACTTCCTAGGTTCCCCCTTTGAGTTCATTTTCTTTCTTTTCCACATTCTTCTAATAAGTAAGATAATTAAAACTTTACCGATGTGACTTGTTTTGAAATATTAAAAATCACCATTTTTTTTGTTTTATTGTTTCATGCCCATTATTACACGTTCTCAAGAAAGAAAAATGGAACAAGCCATGTCATCCAAAAACATTCCTACTTCTAACATTATTTCCCAACAAACTTTAACCCTTTCTATTATCTCTTCTACCCCCCTTGGTCTCTTCCTTCTGAAGTTACTCCAACTTATGGTTTCCATTCCCCCTCTTCATGAGTCCCTAAGCCTATCCAAAATAACCCCCCATGTTGAGACTAACCCCATTCTTTGTGTTCCTTCTAGACCGGCTACACCTCCATCTGATATTTCCTTAGAGACTTTTGGTATCATCCCTCATGGATGTGTGTAACTCCAAGATCTCCTTGATACCAACTTGGTTTCTCTTCACGACTACCTTCTTCAAAAATCTACTAACTTTCCCATCGATGGACCCCCCCTCTTCAACAAATTTATGCTTATCATTATCACCCCCAAGTCCACCCAAGTTCTTACATCACAACTTGTTGTGGTATTCCCTATAGGCTATGAATGAACTTGTCATGGTGCAATGTGTACTTGGCTCCCACCAATCTTCCTCTACAATCTGCCAAACTCATTAATCCATTCAATTGGTGGATCCTACTTTCTCCCAATCTTCCCTGCATTAATACCACACCCACTTCTTCTATTCCACTTCCTCATCTATTTTCATCACTAGTATCCATACCTAAGCATTGAAAGAGTCCCATTTACTCCTCCTGCCACCCAAACAGCATGATTAAACTTTGGTCCTCATTTTTGTATCCCATATCTATGCAAACATCATCACCTCACAACCTCATCCTTCGGAGTCTATCCAAACTCACTTACCTCCCCTTAGAAGTTCCTTTCACTACATCCTTCCTAATCAATCTATTCAAGCATCTCAACTACCCCATACTTATATCTCCACTCACCCAATGCAAGGTCAATCCAACATACCCATCTATCAACAATAAGAAATCCAACTTATCCATTTAATTACATCCCTACCTCTCAACAACATCCTATTTCTCAACCCATTCAATCACATCCATTCAAAAATCATCCACCTTATCAACCACCCCCTCAGACACCTACTTATCCACAAAAATATCAATCTCAACCTCACCCATCTACCTCTTATATCGCATAATCTCATCCCTCTGCTTCTAATTATTACACATCTACCAACCCTCTTCATGCTTTGCTAAGTAGAATGGCCAATCTTGAAACTGCTACTTTAGGGTCTAAAACCACTTTCTCTTACAGACATTTTTGCAATGAGCTCAGTAATCCATCAATTCCCGTAAAACCCTATCCACCATACTATGAACTCCCAAAAATTTCCAAATTTAACAGTAAGGAGGACCCACAATAGCATCTTTGTGCCTTTAGGCATGCATGCTACCTTATTGCTCACGACTAAGATCTTATGCTCCGTACATTCCCTATGTCGTTGGTTGGCCCCACTTTGGAATAGTACAACAACATCCCCCAAAATTCGCTACTCTCCTTCACCCAACTCATGCAACTATTCTTAGAGAAATTTTCTATTAACATTGCCCATAAAATCACCATTATACATCCCTACGCCATTAGACAATTTGATGATGAATCTATCATAGATTTTGTGGCTAGATGGCATGGCATAATCATTCAATTATCTTTCTCCCTTCCATAGACCAAATTATTCAAACTCTTTTCATGGTCTTGTGTGAATCATATATCCTCCACTCTCCAGATCCAATCCTTTTAAACTTCTGAATAGGCATTCACCATGGCTCATAAACTTGAACTTCATTACCTTGAGCAAGGCCATGTTAAACTCTGATCCAATGCACCAAAACTTGAATTCACTAAGTCATCTACCCATGGTGACAAATATAAAAATGTGTCTAACGCTATCGTAGTCAAATCATCTTTCATGTCTACATCCTACACTGATCCTTCGAATAAGGCTCCTAAATCAACCCCTAACAATACCCCTCTTGAAGAATATTACAATTCTATTTTTGATATATTAATGGTTGTACATCTCATCCAACTTTCCCTATCCGACCTCTTAATGACTCACAACCCAAACCCGCATGCTATCGTGAGGAGAACTATTGCAAATATCACCAAGTCTGTGGTCACGACATTGAAAAGTGTCGCACCTTTAAAAATATTGTACAATGGCTTATAGACCATGGTGATCTTTAATTAAATAACCCCAACGCACCCCCTAATCAACCTCTGGATGTGTTTAATCAACATTTCCCCAACCATCTACCAGATAATCAAACTACTCATTTTATATCTCAGGCTCCCAATGCCCACACAATCAACACTCTAAGATAGTTGTTAACATCATCACCTACACCTACCATTCCATCATCTACTACATATATATCTATTTTAGACTCCTCTACAATATTAAGTACATCCATACCCATATTTGCATCCATTGTACTAGTCACTACTATCATCCACCTAGAGTTGCATTCATCTAAGGCATTTGGAGATCATTTGCATACATTTAACTACATCACAAAGGACAAGGTTGGTTCATCTGCATCACACAAGAATAGGAGGGGATTCTATTCTATTACATCCACCATTCTACTAAATTTTTACAACTAGTTATTACTTTCTACTTCACAAAGTGTGACTGATACAAGAGCACCTAGGGCACATGATTCACACACACACTAGAACTACATTTGGGTATAGAATGTAGTGCAACGCTCAGTTAATAAGTCCACTGTTGTGGAAACTGAGGTCAGTCTGACCTATTCATTTGCATTCTTCTTTTTTTAGGGTTTTGATACTTCTTGTGGTCTTTTGCGGGTCTTCTATTCTGTTATCCTGTAAAATTGACGAGGGTAATTTTTGCAGGTGACCATACCAAAATTTTTGTTTTGGTTCCTCATCAAGGTCCCCTAGCGTTCGGATTGGTATATAATCCCTTTCCGGAAAATCTAGTTTGTCGAACTTAGTCATTTTGGTCCTTTTTGGCTGGGCCCATATTTTATTCATGTAACATCAAGTGAATTTGTGCCCCCTTCTATTCCTTTGGTGCATCCTTTGGAGTGTTGACATTACAAATTGTTGCGCCTCCCCATGTTACACCCTTCTTGCCTGTGCCAAGGTGCATCCGCCATCCTGTCGACACTAAAATTGTTACACCCTCGAACGGTGCACTAAGGCGCTAATGAAGAAGTCATGTTGACAGTTCACATAATTCGCACCAAAGGCACAAATAGTTTCATGTTGGCATCTATTTTTGGTGCGCCCTTTGAAAAAGTTGGTGGCGCATTTATTGCACCTTTTACTATAAATAGGCGCATCCGACCTGTCATTTTCACGATTGAAAACACATGAAAAAGTTAATTCCTCTGCACCTGTCAGCGCTCCTGTCATCCCCGTGTCGCTTTACGTCGCATTCGTGGACCCCACATCGTTTCTTTCATTCTATATATTCCGGGTAAGTGGTCCTTACTTTTCTTGTGGTTTTTGTTTTTGGCTTTGTATTGTTTTTAAGGAGGTTGTTGTTAAAAACAAAGAAATGAATCTAAAGAAACAATACACAACCTCCAGCCCGTTTTGCAATCTTCTCTCCCCCCAAACCGGTTTTACCCTCCTTCCAGATCTGCTGGCCTGGAGGGCCTTGTCTCAAAAATGAGTCCCTAGAATCCTCTTTGTCTGTTCCCCCTCATTGTCCAATATCTATGTTGAAAGAGGCCAAAAAACCACAAACTAATCAAAAAAGGAGAAAATCTAAAGTTATCACAAAACTCGCGGTTTTCCTTTGGCGCAAATGCACATCACTGTTGCACAAAACACAGTCACACCAAGGGGCGCACTATCCCTGTCTGCAGCACGTTTCTCCCCCCGCACCTTATAAAAATCCTCAAAACCCTAATGCAGGTGCAGGCACAACTCTGGACTACACCAGCATTTATGTCATGCAGACTCTTCCTGCGCCGCGCCAAAGCTAAAGCACTTGGCGCACCTTAACTCAATGATGCATCATTTAAATCTGTGCGCCCTTTGGCACCATAACTATGCTGTAACATGTTCCATATCTGACGCCATTGGCGCATCCTGCTAGCCTTGCAACACCAAAATTATCTGCGCCCATTTCAAAACCTTTCATATGGCGCAGGTGCACATCCTTTGACACCAACATCTGAATGTTGTGTGTAATACTTCCTGCGCCATGCACCCATTTGCGTTGTTTTCTTCCATGCAACACTCTCCAGCAGTGTGCCTTGCTTTTCTGACCCTGTAGCCTGCAGTATGGCTGCGCCCTGTGCCCAGAAGCTTCTAAATTACTAACTATTCATTCTATAAAGCTTTGATGGACTAATCTAACAGCTAACATGGCTCTTCTGCGATGGACTTCACTTACTTCTTCTTGTAGATCAACAGCTGAACTCAGATTCACACATGTCTTCATCAAGTAAGAGGCCAACCAAGTCTAAGGGTAAGGCCAAACTCACAGAAGAAGAAATGAAGTACAAGTACCAAAGGGTCAGGATGCCCGAGTCCCTTGCAGAGTGTGACTTAGACATCAGGGATTCATAACTTGGTCACATTGACATGGAAGATTTTGGGCCAGAACTAGAAAGGTCACAGGTAGTCCGTGGATGGACAAATTGGTCAGTAGTGGTCTACACTTCGCTGGGGGAATTCCCGTGAGCGCGGTAAATAATGAATTCATGATGGTGGTGGCCCGCTGCTATAATAAGGACACAAGGTGTGTCGAGAATGAAAAGGGTGAGGTTATAATCAACCTCACTGCCTGACACTTTGAAATCATGTTGGGTATCCCCCAACCACCGGCATTTTGTGGCAATAAGCCAAGAAGACTGCATAAAGGCATGGGATGAAAATGAGGACAAATGCATGCAGTCTAATGAACGAAGTATATCTAAAAAAACAAGAAGGTAATAACCAGGTGGCCGCAGGTTATTCATCACAGCAACTTCTCAGAGGAGCTGAGCGACACCATTACCTTCCTGAGTAGGGTGTTTGGGCTTCTTGATGCCCCATTACTTCCACAAATGGATGCTCAGGTACACTAGAGACAATGAGCAAAAACATTCCAGATCAACTGTTTTGAATGGGCAGGAGATCATCAGTAGCACCATCTCTGAGCATAGCTCCAACAACTCTCAACAACGGGGAGGTTCTACATGAACTCCTACGTGGTCTACACTGCTGCCTCAGAAAGAGACTATCCAGCACTGGAGTCGATGCGGGGTATGGCCCCCAAGTAAAAATATATGAATATTATCCAGAGTTGAGACTGGAAAACAGCATCCCATAGTTCAGCAAGATCAATGATGCCTTCTTCTACGGCATCATCTGCCTATTGAGGCCCAATATGACTCATGGTCGGATGACCAAGAGCATGGTGACTGCCACAAAGAAGTGGGGAGCGTTATTTACGTAATTCCCCACTTTCACTTATCTCAGAGCCGCCAACTTCTTGGGGGAGCCCACCAAGTTACTAAGATATGCGGGCCCTAAGTTGATCCTATTGGAGTTGTCCAGACAGATCATCACATATCATGAGAAGTGCCTAAAAAGAAAGAAGGGTGGAACTCCATTCCCCCTCACAGTGGGTAGGTACACCTGCACTTCTCACACCAAAGCCCTAGGAAATGTTTGCAGAACTGGAATTGCTCAACTTGAAGCACAATTTCCCGGCGAGGCCAACCTTTGATCCTCGCAATTGCCTCCCAAAGGCAAAGCTCGATCCGATCCACATCCCACAGATCGAGGATATATACATCGACCTGTATCAGGAGGTCGAGCTCAGGAGAAAGGATCACTCCCGCCTGGCCCTAGCAGAAATCATCCAATATGGTGTGGCCATTGTCCCGAAAGGTTTCCAAACGGACTGATCAAGAATTTGATCAGGTCTATCTAGATACGGACGGGGAAAATTGGCCATTTGCTGAGATTGACAGAGCAAAGGCACCTCAAACTATTGAGGAAAGGGTTAAGGGCACTTTGCAGCGCACATATAAACATTGGTGCAGGTATAACGGTCTCATCTACCTTGGGGTAGACTTCACCACGTCTCCCTTAGGTAATGCACCTGCCAGGCCAAAGCACTTGCCAAAGGGCAAAGGGAAAGAAAAAGAAGGGGAATCAAGTTCTACTCAAGAGCAAGCTCCTGAGAGTCCTCCTTCCGCCGCCCAGGAGCAGGTTGTAACCCTGGTATCTCCAGAAAAAGAAGCATGCGGTAAGTGTTCCAACATGGCACATCCACTCAGGATGTTTCCACTGCTGTAACTGCTGAAGTTCCCACCATCCCATCTCCCGCTCCTCCTTCCCCTCCTCACGTCACTCAAGCAACCACTCCTTTGGTTGTGTCTTCTCCCCCGTCTTCTACTGTTCCCCCTTCCTCTTCCTCCATCTTCCTCTTCCCTCGCGGAGCTGTCCCCCAGTCATTTCTTCCCTCATCTCTCAGATCCCTTCCACCCCCACAGTTTCTTCTCCTACAGTGACTCCTACCCCTGTGAGTGTTGGAGTTTCGGCTTCTTTATCAATGCCGCCGCCAAGCGTCTCTACCCATTTCCCCGAGTTCACTATAGTTGTCCCTTCTTCTGCCTCCATTCCCTCTTCTCCCTCTGGTCCCACTCCCTTAAGTCCAAAATGGATCTCCAAGCACCTGAGCCAACATAAGAGGAAAGTCCCCATTTCACCTATGGACTTCTCTATCATTCCAACAAAAGGAGCTAAGAAGCAAAAGCCTGATAACCCACTTCTCTCAGAGTGCTTTAGGTGAAAGGGTAATGGAGATCGCATACCCTGATCCCACAAAGGATAAAAAGGATCTGTCTCCTACAGATTATACAGTGACATAGGTCACAATGGGAACGTCCTCAGAAAGCCTACAGGGAGAGGCCTTATCTACAGTGGATGCCCTTTGCAAAAAATCTTCAGGAAGCAAAGGAAGAGAAGAGGATACTGAAAGAACAGAACAAACATCTTCTCCAAGCCCTGCAGAAAATGGGTAGTGCACCTCCTACAACTGACCACCGAAACTCTTGAGGCCCTTAGTCAGGAAAAGATAAACAAATACGCCAAGATTGGCGAACAAGGCATGGCAGTATCCACCTGGAGAGACCAGATCCTCAAATATAGTGAGGAAGTAATTATAAAGTTCACAGAGCTATATCAAAATATTGATCAGGCTAACAAGGAACTCCAGGCGATTGCGGGACCTATCTCCCAAGAGTTGGACCATGCTAGGTTACAACATGAGACATTCCAGAAGATGCTCGACTGCCCAGTCGATGACTTAGTGAAATTCGGTGTCTTCGATCACCCCAGAGCACCCAACAAAGTCCTTACTACTTTGGACTATCGGGTCGATCAGATGGAATTTGTCTTGGAGAAAATTGATAAAATCAAGGAGGAAGCCTTGGATGCAATGCATCAAATGGAGCAGATTTTCCTAAGGATGTCTCCAGGCTTTCTCACCCCATCATACGCCTTGAGGAAGGTAGATGACACTATTCAGGATCTTCAAAGAGATCGTGTCGCAAGGGTTAGGGTCAGAAGCTGACTTTTGACGTGAAAGAATCTATCAACAACCTTCTGGCTTGCTGCGATTTTGTTGGATACCTGATGGAGGCAGGTAATGAATACTTCAAGCTCCCAGAGAAACTCAGAGATGAACGGGAGACTTGTGAAGTCATCGGTACGATCACACCAAGGGTCCTGCTTAGGATCAACTTCAACCGATGATTAGCAAATTCATGGAGTATCAGGGCTCAATTTCACATTTCCTCTCCTGAGCAGAAAGCAGGATACTCCTTTCCAAGCCGTGGGATGATGACGAATAGGCTCCTTCCTCTTAGGATTTTCTCATTTTTGTAAAATATTTAAAAGTATGTTGGCACAAATGATGACATCATCCATGTTGCACCATGGGATGTTGTCATCCACCAAATTGCCCCAAAGTCAACAGTTGACTTTTAGATATTTTGTAATTAGTTGTTGGTTTCTTTTTGCCTTCTCTCTCCTTCTCCTTCTATATATATATATACTTGGATACTTGTTGTATTCAAGTGGTGGACATTTTTTAGATGAAAAATAGAAGTGAGAAGAAAAGGATTTATACTTTTTGTAACAGAAGAAAACATTAATACAAATATTGAAGACTTTGTGCTGAATACATGTGTTATGTGCATCAGACCTTTCTTATGTCAGATCTGTGTGTTTATTCTGTTAGATCTATCTCTACTTTTTTGTCATTTGCTCATCAGTATTGCTTTGTTTGTTTATGCAAGTAGGTTTGGCTCCATTTACTACCAATCCCAAAACATAAACCCTCTAACCTTTCTGCTTTGGAATTCATTTCTTTTCTCCCTTCAGAACTATCCTATCTCCTCTCTTCCCTTCGTTCCTTTCTGTTCATAGTTAGGAAATACCCCAACCTGGGATGAGATCCCAAACCCCTGAAGGTAGAATACTATAGGACTTGTGCACAGATTCCTGCTGGTAGAATAGCAATAAACCAGTTTCACTTTGTTGTCTCAAAGAGGGGCTATGCCCTACACACTATTGGCTCTGTCTATCCATAGATCTGCCCAACCTGACAGATTTTCAGACCAACAGTTTTTGGCGACTCTACTGGGGATAAGATATCAGATCTATGTGAGTGTTGTGTCGGTTAAAGGACACTAATAGGTTGCTAAAGTAACTAAGAAAATTGATAAAACTATAAAAATCACTACCTGTTTGCAAATCTTAACTTTTGCTTAAAATCCAATTTTTTTGCAAAAGTGATCCAAACTGAAAATTTTCTTCAGAGATCCATAGATCTGGGCTAGTTAGAAGATCTTTAGTTCACTGAGTTTTTACAAAAACCCGTATATTTCCGTAGATCTGAGATTCTGACAGTTTTACAAATATTTTCAAACCCTTGCAAAAAGTCAAATCTAAGATCCAAAAATCAGCTTACTAAGTTTAACCATCATTTTATCCTCGTTGATATTTGTCATTAAACCACAATTGGTTTTCAAAAGAGGGATAAAATTAAATATTTAGAAAAGTACATGCTGCTGATTTTTGTCAGAAAAAAATTAGAAAATCAGCAAGTACAAACCAAAAAGAGTTTTTAAATCTGCTCTAAAAACATTACAGATCTGAAAGATACACTGGCGGTGAGCCATTTACTCGTAGCAGGAGAGCTCATGGAGAAGTTGATCCTATTTTTGATCTACTTCAAAGGCATAACTTCAGTATTACACTAGCATGCTTCTCATCATTGAGTTCAGCTGATCGGTCAGCCAGAAGTGTCTCGCCTCCATGAAAGAACCATTTTTCACAAGGAGCCTCCACATCCCTTTGCAGCACTTTGTTGCTCAGTGGAACCACGCTCCCAGACTCGCATCCTCTTTCTAGCTTTTCAAATGGCAGTACCATGGGGAAATGCTATGGGCCCTCTTGTGTTACCACATCCTGTTCACGCACTCCCTCATGGAAACCGAAAGAATTTCCCAAGATTTGATGGGAGTGGAAACCAAAGCATGGATTCACATATATCTGCATTCATCATGTCATGCAACATCCTGGATGTGACCCATGAAGATGTGTCAGTACGCCTCTTTCTAGAGACCTTGCAAGGACCCGCAGCAGAGTGGTTCCAACATTTCCCGGCTGGATCTATCACTAGTTGGGCCACATTACGAACTGCATTTGAAGAAAGATATAAGCCTTCAGAAGATGCGTTTGTGTTACTTGTCCAAGATCACTCACCTAAAGAAGGAAGTCAATGAAACCATGCATGATTTCATTGCTCGTTTCAATTCACTAATTAACTGTGTGCCACCTGCCATGCTGCCAACACCAGAAAATCAAAAGTGTTTCTTTATGAACGCCATGAGCTCAAGAGTAAGTTTCTTGCTCTTACAAGAACAAATTACCACCCTGGTTCTCGCTCAAGCTGCTCGCCATTCGGATAGAAGACAACCTGCTTATATCTGGTGAATTAAAATGTGAGCCATCCAAGCCCAAAGCTTCAACTCCTTCTCAAGCCACTTCATCGGATCCGGCATTCCAGAAGATGGCAAACGACTTACTCACGTTGAAGAAGTAATTGGCTCAAGCTTCTCCTAACACTTCATACCGGGATATCCCACAGAGAAATTTCACTTCCAACAATGCCCCACAAAGGCCACATTTACCTGCAACTACTCCACGGTTGGCACTTGAGGCCCCTCCGGTCAATGCCCTGGTCGAGGTTGAAGAAGAGGAGACAAAATTATGAAGAACCTTCATCCCCAGGTGGAGATGATCAAGATGTCGGTGAACTGACTGACGACTCTACAATTGGGTATATGGAATTTGAAGATGAAGAATCTGATGATGAAGAGGGTACCCAAGGGTACGCAAGTGGACAGTCATATGTTGTTTTCACCCGCTCTCAAGGAAAAGAATCAGAAGTTGCTGCCAAGATACAAAAAGAGAAGGTTGTGTCTAACACACCTCCAACCATTGCTAAAAGAGGTAATCCTCTTCCTGCTCAACCTCCTATTAAGTCTTTTATGAAAAAATATTTTCCCCCCATCTCTCCTCCAAATCAGCCTTCTTCTATTCCCATAAAGACCAGTAATACTACCCTACCGCCGCGAAGTGAGGGACTCATTTCCTCATCAACGCAACCCTTGGTCGCATTCGATATAATTGATCATGCTAAAAAAACCAAGATTCAAATGTCTGAGGCTGAATACTCTCTAGTCAAACCCTGAGCAGCTTGTAAGATTGACCAAATATATCACAAGCTAAAGCCAAGCTGTCGTAGCTTCCCATGTCTCCCCGAAAGGAATCCTTGTCCACTCCTCCTGCATCTCGCATAAATGTGGCCTTGACTTTCGTGTCAGGTAAAATTGAACCTTTTTATCTCTCCCTCCTAATCAATGGTCACAAGCTAAGTAATTGCATAATTGATTCTGGAGCTTGTGCTGTAGACACCTATAATTACGCCCAAGCAATTTAAATACTTAAATTGTGCTAATTATCCCCTTTCTCGCAAATCAACGACATCTCGTCAAAAGCACTCATTTTCCCTCATATCATCATTAATTAATTACACTAAGCTAATTAATTAAGTTGCCTATCCAACAAATACCCTAATTAACGACCTTAGCCGTTAATAAATCACCCCTTCTACCTAGACTAATTAATTATTATTAATTAATTAGCTTTCCCGTCCATTTAACCAATAAATCAATATTTAATTGATTTAATCCCCTTCTAATAGCCTAACATCACACTAATATTCCTCTAATTGGCTTTTATAAGCTTACACCTACCTATTAATTAATCACCTTTGATTAATTAAAATACCCCCCAACTCCCATGACTTGCTAAACATGTATTAAACCCTTCTAAAGTAAGGTTACCTTTAATAAAGCAACCTTATCCATTCCTAATCATGTTTTACCTTTATCCCACATTCATGAGAATGTGTTGAATCCTTTATCCTTTGGGTTATATAAAGATCCCTCCACCTACCTTTTTACTTACACCTAAACTTTCTAAGAGAGTAAATGCAAAGCATATAGCAAAGAGACTAAGAGCTTGCACCTTGCCCTTTTGAGAGTTCATCATCTTTGAAGAGTTAAGCCTCTTTCTTAAAGTGCTTGGGTCATATGGGAGGTGTCAAAAGGGTCTTGTAGCCCAACTTTGATTAGCCCCCATTCCTAGGTTCTTGGAGCATTAAGGAAAACTATTTTGATAGCCATGGAGCTTACTTAGGTCCATTCATTTATTTGATTGTTAGAGAATAGAGGAGTTTATATATTTAGCATTGTTAGTTTCAAAGTTTGTATTGATGAATGCTAGTATCTAACCCTTGTTTAATTCTTATCATGATGGTGTTTATGCTTTGTTTTAGCTAAAGTCGTAGAGCTATTTTAGGTGGTAGTTCTTGTTTCATTTGATTTAGCATTAATTAAAGTATACATGCACACATTTGGCACGCCCGGTGGGACTTACTCCATTGTCCTTTGCACTTAATTTCAAGTTTTTGTAGTTAAGTTTTATTTTTGGTTACTAACCCTCTTTTACACATGTTGATATCTAACTTGTTTTTTTTTAACATGTTTTGTTGAGTTTGCATGTGTTGGGTCTTCCTTGTAGGTATGAAGGAGGTGAAGTGCTGTCAAATTTGGAATTGAGGGGAAAATTTCAAGATTTCTCCATGTTTTCATTTTTAGAGCTTACTTTTTCAACATTCTACATGCTAGTTTTGTCAATTTCTTGAAGATTTTAAATTCTTGAGCATGTAGGTTAGTGTTTGATAGTGCTGAGGTCTTCTATTTGCATATTAATGTGGTGTGGTTGCTGTCAAAATTTAATCTTGGTGAGAAAATTTCAAGATTTCATCATGTTTTCATTTTTTAAGCTTACCTTTTTCAACATTTTACATGCTAGTTTTGTCAATTTCTTGAAAATTTTCAATTCTTGAGCATGTAGGTTAGTGTTTGATAGTGCTGAGTCTTATATTTACATATTAATGTGGTGGGTTGCTGTCAAAATTTAATGTTGGTGAGAAAATTTCAAGATTTCATCATGGTTTTCATTTTTAGAGCTTACTTTTTCATCATTCTACATGCTAGTTTTGTCAATTTCTTGAAAATCTTAAATTCTTGAGCATGTATGTTAATGTTTGATAGCGTTGAGTCTTCTATTCATATATTAATGTGATGGTTTGTTGTCAAAATTGAATCTTGGTTGGAAAAATTTGCCCATTTTTGCATATTAAGGGACGTTTTTTTTGACATTTTTTAAGTGTATGTCAAGTGCATACCCATGGCGCATAAGAGCATATGCGTAACCCATCTTCCGAAGGCCATAACTTTTGCTCCCGACCTCGAAATGACTCCATTTTTTTTGCGTTGGAAAGGTATTGAAGTTAACTATGCAATGAAAACATAAATTTGGGATTAACACTTACAAAAGTTGCAGGTTTTTCTGTTATTTTAAAACTGGTCATTTTCTAACATGTCTAATGTTTTGATGAATGTTGTATTTCCATGCTTACTCGATTTAGATCAAAGCGTGTGTATGCTCTTCTCTTGCACCTTTTGGTGATCTTGAGAATCAAAAACAACTTTGATCTATATCTTTTTAACATTGGGATTAAACTTAGAAATTTAATTATTCATTTTGCTTAAGGGAATGAACCTTTTACAAAGCATTTTTTCAACGGTCCTTTGATTTGAAGTTTTCCATTTCTATATAGTTGGGATAAAAGTTTCGTGTATGTCTCTTCTCTCTGCACCTTAGGGTGATCTTGAGAATCAAAAGCAACTTTAGTCTTCATTTTATAACATTTGGTAAATTGGAAACTTCATCTTTCACTTTTGGTTTAAGGGAATGAACATTTATCAAAAATTTTGTATGGTTCATTGATTGAAAAGATTTAATTTACTTTTTAGTTGGATTATTTGTTGTGTATGCTCTTCTCTTGCATCCTTGGATGATCTCTTGAGAATCAAAAGAAACTCTTAATCCTCTTTTAAATAATATGATTTTCTTGGAGAACTACTAACGCTTGAGTGCAGGGACCTAAAAACGCTTGTCAAAGAAAGGAGGAATCAAAACGAAATCAAAAACTACTAATACAGTTGTTATACAGGTTGCCAAAAGGTGTTCAAGCAAACCACACCTAATTAAACAAGATAAAAAGAACAAGCATATTCAAAAAACTGTATTGCAGGTTTCGGAAAAAGGGTACGTCCCTCTCCGCTCAACTGGAACAAAACCCCTTTGGCATAACGCCTTAAGCTACAACAATGGGGGTGGTTCCAGGAACCCCAAAGTAGTCCACGCAAGAGGGAACCTTGTGGACGAAACGGGAAGTGCTCCGCACTACCTACTTGGACTAGTGATTCCTTTGTGAGATAGAGTTACAGGTTGTCCGTTGTGGCGACCCCAGTGATAGTACACGTAGACGCACTAGTTGCCTACTGTTCTTGAAGGGGGTAAAGTAAAGCCGAGATACTCCCAAACTAGTCAGTGCGACTTTTTGGGTAAATCGCGCTCGATCGACGGCAACTTTGTAACACCTAGGACGAGAGAACCACCTAGGAGAATATACTTTGGCCAGGAGCCCACTTTGACCACTTTAAAACAGTGTTGAGTTGTTGAACCTTCTTTTTGAGAAACGTGTGACGTATTACTTTCACCTAGTTTTTACTTGCCTTAGGGCGAGGCGAAACTCTGCCGAAGTAAGACTAGCATTTTTTTTGTCATTTTTTCTTGATTTATTTCCTTCATATTCTTTTGACACTTTGTTGATCAAAAGAGGTGTGATTACCTTTGTGTTGCCATTCGACTGTTTTCTCTCACTTTTATGTCCGTTTACACCCATCCATGTTTGCGGCTGGGTTAGTTAAACATCTAAAGTGAGTGGAGGCGTTTTCACGTCATTTGGTAGCCATTGTGATCTTGATACCCACGTCAAGATCGTCATTGTAGTTAGGCGTGGTTCATCACTGCGGACTTCCATAGAGGAGTTAGTTTGTTTGTCTCGTATCATTACAATTTCGATATTTACGTCTTGTTTCTTGTAAAACTCGACATAAATACCTATATTGTACGGTTACGCTGCACACACATTCTTAACTATTCCTAGCTATACTTTGAGCTTTTTTTGTTCAGTTTTATTATTACCCTCGATTTCAAAAGGTGTTTAGGAACTACCATTTGTGCGTGTCATATCAATAACACCTCGATATCAATACTCCACTTTCTTGCAAAGTGGGTTAAACATATCTTGGTGATATTGTTGTGTCATTCGCAAATCGTAATTGACACTTCTTTGAGATATAGGTCTTAATCAGACTTGAGCTTGCTCATCGTATATCTTGATTGGGAGATCGCATTTAACTTCATGTATTTACTTACGTTTTGTTCATTCCTTTGAACTTGGAATAAGTGGAGACATCTTGTTAATCATCTGGCGTCGTAAATTACTTTAAAACGTAATCTAGGAGGTACTTCAATTTGATTAAAGTTTTGATACCAAACGATTGTGTTTCATTGGTGACTTTATCATTCTATCACATTGGTATTCTCACACTGTTAATTTACTCTTAACGCGTACATCTTGTGTTTCACTTAGGGGTAGTCATTGAATTTTGAACAAATCTACAAATTACCTTAGTGAAACTTATCACGAAAACATGGCTCCTAAGACGCGTCTAGGGTTAAAGAAACAAACATATGAGGAACAACAGGCGCAAGCTTGGGAAACCTCTAACAGACAAGGGTCAAACCCATTTATCGGACACGATCTAGGACCACTATTTTCATGCAGAAAAGGAAACAGAAGAGATGGTCGATCATAGTGGAAATGAATTAGAATCACCACACGCAAACTTTGATTTTGACCCCACTCTACTAGATGAGTTTTCTCCTTAGAAACAAAGATAGAGTTTTGGCACGGGTCATGGAATTAGGGGCCAAATTGCCCATTGAGAAGGAACCAATACTACAAACAAATGACACTACTAAGGAGGAACACCCCCTTATCAATATGGACGATATTTTAACAGGCGGACATGCTTCCACCTTCTTATGTAGAAAATGATAAAGTGGTAGGGCATAGAATACCCCTCATCAAAGTGCCACGAAGAAACAAGATAGAACATGAGACAAGGGAAGAACCTCCACAATACGAAGAGGAGGAACCTTTAGAAGAAGAAGACACAAACCAAGTCACTATCCAACAACAACTCAGTAACTTAAGCCGACAACTAGCTTTGCTTACTTTCCAAGTACAGAAAGACACAAACAAGAATGTTCAAAAGTCAAAGCCTAAGTTTAGGATCCACGAACTCCATCGAGAAAACCAAGGAGAAGAAGACACAGGGTATCATCATGTACACATCCCCGTTTCTCCACTAAAGAACAATTGCTCGCACAAGAAGTACAATCTATGAAAGCAACGCTTGCGAGCATACAAGAAAGTAATATAGGGAGTATTAGGAAATACCAATACGAAGAACTATGCCCCTATCCTTTTGACAAGACAATGACCCTTCAACCCTTTCCAAAGAAATTTGATATGCCAAAGTTCGACAAATACAAAGGAAAGGGAGACCCAAGGGATCATGTTAAAGATTTCTACATGGCATGTCAAGAGGTGTCTTATAGTGATAATTACCTCATCAGGCTTTTTCCTAAGAGTCTAGGAGGTCAAGCATTAGAATGGTTTACGCGCTTGCCACGAGGATCAATTTTCACCTGGCCAGAATTGGCGGAAAGATTCGTGCGTCATTTCTCATATAACATAGAGAGTGACGTCACCATGGCAGACTTGTGCGGCACAAAACAACGCCCAAATGAGACCTTCGCCAGCTTCCTCCAACGATGGAGAGGGATAGCTAGTCGCTTCCCTTGCGCTTTCCCTGAGAAGCAGCTAGTCAGTATTTTCGTCCCTAATCTCAACCCAGATATAGCTTTCCACCTCCAAATGCATTGTGTCCGCACCTTTGAGGAGGTTATCGAGAAAGGGATTCAAATAGAAAAGGCTCTCATTGCCAAAGGCACCCTCAAAACCCAATCTAAAGACAACCAAAGTGTCAAAACCCGTTGAAAAGCTGAAGATCTTTAACAAAAACAAAAACGTGGTGGGAGACGGAATCACTGATTCCAAACGTGTTCAAACGGTCCAAACCAGTCAACCTTTTAAACTAACCAAGGGCCCAATTCAACCACCACCAAAGCGACGAACATTCACCTCCCTCAATGAACCGTTGTCTGTCATACTAAAACAGTTGGATGCGGCCCACATGATGACCTATCCTATAACACAACCGTTTGATGACAACACTCCTAAACCTTCATGGTATAAGGAGCATGAATACTGTGAAATGCATCGCGTTAAAGGTCATAAAACAGACAAATGTTTGTGACTTCGCCACTATATTCAAGACCTCATTGACAACGGGGAGATAGAGGTGGATAACCCTAGCCACATGCAAACACCTAATGAGAAAATGGGGATTTATAAGGAACCATTCCCCAAGCATGATAAGTCGGAAAAGGCAAAACCGGATCGGGGAGAGTCATTCCAAACCTATAAAGCCACAAATTACTTATATACCAAGAGAGATAACAATCATTACGATTCACTTATCGGATGCATTCGCTCCCCTACTGACCGTGTCAATACCATCCGGATCAAGGGAAAGGACTGCGCTACGGTAACAAGGCGTGCCCGCCTCATGATTCCAGAACCCTCTCTGTTGACCCCACAAATTGGTAAATATAACCTTTTAGAACAACTTGAGAGACACCTGCTAAGATCTCGATCTTAGATCTTCTCAAGATATCCAATGTGCATAAGGAAATTTTGTATCAAACTCTTCAGGGGTCGGGAGTGCTTTAGAAGTTGATCCTGCATACCTTCAAGCCGCGGTGGCAAATATTGCACCCAGTGAGCATCTCACTTTCAACCATAGGGAGGTCCCTACTGAGAATCCTACACATAATCTTCCCTTATACATTGAGGTAGTTGTCACCCGCAGGAAAATCAAACGGGTGCTTGTGGACAATGGATCAGGATTGAATATTTGCAACGCTTAAGTTGGTCAAACAATTGGGACATACAGAGGTAGATCTTGAGTCCATATCATCACTATCATCGCATACGACAACGTGGAAAGAGAGTCAGCAGGCACCATTACGCTGCCAATGGAGGTGGGCCCCACTTGCCATCAGACAAAGTTTCACGTCTTAGACTTGGAACTTCCATATAATATGCTTCTAGGCCGACCATGGATCCATGCCATGCAAGCAGTGACATCAACATTTCATCAATGCATCAACGCTGAAGCATGAGGGACATACAATAACAATACCAGGAGACTCAGAGCCCTTTGCTCATTGTAGAGCTCTTAATAGGTTTGCAACGAAAGGGTACATATGCATGTCCCTCCACAGATATAGCTGTCCCTCTTCATTCTGAGGCCATGGAATCTCGAGTAGATTCAAATTCTCTTCGTTCTTGCACTCATGGGGCCATCTACTTCAACATCCTCCATTTAATTCATGGGAGATGAAAATTCTGGAATATGGCTGTGGGGAGTATAATGTACAACAAGCGCTCTTGGTTTCAGACCTCTCCTTGTCGCCCAAGACTAGAGGTCGACCCAACTACTGCTTCAAGAGACCTAGAAAGGAACATACTATTGGGTCGTTCCTACCTAGAGGCTTGTTAGCTGAGGAAAAATTACTTGATCCACCTACTACTTGGTCCCTGAGGACACTCAGCCATCTTGTTATCAAACCCCAGAATATGAAAAATCTAGCAGAATGATGTACTCCATGGGCTACAAAGGCCTAGGATGTGGGAGGAATGAACAAGGACAAAGAGAACCAGTCCCTCTTCCACATTTCAAAACAGAAAGATATGGCATTGGGATTCACTCTTATGGAGCACACCCCAACGATCAAGATGTGACTTGTTCTGAGCATGAGGATAGCTCCGATTATCTAGACAGCGATACGGATTCCTGTTGTAGCCAATATGAGGATCTGGCCTCCACGAACCTTTTCATGAATAATGCTGTCCTAACCATCACCCCCAATGAACCAACCCTTGACCTTGTATACCCCTCCCTTGTTGAATGGGACCAACAACGTCACGTGCCACTAGATTTATTCGAGAATGACGAGGCTATTGTAGAGTTCATGGGCATAAGGGATACAATTCCCATTGGAGATCACAAGAAGGGTTTCTTTATCGACTTAGACACCTGCGCCTACTTCGGCGAGGAGGCTGAACTTCGTGGTCAGCAAAATTTAAAGAAAAGCGAGGGCAAGAGTTCTAAAGAAAAGCCTCGGCAAAAATCAAAGTCCAAGTCACACAGTGAAAACCTCTTTGAGGCATTGGCTGACAAACAAATAAGAAAATCAAAGGACAAACAAAGTGACCACGCCAAGGATGAAAATCTCGTAGAGACATCCTTGGATGAAGATCTCAACCTACCTCCCGATCCCACGCGTATGGAGGATTTATCAAAATTGTTAGTTGAAGAAACCATTGATGTTAATATTGGTACTAAAGAAGATCCCAAGATAGTAAAATTGGGAGCATCACTCTCAGCCAGAGAACAAAAGACGTTCACTATGCTACTGCGAGAGTTTATTGATGTGTTTGCATGGTCTTACAAAGACATGCCCGGCTTAGATCCAACTTTGGTCGTGCATAACTTGGTTGTGCACGCAGACGCTAAGCCTATCAAACAGAAGCTTCGAAAGATGCACCCAAGAGTGGCCTTGTTAGTTAAAGAAGAGTTGGAAAGGTTGCTTGCAGCAGGATTCATCAGGCCAATTGATTATTCTGAATGGATATCGAACATTGTTCCTGTCCAGAAGAAACCTATTGGTATCCGAATTTGCACAGATTTTAGGGACATCAATAAAGCTTGCCCTAAAGATGACTTTCCGTTGCCCAACATTGACATGATTGTTGACTCAACCGCAGGGTATGAAATGCTATCACTTATGGATGGCTTTTCGGGTTATAATCAAATTAAGATCGCTGAGGAAGACCAACACAAAACAGCTTTCATAACTCCTTGGGCACCTTCTGTTATCAGGTGATGCCATTCGGCCTTAAGAATGCGGGAGCAACTTATCAGCGGGCCATGACAGTAATATTTCACGATATGATTCATGACATCATGGAAGACTATGTAGACGACATCCTGGGAAAGTCCAAAACAAGAGAGGAACATCCTATCATTTTGCGGCGTATCTTTGAACGCCTACGTGAATACAAAGTCAGGCTAAATCCAAAGAAGTGTGTCTTTGGTGTGCTATCTGGGAAACTATTAGGCTTCATTGTGTCAAGATGAGGTATTGAGGTAGACCCTGCTAAAGTATCTGCCATCACAGAAATGCCTCCACCTGAGAATATCAAGCAACTGCGTAGCTTGCAAGGGAAAATTCAAGCCATTCGCCGCTTTATCTCCCAGCTTGCAGATAAATGTCACTCATTCACTCATTTGCTTAAGAAGGACATCACTTTCATTTGGGGACCTGAGCAACAACAAGCCTTTGCTTTGCTTAAACAGTACCTGGCTAATCCACCTGTCCTCATGCCTCCCACTCCGGGAGAACCACTTTTGCTCTATATTTCCGCTACGCAATATGCTATTGGTGCACTGCTCGCCCAATATGACCTTAGCCATAAAGAGAAAGCAGTGTACTATCTGAGTCGCACCCCTCATCGCCTATGAATGTAATTATCCTCAGATTGAGAAGGCTTGCTTGGCTGTTGTTTTTACCTTCAGAAACTTCGCCATTACCTGCTAAAATACTAAGACCAAGCTCATATCCAAGGTCGACCCACTCAAGTATTTGTTGTCCAACCTGCCCTCACAGGTAGAATGGCTAATTGGATCATTCTACTCAGTGAGTTTGATATAGAATTTGTGCATCAAAATAAATTAAAGGACAAGTACTTGCTGACCAGCTAGCGGAAGCACCTTTGCAAAGCATAGAACCTTTGAGTCTGGATCTGCCAGATGCATCTTTGCTCTACATTGAAGAATCTATCGTATGGCAGATACATTTTGATGGTATCTTTTACGTTTCATGGTTCAAGGTGCAGGAGTGGTCCTTATTACTCCTTCAGGTGATCCTATACCACAGGCTTTCTGCCTGGCCTTCCCCTTGCACAAACAACATTGCGGAATATGAAGCACTCATTGCAGGGATGAAGCTAGCCATCAGTGGAATATTCAACATGTGAAGGTTGTAGGTGATTCACAGCTAATCATCAAACAGGTTAATGATGAGTATAAAGTTAAGGATGACAAGCTCATACCTTATAAGAAGTTGGTGGAAACTCTGAAGGAGTATTTTGTGCGCATTACCTTTGAGCAAATCCCAAGAGTGCAGAATAGATCGGCAGATGCTATGGCAACGGTGGGATCTATGCTTCGTATTCCGCCAGGGAACAATGATATGCATTCTTCGTAGAAAATCTACGCCAGCCCACGTATGACATGCCAGAATCTTGCTTGGCTTGTGAGGTGTTGGTCCCCATTCACCATGGTATGAACCATTTTCACCTATCTTAAGGACAGTACATTCCCTCCTGAAATCTCCCCGCTCTGAAAAGCAGAGCCTAATTCGCCAGATAGCCCGTTACACCCTGTTAGGAGGTACACTTTATCGTCGTGGCTACGATGGGAATCTGTTACGTTGTCTAGATGTGCCGGAGTCAATCCAGGCAATTAAAGAAGTACACGAAGGAGTATGCGGAGCACATACAAACGGAATGGTCTTGGCTAGAAACTGTTAAGAGTAGGTTACTATTGGCCCACCATGGAAACTGATTGTTGTAATTATTTAGAAAATGTGTGCTATGCCAAAAGTATGGAAATTTCATATCCATGCTCCATCGCAAACCATTGCAACCAATCACTACCCCCGTGGCCATTCTCCACGTGGGGACTTGATCTAATAGGGAAGCTTACTCCTACCTCATCTGATGGTCATACACATATCATCACAGCTACAGAATACTTCACAAAATGGGTGGAGGCTGTCCCTTTAAACCTATGTCACAGGAGCACAGATTTCTAAATTCATCATGAATCACATTATTTGCCGATATGGTATCCCTGCAGCCATTGTCACAGATAATGGGAAGTCATTTAAGAACAAAACTGTGAAAGGTCTTTGCCAACGGTTCCAATCATATTGAAATGGTCCACGCCATATACCCTCAGGGTAATGGACCAGCTGAGGCAACAAACAAGACTTTGGTAAGGATAATGGAGAAGATGGTTAGCAAAACTGGTCGAAACTGGCACCTACAAATCCACCCAGCCCTCTGGGCCTACGAACATCAATTCGCACTCCTACGGGTGCGACGCCATATTCCCTCGTGTTCGGGACAGAACTATCATCCCCTTTAGAGATTGAAATCCCATCCCTGCGAATTTCTCTTCAGGACTATTGAATAAGGATGAAGATTACGAGTGGCAAGATTGGCTGAGTTAGAGTAGAGCTCCTGGATGAGAGGCGCATTCCGCGCTCTTAATCACCTGAAAGTATATCAACACAAGAATCTCCCGCAACTACAACAAGAGAATCATCCCTCGCCAGTTTGAGGTGGGTGATTAGTTATGAAGGAGAACCAGTTCAACACTAGAGCAGAGCGAGAAAAGAAAGGGAAGTTCGAACCACACTGGTTAGGACCCTATGTCATAGTTGCCAAGTATGGCACAGGGGCATACAAGTTGGCTCACCCCAATGGCGTAGCTTCGGGAGCCCATGAATTCCATGCATCTTAAGAAGTTTTATGCTAAACATGGCACCAAGAAGTCATAAAAAATAAAATAAAAAATATATATAAAAAAAAAAGAGGAAAACAGGTCGTCCCTAGTTGAAACCACACGCAATTTTGCACTTTGGACAAGTCCTTAGGTGAAAACCGGTTTCCGGTGCCTCGAGAGATTCGTTGTTCACAAGCATTCTGTATCATAAGGGTAGTTGTCTTTGTCCTGACCCTGGTTCTACCTTCGAGTTTTCCTTGTGCAACAAGCCAATCTGTAGTCCGCCTTGACATGCCGGCAGTTTACAACCTTCGGTCTATTGGCGTGCTGAAGGGGACGTGTATCTTGCGTTATTAGCCCATCTTACGCAGCTGCGATGGCAACTCATAACAATATACACCTTCTTAGATTACATAACTAACGGCAGGGTGTTGCTTCTGGTACCCTTGTTATATCTTTCCCCACCTGTCTACGCGGTGGGTGCCATCCAGGCTGCTCTTGTTACGGGGCGGTGCACACTGAGCTGTGGGGGGAAATTGGGTGTTCACTCCAAACGGACAACACCAAGAGTCGAACAGTTGGGGGTTCATCAAAACACAAATACAAGAGAAAGTGGGTGAGAAAACATAATAAACAATAAACAATTGTGGCCACAAAACACACAAAACAATAGAAAACTGGTTTCACAAGACAACGACCAAAACATAGAAAAGGTTTCACAACATCAAAACAACAATAGACAAATTTGGTTGAGCAAAACATCACAGACATGCGCGCAGTGTGGTGGTCACACAAGCACGAACAGCCAGAGACTAGGTTTCGTGCACAAAACACAGAAAAAACAACTTACAAACATGGGTTGGGACAAAAAAGAACCGCACAACAATCGAAACCTTTTGGTGTTCAACGCAAACGCCAGACAACAATGAGGACGTCAATAATGCTGTTCGAAATCACACATCCTCACACACGCACTAGCCACAATGTGCTAATACTCACCAAACCCCGCAGCCTCGGGAAAATTAGTTGCACATAGCACACAACACCCGTGACGCATTGTTGGTTTCTGAGACGGAGGCACAAACAATGAGAACTTGAGTTACAGAATCATCACCACACACATAAGCAAGAGAAAATTGGGGGAAAAACATAAAACACAACACGCACTATGTCCCACACACAAAACATAGAACATTGTGTACACCACACATAACCAACCACAGAACAAAAAAATTGTTTTCATGTGAGCAAAACCACAAAACAATAGAACATGTTTCGAGAAAACAACAAAAAACAATATATATATATATAAATATCAAAAACATCTAAAAAAAAACAAGGCAAATTTTTTTCAAAAAATTCCTAAAAAGTAAAACACCCTACACAATGGTAACTTGCTTCTTACGGCTGAAACTTGTGTCTTGCGCATGGTATTTTCTCCATATCATGTTGGTTTGTCTCACATCTTCCCCGATTAATACGACTCGCGGATCACTGGATTCATAACCATTCACAAAAGCTAGCTGCTTGCTTCGTCTGTACTCTGGGGCACTTTTGGTTGCCTGGTACTGTTTCGTTGCGCACAAATGCTTTTCATGGACCCCGTGTCCATTTTCATTTCCCCTTGCATGTATCCTTGCTTGGGGCATCATTTTTAACCCTTGTCGTCAATCACGAACTTGTGGATCTCTTCAGCACTGATAACAAACCATTTGTACAACTGTTTGACAGTTGTTGGGTTAGATATGTGCGTTCGTACTTGTTTTCCCTGTTATATGAGCTTGTTTCCTTCTCGTATTGCATTGCATTACTGTATGTTTGCGTGGAGTTGGTACTTTCAGCAATGGACAATTGTTCGTAGTATGGCTTTTCATGTCATTCTACCTTTGTCGTATGCTTATATTTTTCATAAGGACCGATGATGTAGTTCCTATGGCAATATGATGACATCAAATTTGTTCCAAACAAATAAGCAGCTAGAGGCTAAGCTCTTCTCTCCCCTCATCCATATTTCTTCTACACGACTTCCCTTTCACCCCTAATTCTCCCTCTCCTCGGGGCATCCTGCCTCGTCCCCATTCTTCTGCCTACTTCTCACCTTTTTCGATCCATCGACACTCGAGGGGGCATCTCTACCTCCTACTAATTTTTCTTCCATCTCTTCAAAATCTCTTTTGTCTACTATCTTTGAAGTGGCATCACTTATGCCACCCCAAAGAGGGGCAAATGTAGACACCTATAATTATGCCCAAGCAATTTAAATACTTAAATTGTGCTAATTATCCCCTTTCTCGCAAATCAACGACATATCGTCAAAGGCACTCATTTTCCCTCATATCATCATTAATTAATTACACTAAGCTAATTAATTAAGTTGCCTATCCAACAAATACCCTAATTAACGACCTTCCGTTAATAAATCACCCCTTCTACCTAGACTAATTAATTATTATTAATTAATTAGCTTTCCCTTCCATTTAACCAATAAATCAATATTTAATTGATTTAATCCCCTTCTAATAGCCTAAATCACACTAATATTCCTCTAATTGGCTTCTATAAGCTTACACCTACCTATTAATTAATCACCTTTGATTAATTAAAATACCCCCAACTCCCATGACTTGCTAAACATGTATTAAACCCTTCTAAAGTAAGGTTACCTTTAATAAAGCAACCTTATCCATTCCTAATCATGTTTTACCTTTATCCCACATTCATGAGAATGTGTTGAATCCTTTATCCTTTGGGCTATATAAAGAGCCCTCCACCTACCTTTTTACTTACACCTAAACTTTCTAAGAGAGTAAATGCAAAGCATATAGCAAAGAGACTAAGAGCTTGCACCTTGCCCTTTTGAGAGTTCATCATCTTGAAGAGTTAAGCCTCTTTCTTAAAGTGCTTGGGTCATATGGGAGGTGTCAAAAGGGTCTTGTAGCCCAACTTTGATTAGCCCCCATTCCTAGGTTCTTGGAGCATTAAGGACAACTATTTTGATAGCCATGGAGCTTACTTAGGTCCATTCATTTATTTGTTGTTAGAGAATAGAGGAGTTTAGATATTTAGCATTGTTAGTTTCAAAGTTTGTATTGATGAATGCTAGCATCTAACCCTTGTTTAATTCTTATCATGATGGTGTTTATGCTTTGTTTTAGCTAAATTGTAGAACTATTTTAGGTGGTAGTTCTTGCTTCATTTGATTTAGCATTAAGCAAAGTATACATGCACACACTTCCGATAATGTCATGCCGGAAAAGGTTGCCCATGCTTTGGGCCTTACTCTTACCAAGCCTTTCGGCAGATGTTACTCCATGGAAACTAAACAGGCTCCATTGATTGGTCAGATCAAAGACCCGTAGTTTTCCTTTGCGGCATTCCCAGAGAAAAGAGTAACGATGACCATCCTCGTCACAGATATTCCTGCAGCATATGGAATTCTAATAAGAAGGAGATTTTGTAAAGAAGTTGGTGGAGAGATTTATATGGACTAGTCCAAAGCCAGAATCCCCGTCAAGGGTGTAATGTAAACGTTGGAGCCTGAATCGCAAAAGAAGTACTTAGTCACCAATTTTGACGACCCCAAAGCAAAAATTCTCTTCGAATCATCAGGGATGGGGAACTACGTCTTATCTACTGAGCCTAAGAAAATGGATGTTCTCATTTAGAAAGAAGACCTTAACAAGATTTGGACATTGTAGTTTGATGGCAGTTGTGCAACTAGTGGATGCAATGCTAGAGATATGTTAATATCTCTTGAGGAGGAGATTTTTCCTCTCTCTTTCAAGTTGTAGTTTTTCAACACGAATAATACTGCTGAATATGAATCTTTGCTACTTGGTATGCAAGCTACAAAAGAAAGAGGAATCAAGAAGCTAAAAGTACAGGGTGATGACGAGTTAGTCGTAAATCAAGTAAAAAGAATATACCAAGTAAAGAATGAAAGGATCAGGCATTACCGCAACGTAGTATGGGACAACATTGAGGAATTTGACGCCTTCTCAATAAAATACGTTCCAAGAGCTCTGAATGACATGGCCGATTCACTAGCCGTCTCAGCTTCTCTCATGCTCCCTCACCCAGGGTTGAAGATAGACACATATACTATTGAGGTAGTCTTCCGCCCAAGTGTGCCAGATAATTCTTAGCACTGGTAGGTATTCAACGATGAAAATCAACTTATTACCTTTCTAGAGAAAGCAGAAAATTTTAAAGAGCTTCATTTTAAAGGATCTACTTCTACATGCCATGAATCTGTCACTGATCAAGCGAACGAATCAAAAGAGGGTGATGGCATATGTCATCTCAAAGGAAATAAAATCCCAAAAGGTTTAGTCTCTCTGGAACAATTGTTTGACAAACATGATCATTTTGTAAGGAAGAAGCGGCAAGATGACCCTAACTCCTCTCCAGAGACTGAATCGGTCAATCTGGGTACTATGGAACATCCACATCTTTTGAACATTAGGAAGTGTCACACAACCGAAGAAAAGCAAAAGTTTTTCAAATTGTTGAAGAAATATATGGACGTATTGGCATGGTCTTATGTTGATCTAAAGTCTTTCAAGCCGAAGGATGTTCAACATGACATCCCGTTGAAAGAAGATGTCAAACCTTTTCGCCAAAAATAGATGCACTACAATCCCAAGATCTCAAGTACCATCAAGGAAAAAATATAGAAGATGTTGGATGCAAGGATCATTTTTCCTATCCACCACAGTACCTGGGTCGTAAACATCGTGCCAGTGTGAAAGAAGAATGGTGAGATACGCATGTGCGTAGATTTTCACAACTTGAATCAGGCATCCTTGAAGGACAACTACCCACTTCCCATAATGGATCAGGTTCTACAGGTAGTAACTGGTTCAGAAATGCTATCTATGCTTGATGGTTTTTCAAGTTATAATTAGATTGAAGTCTCGCCTGAAGACCAGTTCAAAACAGCATGCACTACTCCCTGGGGCACATTCACGTATAGCAGGATGCCTTTTGGCTTAACCAATGTTGGTGCCACCTTTCAGCGAGCAATGGACTTCGCATTCAAAGGTATGATGGGAAAGGTCATCGTAGTTTACTTGGATGACTTAACTGTATTCTCAAAAAAGTGAAGCAATCATTGTGATCATTTGGAGTAAGTATTGATTAGATGCCGAGAACACTGGATCTCCCTAAATCCAAAAAAGTTTGTTTTTGAGGTCACCGGAGGAAAGTTGCTAGGACACGTTGTCAGCAAGGAAGGGACAAAGATAGATGTCGAAAGGGTTAAGGCTATTCAGAGCCTTACTTTATCCACAAGCAAGACTGGTTTCCACTCCTTCAGAAAAGTGAATTTCCTCAGATGCTTTGTTCCCGATTTTGTTGAAAAGACTCACCACATATCAAATATGATGAAAGGGTCACAAACTTTTCGGTGGAGTGAGGAAGGAAAGACATCATTCGAGGATATAAAAGCCTCTGTTGCTCATGCACCAGTCCTGGTATGTCCCGACTTCTCCAAGGATTTTATCATGTACAGTTATGCATATTAGCATATTGTATCGGCCATTTTAATGCAAAAGAACTCTGAGGATGTTGAATCTCCAATAGTGTTCATGAGTTATCCTCTCAAGCCTCATGAATTGAAGATGTCTCAGTTGGAAAAACACGCCTTCGCCATTGTCAAAGCAGTCAAGAATTTCCGGTACTACATCCTGAACTCTCATACGGTGGTGCTAGTTCCTGACACGGCAGTTAAGTCTATCCTAACTCAGCAGGAGTTAGGAATCTTACGAGGGAATTGGATCACAAAGGTCCAAGAGTATCATCTAGACATAAAACCAACCAAGCTGGTAAGAGGTAAGGGCCTATGTCAACTTATTGCTGAAAACAAAGATTCAGAGGTCCATAAAGAAAAAGATGATTGCATTAAGGGAATGCAAGGCCAGCTGGAGAAAGTTGATTCTCTACCTATGGTTTTATTTGTTACGACTAGCGATGAATGGTATTCTGATATCGCTTTCTTTCTCACTTACGGCGAGTGTCCAGCTCATCTAACTTTAAAGGAGAAGCATACCGTAAAGCTCAGAGCAACCAGATATGTCATTTGGGATGACGGTTTATACAAGCATGGGATTGATGGCATCTTCTTACGATGCGTTGACAAGCCGTAGCAGGTAAAATTGCTAGAAGTTTTCATGATTCATCCTGCGGCGGTCACTTCTCCTTGTCTGTGACAGCACACAAGATCATCCGGGCCAGGTATTATTGGCCAACGCTATTTTGAGATAAATCCACCTAGGTAGTAAAATATGAGCTCTGCCAACAGTTTGTTGGCAAACCAAAATTGGTTGTTTTTCCCCTCAGGCCCGTCATTATTGACGAACCATTCAGGAAATGGGGAATCGAATTTATTGGAGCACTACATCCATAATCAAGTACAGGACATAGTTATGTCCTAACAGCAACAGATTACTTCACCAAATGGGTGGAGGCCATACCGGTTAAGAATGCCACCTTTGAGATTGTTTGTAACTTCATCAAAGAAAGAATCGTTGTAAGGTTTGGCGTTCCACACAAAATCGTTGCTGATAATGCTTCCAACTTCTCCTCATGGGAAGTTATCAGTTTTTCGCTATGAATACGGGATAACCTTGGCCCATGCCTCAGATTATTACCCCCAGGGAAATGGTCAGGTAGAATCTAGTAATAAGAACTTAGTGACCATCATACGGAAGCTAGTTGATGAGAATCAACGGTCATGCCACAAGTCATTGTATGATGCTTTGTGGGAAAACCGTATTACTCCAAAGAGGTCCCTCGGTATGTCACATTTTCAAGTATTATATTGAATCGACGCTGAACTTCCCATTTCTGTGGAACTTCCTGCTCTGTGCTTGGCACGACTGATCGAAGATGAGACTTTCTAGAATTCTCTTGAAAAGAGGGTAATGTATCTAACAAAGCTGGAAGAAAAGAGAGTAAAAGTGGTCGAAAGGATCACTGAACATCAGAATCAAGTCAAGATATTGTTGGATAAGAAGGCCAAGCAGAGAGATTTTCAAGTGGGAGATTTCGTCCTTTTGTGGGACAAGTGAATAGAGCCAAAGGGCATACACGAAAAATTTGATTCTCTATGGAGAGGACCTTTCAAGATCAAACATCTCAATGGAGAGAATAGCTTCTATCTCTCGTACCTAGATGAAACTGAGCTCCCGCTTCCCTATAGCCGGCAATATCTCAAAATATTTAGGAAGTAGAGCTTGCTCTCTTCTTTTTACAGTCTGCTTTAGTTGTGTGTTTGTTTTTGTCGTGTGCTTGTTTTTGTTTGTTCTGTGTTTTCCTTTTTTTTGCCCTTGTTTTTGACTCGGTAACCCAATGGATAGGCACATGTTGATATGGGATTCTCTACCCTTGAACTCTACTCAAAGATAGTCCCCAGAAAGAGCCAGTTGTTATCCTGTAAAATTGATGAGGGAAATTTTACAGGTAACCATACCAAAATTTTGTTTCAGTTCCCCGCCTAGGTCCCTTAATGTTCGGATTGGCATAAAATCCCTTTCCGAAAAATCTATTTTTTCGAACTTAGTCATTTTGGTACTTTTTGGCTCATCACAGATTTTACTCGTGCAACATCAAATGAATTTTCACCCCCTTCTATTCCTTTGGTGCATCCTTTGGAGTGTCGACATTACAAATGTTGTGCCTTCCCATGTTGCACCATTCTCGCCTGTGCCAAGACGCATGAGCCACCTTGTAAACATTAAAATTGTTGCGCCCCCGAATGGTGCGCCAAAGCGTTAAAAAACCCATGTCGACAGTCTTGAATCCGCACCAATGGCACAAATAATTTCATGTTAGCATAGGTTTTGGTGCACCCTTTGAAAAAGTTAGTGGCACATTTATTACGCCTTTTGCTATAAATAGGCGCATCCGACCTGTCATTTTCATGATTGAAAACACGTGAAAAATTTAATTCCTCTACACCTGTCAGCGCTCCTGTCATCCCCGTGTCGCTTTACGTCGCATTCGTGGACCCCATATTGTTTCTCCCGTTCTATATATTCCTGGTAAGTGGTCTTTTCTTTTCTTGTGGTGATTATTTGTGGGTTTTCTGTATTGTTTTCAGAGGTTGTTGTTAAAAAACAAAGAAATGAATCTAAAGAAATAAAACACAACCTCTAACCCGTTTTGCAATCTTCTCTCACCCCAAACCGGTTTTACCCTCCTTCCTGATCTACTGGTTTAAAGGGGTTTGTCTCATAAATAAATCCAGGATCCTCTTTGCTCTGTTCTCCTCGCTGCCTAAAATTATGTTGAAAGAGGCCAAAAAACCACAAACCTATCCCAAAAGGAGAAAATCTAAAGTTAACATATCTAAAGCCACGGCTTTTTCTTTGGCATAAACAAACTCACTGTTGCACAAAACACAGTTGCACCATTAGGCGCACTGTCCCCGCCTACAGCACGTTTCTCCCCCACGCCTTATAGAAATCCTCAAAACCCTAATGCAGGCGCAGGCGCAAATCTAGCTACACCAGCATTTATGCCATACAGACTCTTCCAGCGCCGCACTAAAATCCCTTTGGCGCACCTAAACTCAATGATGCATCCCGTGAGCGCGGTTAACACTTCGCTTCACTGGGTGAATTCCCGTGAGCGCGGTGAATAATGAATTCATGATGGTGGTGGCCCACTGCTACAATAAGGACACAAGGTGTGTCGAGAATGAAAAGGGCGAGGTTATAATCAACCTCACTGCCCAACACTTTGAAATAATGTTGGGTATCCCCCACCACCTGCACTTCGTAGCAATAAGCCAAGAAGACTGCATAAAGGCATGGGATGAAAAATGAAGACAAATGCATGCAGCTAATGAATAAAGTATATCTGAAGAATAAGAAGGTAATAACATGGTGGCCGTAGGTTATTCATCGTAGTGACTTATCAGAGGAGCTAAGTGACACCATAACCTTCCTAAGCTGGGTATTTGGGATTCCTCATGCCCATTACTTTCATAAATGGATGCTCAAGTACCTAGAGACAATGAGCAAAAACGTTCAAGATCAACGTTTTGAATGGGCGGAGATCATCAGCAGCACCATCTCCAAACAGCTCTAACAACTCTCAACCACGGGGAGGTTCTACATGAACTCCTACGTGGTCTACGCTGCTGCCTCGGAAAGAGACTATCCAACACTGAGTCGATGTGGGGTATGGCCCCAAGTAATAAAATAAATGAATATTATCCATAGTTGAGACTGGAAAACAACATCCCACAGTTCAGAAAAATCAATGATGCCTTCTTCTATGGCGTCATCTACCTATTGAGGCCCAATATGACTCACGGTCAGACGACCAAGAGCATAGTGACTGCCACAGAGAAGTGTGGAGCGTTATTTACGTAATTCCCCACTTTCACTTATCTCAGAGCCGTGAACTTCTTGGGGGAGCCCACCAAGTTACCGAGATATGCAAGCCCTAAGCTAATCCTATTGGAGTTGTCCAGACAGATCATCACATATCATGAGAAGTGCCTGAAAAGAAAGAAGGTTGGAACTCCTTTCCCCCTTGTAGTGGAAAAATACACCTACACTTCTCACACCAAAGCCTGGGAAATGTTTGTGGAGCTAGAATTGCTCAACTTGAAACACAATTTCCCGGCAAGACCGACCTTCGATCCTCGTAATTGCCTCCAAAAGGCAAAGCTCGATCTAATCCACATCCAACAGATCAAGGATATCTACATCAACCAGTATCACGAGGTTGAGCTCAGGAGAAAGGAACACTCCTGCCTAGCCCTAGCAAAAATCATCCAGTATGGTGTGGCCATTGTCCCGAAAGGTTACCAAACAGCTGATCAAGATGTTGATCAGGTCTATCTAGATACGGACGGGGACAATTGTCCATTTGCTGAGATTGACAGAGAAAAGGCACCTCAAACTAATGAGGAAAGAGTCAAAGGCACTTTGTAGCGCACAGAACATTGGTGCAGGTATAACGGTCTCATCTACCTAGGGATAGACTTCACCACATCTCCTTTAGGCAATGCACCTGCCAAGCAAAATAACTTGCCAAAGGGCAAAGGGAAAGACAAAGAAGGGGAATCAAGTGCTACTCAAGAGTAAGCTCCCAAGAGTCCTCCTTCCGCCACCCAGGAGCAGGTCGTATGCCCTATCTCCCTAGAAAAAGAAGTGGCAGTAAGTGTTCCAACGGTCACATCCACTCAGATGGGATTCGTCTTGGAGAAAATTGATAAAATCAAGGAGGAAGCCTTGGATGCAATGCATCAAATGGATCAGATTCTCCTAAGAATGTCTCCAGGCTTGCTCACCCCATCATACGCCTTGAGGAAGGCAGATGACACTATTCGGATCTTTAAGGAGATCATGTCGCAAGGGCTAGGGTTAGAAGTGACTTTTGATGCAAAATCTATCAACAACCTTCTAGCCTGCCGTGATTTTTTTGGATACCTGATGGAGGCAGGTAATGAATACTTCAAGCTCCTAGAGAGACTCAGAGATGAACGGGAGACTTGTGAAGTCATCGGCGATCACACCAAGGGTCCTGCTCAAGATCAACTTCAACCGATGGTTAGCAAATTCATGGAGTATCGGGCTCAATTCAACATTTCCTCTCCTGAGCAGAAGCTGGATACTCCCTTCCAGCTGCGGGACGATGACGAATAGGATCCTTCCTCCTAGGATGTTCTCTTTTTGGTAATATTTAAAAGTTTGTTGGCACAAATGATGACATCATCCATGTTGCACCATGAGATGTTGTCATCCACCAAATTGCCCAAAGTCAACAGTTGACTTTTAGATATTTTGTAATTAGTTATTGGTTTCTTTTTGCCTTCTCTCTCCTTCTTCTTCTACATATACTTGGATATTTGTTATATTCATGTGGTGGACATTTTTTAGATGAAAAATAGAAGTGAGAAGAAAAGGCTTTGTAATTTTTGTAACAGAAGAAAACATTAATACAAATATTGATACTTTGTGTTGAATACATGTGTTATGTGCATTAGACCTTTCTTATGTCAGATCTGTGTGTTTATTCTATTAGATCTATCTCTACTTTTTTGTCATTTGCTCATCAGTATTGCTTTGTTTGTTTATGCAAGTAGGTTTGGCTCTGTTTATTACCAATCCCAAAACATAAACCTTTTGACCTTTCTGCTTTGGAATTCATTTCTTTTCTCCCTTTAGAACTATCATATCTCCTCTCTTCCCTTCGTCCCTTTCTGCTCACAATCGGAAATACCCCGACTGGGATGAGATCCCAAACCCCTGAAGGTAGAATACTGTAAGACTTGCGCAGATTTCTGCTGGTAGAATATCAATAAACCAGTTTCACTTTGTTGTCTCAAAGATGGGCTATGCCCTGCACACTGTTGGCTTGATTATCCATAGATCTGCCCAACCGACAGATTTTCAGACCAACATATTCATCTTGGATTATCAGTGACATCTGGTGTAGTGAAGCGAATTTTATGTAACACACAACGAGGGTTTTGGACCACCATTTGAACCTGTAAAACTCATTTTTGGACCTCCTGCACATACCATAGCGCCCATACTACATACCAGGGTGCCCATAGGCACCCCAGTCCTTCTCTAGGTTCCCCATTCCATAGAATCAGTCTAGATCTATCCTTTTTAGGATCTATGCACAATCATTATTGCTTCTAGATTATTCTATTTATTCTACGACACAGTATAATGAGCTCAGCACTTCCTCACTCTTCTTACATATTAGGATTTTTATTTACATTAGCTTAGTTACTTGGATCATTTTATGCAGTCATTTACTGCATTTATTTATTGGATTTACATGTTGTTCTAGATTATATTAACTATCATATATCCACATTTTTAGTTAATCAAAAATATGTAAGAGTGGATAACCAATAGCGACAAGAAGCATGATAGAACATGCGCTTATGCTAAATCTAAATATATACCAGTGTTATGATATAAAAAAATTAATTATATATTTAATCCAAGAAAACAATAAATTTGAATTTGAAATCCTAGTTGCAAATGAAAAGATAAAATACTTAGTTGATTCGTAATGATGTCGAAGGTGTGTACAGCTAGAAAACTACTAAAACGGAGAGGGAGGATGTCGCAATTAGACCCAAAAATTACAAAAGTGTTGGAAATTTCAAGACTAGGCACCGATGGAGGGTTAGGGGTGCATGGGGCATCAAGGACCTATTCTGGGTGCTTATGACTACTCATAAGCTGCGAAACTCAGTTCCATAGGGTCGTAATATGTTCCTTGTTTTTCACATGTATGTCATTGGACTTTGTTGTTGTTCACCTAAAACCTGCGATAAGAAAAAATCACCTACAACCCCCAAACTACATCAGATCCGAAAAAAGAAATATGCAAAATGGGAGTTCAGACTATCCTCAGTTGTTAGTAAAGTGAACTTACGACCGAGAGCTACACTACGTTGCAGAGCCCATTTAGTTTTATGTGTGTGTGTGAAGAAATATGCTGCTGATTTTTGTCAGAAAATCGGTAAGTACAACCAAAAAGAATTTTTAAATCTGCTCTAGAAACATTGCAGATCTGAAAGATACACTGGCAGGTGAACCATTTACTCATAGCAGGAGAGCTGGAAGAAAAGAGGGTCATGTATCTAACAGAGCTGGAAGAAAAGAGAGTAAAAGTGGTCGAAAGGATCACTGAACATCAGAATCAAGTCAAGAGACTGTTGGATAAGAAGGCCAAGCAGAGAGATTTTCAAGTGGGAGATTTCATCCTTTTGTGGGACAAGCGAACAGAGCCAAAGGGCATACACAGAAAATTTTATTCTCTATGGAGAGGACCTTTCAAGATCAAACATCTCAATGGAGAGAATAGCTTCTATCACTTGTACCTGGATGAAACTGAGCTCCCGCTTCTCTATAGCGGGCAACATCTCAAAATATTTAGGAAGTAGAGCTTGCTCTCTTCTTTGTGCAATATGCTTTAGTTGTGTGTTTGTTTTTGTCATGTGCTTGTTTTTGTTTGTTGTGTGTTTTCCTTTTTTCGCCCTTGTTTTTGACTCGGTAACCCAATGGATAGGCGCATGTTGATATGGGATTCTCTACCCTTGAACTCCGCTTAAAGATAGTCCCCAGAAAGAGCCAGTTGTTATCCTGTAAAATTAACAAGGGTAATTTTATAGGTAACCATACCAAAATTTTGTTTTGGTTCCCCGCCTAGGTCCCTTAACATTCGGATTGGCATAAAATCCCTTTCCGGAAAATCTAGTTTTTCGAACTTAGTCATTTTGGTCCTTTTTGGCTCAGCACAGATTTTACTCGTGCAACATCAAATGAATTTGCACCCCCTTCTATTCCTTTGGTGCATCCTTTGGAGTGTCGACATTATAAATGTTGTGCCTTCCCATGTTGTTGCATTCTCACCTGTGCCAAGGCGCATGAGCCACCTTGTAAACATTAAAATTGTTGCGCCCCCGAATGGTGCGCCAAAGCGTTAAAAAGCCCATGTCGACAGTCTTGAATCCGCACCAATGGCACAAATAATTTCATGTTGGCATATGTTTTGGTGCACCCTTTGAAAAAGTTGGTGGCGCATTTATTACGCCTTTCGCTATAAATAGGTGCATATGACCTGTCATTTTCACGATTGAAAACATGTGAAAAAGTTAATTCCTCTGCACCTGTCAGCGCTTCTGTCATCTCCATGTCACTTTACGTCACATTCGTGGACCCCGTATTGTTTCTCCCATTCTAAATATTCCTGGTAAGTGGTCTTTTCTTTTCTTGTGGTGGTTATTTGTGGGTTTTCTGTATTGTTTTCAGAGGTTGTTAAAAAACAAAGAAATGAATCTAAAGAAATAAAACACAACCTCTAACCCGTTTTGCAATCTTCTCTCACCCCAAACTGGTTTTACCCTCCTTCCTGATCTGCTGGCCTAAAGGGGTTTGTCTCAGAAATGAATCCAGGATCTTCTTTTCTCTATTCTCCTCACTACCTAAAATTATTTTGAAAGAGGCCAAAAAACCACAAACCTATCCGAAAAGGAGAAAATCTAAAGTTAACATATCTAAAGCCACGGCTTTTTCTTTGGCGTAAACAAACTCACTGTTGCACAAAACACAGTTGCACCATTAGGTGCACTGTCCCCGCCTGCAGCACGTTTCTCCCCCACGCCTTATAGAAATCCTCAAAACCCTAATGCAGGTGCAGGCGCAAATCCAGCTACACCAGCTTTTATAGCATACAGACTCTTCCTGCGCCGTGCTAAAAGCCCTTTGGTGCACCTAAACTCAATGATGCATCCCGTGAGCACGGTTAACACTTCGCTTCACTGGGGGAATTCCCGTGAGCGCGGTGAATAATGAATTCATGATGGTGGTGGCCCACTGCTACAATAAGGACACAAGGTGTGTCGAGAATGAAAAGGGCGAGGTTATAATCAACCTCACTGCCCAACACTTTGAAATCATGTTGGGTATCCCCCACCACCCGCACTTCGTAGCAATAAGCCAAGAAGACTGCATAAAGGCATGGGATGAAAAATGAAGACAAATGCATGTAGCTAATGAATAAAGTATATCTGAAGAATAAGAAGGTAATAACACGGTGGCCGTAGGTTATTCATCATAGTGACTTATCAAAGGAGTTGAGCGACACCATAACCTTCCTAAGCTGGGTATTTGGGATTCCTGATGCCCATTACTTTCATAAATGGATGCTCAAGTACCTAGAGACAATGAGCAAAAACGTTCAAGATCAACGTTTTGAAGGGGCAGAGATCATCAGCAGCACCATCTCCAAACAGCTCCAACAACTCTCAACAACGGGGAGGTTCTACATGAACTCCTACGTGGTCTATGCTGCTGCCTCGGAAAGAGACTATCCAACACTGAGTCGATGTGGGGTATGGCCCCAAGTAAAAATATATGAATATTATCCATAGTTGAGACTGGAAAACAACATCCCACAGTTCAGAAAAATCAATGATGCCTTCTTCTATGGCGTCATCTACCTATTGAGGCCCAATATGACTCACGGTCAGACGACCAAGAGTGTGGTGATTACCACAAAGAAGTGTGGAGCGTTATTTACGCAATTCCCCACTTTCACTTATCTCAGAGCCGCAAACTTCTTGGGGGAGCCCACCAAGTTACCGAGATATGCAAGCACTAAGCTAATCATATTGGAGCTGTCCAGATAGTTCATCACATAACACGAGAAGTGCCTGAAAAGAAAGAAGGCTGGAACTCCTTTCCCCCTCGTAGTGGACAAATACACCTACACTTCTCACACCAAAGCCCGGGAAATGTTTGCGGAGCTGGAATTACTCAACTTGAAACACAATTTCCCGGCAAGGCCGACCTTCTATACTCGTAATTGCCTCCAAAAGGCAAAGCTCGATTCAATCCTCATCCCACAGATCGAGGATATCTACATCGACCTGTATCACGAGGTCGAGCTATGGAGAAAGGATCACTCCCGCCTGGCTCTAGCAAAAATCATCTAGTATGGTGTGGCCATTGTCCCGAAAGGTTACCAAACGGCTGATCACGAAGTTGATTAGGTCTATCTAGATACGGACGGGGACAATTGGCCATTTTCTGAGATTGACAGAACAAAGGCACCTCAAACTAATGAAGAATGAGTCAAAGGCACTTTGCAATGCACAGAACATTGGTGCAGGTATAACGGTCTCATCTACCTAGCGGTAGACTTCACCACATCTCGTTTAGGAAATACACCTGCCAAGCCAAATAAATTGCCAAAGGGCAAAGGGAAAGACAAAGAAGTGGAATCAAGTGCTACTCAAGAGCAAGCTCCCGAGAGTCCTCCTTCCGCCACCCAGGAGCAGGTCGTATGCCCTATCTCCCTAGAAAAAAAAGTGGCAGTAAGTGTTCCGACAGGCACATCCACTCAGGATGTCGCCACTGCTCTAACTGTTGAAGTTCCTACCATCCCATCTCCTACTCCTCCTTCCCCTCCTCGTGTCACTCAAGTAACCACTCCTTTGGTAGTGCCTTCTCCCCCATCTTCTACTATTCCCCCTTCCTCTTCCTCCATCTTCTCTTCCCTCGCGGAGCTATCCCCCAGTATTTCTTCCCTCATCTCTCAGATCCCTTGCACCCCCGCAGTTTCTTCTCCTAAAGTGACTCCTACCCCTGTGAGCGCTGGAGTTTCGGCTTCTTTATCAATGCTGCTGCCAAGCATCTCTACCCATTTCCCCTTGTTCACTGTAGCTGTCCCTTCTTCTGCCTCCGTTCCCTCTTCTCCCTCTGGTCCCACTCCCTTGAGTCCAGAATGGATCTCCAAGCACCTGAGCCAGCATAAGAGGAAAGTCTCTATTGCACCTATGGACTTCTCCATCATCCCAAAAAAAGGAGCTAAGAAGCAAAAGCCCATAACCCGCTTCTCTCAGAGTGCTTCAGGTGAAAGGGTAATGGAGATCGTGTATCCTGATCCCACAAAAGATAAAAAGGATCTGTCTCCTACAGATTATATGGTGACGCAAGTCACGATGGGAACATCCTCAGAAATCCTACATGGAGAGGCCCTATCTGCAGTGGATGACATTTGCAAAAAGCTTCAGGAAGCAAAGGAAGAGAAGAGGATACTGAAAGAGTAGAATAGACACCTTCTCCAAGCCCTGCAGAAAATGGGCAGTGCACCTCCTACAACTACCACTGAAACTCCTGAGGCCCTTAGCCAGGAAAATATAAATGAATACGCCAAGATTGGCGAACAAGGCATGGCAGTATCCACCTTGAGGGACCAGATCCTCAAAGATAGTGAGGAAGTAATCGTAAAGTTCACAGAGCTATATCAGAATATTGGTCAGGCTAACAAGGACCTCCAGGTGATTGCGAGACCTATCTCCCAAGAGTTGGACCATGATAGGTTACAACATGAGACGTTCCAGAAGATGCTCGACTGACCAGCTGATGACTTAGTGAAATTTGGCGTATTCAATCACCCCAGAGCACCCAACAAAGTCCTTGCTGCTTTCGACTATCGGGTCGATCAGATGGGATTCGTCTTAGAGAAAATTGATAAAATCAAGGAGGAAACCTTGGATGCAATGCATCAAATGGATCAGATTCTCCTAAGAATGTCTCCAGGCTTGCTCACCCCATCATATGCCTTGAGGAAGGTAGATGACACTATTCAGATCTTTAAGGAGATCACGTCGCAAGGGTTAGGGTCAGAAGTGACTTTTGATGCAAAATCTATCAACAACCTTCTGGCCTACCGTGATTTTGTTGGATACCTGATGGAGGAAGGTAATGAATACTTCAAGCTCCTAGAGAGACTCAGAGATGAATAGGAGACTTGTGAAGTCATCGGCGATCACACCAAGGGTCCTGCTCAAGATCAACTTCAACCGATGGTTAGCAAATTCATGGAGTATCGGGCTCAATTCCACATTTTCTCTCCTAAGTAGAAGCTGGATACTCCCTTCCAGCTGCGGGATGATGACGAATAGGCTCCTTCCTCCTAGGATGTTCTCTTTTTGGTAATATTTAAAAGTTTGTTGGCACAAATGATGACATCATCCATGTTGCACCATGAGATGTTGTCATCCACAAAATTGCCCAAAGTCAACAGTTGACTTTTAGATATTTCGTAATTAGTTATTGGTTTCTTTTTGCCTTCTCTCTCCTTCTCCTTCTACATATACTTGGATATTTGTTATATTCATGTGGTGGACATTTTTTAGATGAAAAATAGAAGTGAGAAGAAAAGGCTTTGTAATTTTTGTAACAGAAGAAAACATTAATACAAATATTGAGACTTTGTGCTGAATACATGTGTTATGTGCATCAGACCTTTCTTATGTCAGATCTGTGTGTTTATTCTGTTAGATCTATCTCTACTTTTTGTCATTTTCTCATCAGTATTGCTTTGTTTGTTTATGTAAGTAGGTTTGGCTCCATTTATTACCAATCCCAAAACATAAACCTTTTGACCTTTCTGCTTTGGAATTCATTTCTTTTCTCCCTTAAGAACTATCCCATCTCCTCTCTTCCCTTCGTCCCTTTCTGCTCACAATTAGAAATACCCCGACTGGGATGAGATCCCAAACCCCTGAACGTAGAATACTGTAGGACTTGCACATATTTCTGCTGGTAGAATAGCAATAAACCAGTTTCACTTTGTTGTCTTAAAGAGGGGCTATGCCCTACACACTGTTGGCTCTTCTATCCATAGATCTACCCAACCGACAGATTTTCGGACCAACATATTCATCTTGGATTATCAGTGACATCTAGTGTAGTGAAGCGAATTTTATGTGACACACAACGAGGGTTTTGGACCACCAGTTGAACCTGTAAAACTCATTTTTGGACCTCCTGCACATACCATAGCGCCCATACTACATACCAAGGTGCCCACAGGCACTCCAGTCCTTCTCTAGGTTCCCCAGTCCATAGAATCAGTCTAGATCTATCCTTTTTAGGATCTATGCACAATCATTATTGCTTCTAGATTATTCGATTTATTCTACGACACAGTCCAATGAGCTCAGCACTTCCTCACTCTTCTTACATATTAGGATTTTTATTTACATTAGCTTAGTTACTTGGATCATTTTATGCAGTCATTTACTGCATTTATTTATTGGATTTACATGTTGTTCTAGATTATATTAACTATCATATATCCACATTTTTAGTTAATCAAAAATATGTAAGAGTGGATAACCAATAGCGACAAGAAGCATGATAGAACATGCGCTTATGCTAAATCTAAATATATACCAGTGTTATGATATAAAAAAATTAATTATATATTTTATCCAAGAAAACAATAAATTTGAATTTGAAATCCTAGTTGCAAATGAAAAGATAAAATACTTAGTTGATTCGTAATGATGTCGAAGGTGTGTACAGCTGGAAAACTACTGAAACGGAGAGGGGGGATGTCACAATTAGACCCAAAAATTACAAAAGTGTTGGAAATTTCAAGACTAGGGCACATATGGAGGGTCAGGGGCGCATGGGGCATCAAGGACCTATTCTGGGTGCTTATGACTGCTCATAAGCTGTGAAACTCAGTTCCATAGGGTCGTAATATGTTCATTTTTTTTCACATGTATGTCATTGGACTTTGTTGTTGTTCACCTAAAACCTGCGATAAGAAAAAATCACCTACAACCCCCAAACTACATTAGATCTGAAAAAAGAAATATGCAAAATGGGAGTTCAGACTATCCTCGGTTGTCAGTAAAGTGAAATTACGATCGAGAGCTACACTACATTGTAGACCCCATTTAGTTTTATGTGTGTGTGTGAAGAAATCATGCCCTAAGTGGTTCTTGTTCAAGTCACACTTGATAGCAAACAATAGCTAGATGTAGAAAATGTAGATAGATGTGTGCATAAAAGAATAAACTTCCCCTCCTATGAAATGTATGTAGAAAAATGAATTCCCTTGCCCTTGTTTGGATGTTAGATGGATGCTTGAATGCTCTTGATAATTCCTTTGGATGCAACCTTAGGTGGAGATATCAGATGCTTGGTTCTTAGTCCCTTATTATGATCACATGGCTTTGTATTTATCAGATTCCCTTGTTTGAATTTTGTAATTAACCACTAAAAGAATGACTATTAAAAATCATGATCCCTAAATGGCTAGAAAAGACCCAAAAGATGCAAGCAAAGTACAATGACGTAGGGGGCGCCCAAAGGGGACGAGGGCATTGGCGTCTTGGCAGGGCGCTGACATCCAGACTCAGAAATGCCAAAGTATGAAAAGACAGACTGGGAAAGAATGAGTGTAAGACCAAAATAGGAAACAAAGAGCAAGCAAAGATGGCCAAAGATAGTGACCAATTAGTACTTTTATTGCTTAGGAATCATATTAATAAGTATATGTGATCAAGACTAGATAGATACCAAAAGTGCATGATTTAGTATCTACATGGGGGCAAAGGATTCCTATCTTCGTAATTCCTTACCGCTAGACACATCCACTCTCCTTAACAAAGCCACCATAAACATTAACATTGGGACTCCACAAGAGCCTTGTATCCTCAAAGTGGGCCAATCCCTTGATCTTTAAGAGATTAAGTATTTCACTGCTTTCCTCTCTAAATACAGTTAAGGCTTTACATGGTCCTATGCTGACATGCCCAACCTTGATCCCTCTATCGTCACCCACAACATCATCACCCTCCATAATGCTATTTCGGTTAAGCAAAAGCTTCACCACATGCATCCCCACATTGACCTCCTTGTCAAAGAGGATTTGCAACACCTTTTCTCTGCTAACTTCATCATACCTATTGATTATCTGCAATGGGTTTCTAACATTGTACCCATTTTCAAAGCATCAGGAAAGCTTTGTATCTATACCAAATTTCAAGATTTAAATCTCGCTTTCCCTAAAGATGAACTTTCCCCTTCCCAACATCGACCAATTCATTGACCTTACGGCCGGTCATGAGATGTTTTCTCTTATGGATGGTTTTTCCGGTTATAATCATATCCTCATCACACTTGAATACTAGCATAATAATTATTTCATCACTCCTTGGGGGACCTTATGTTATTACGTCATGCCCTTCAGTTTAAAAAATGTGGGGGCCACCTATTAGTGTGACTATGACTTATATCTTCCATGATCTTATTGATAAAATTGTAGAGGACTACGTGTCACGATCTCTTGGGTTAATCCAAACATCGACGAGATCATATTTTTTTCCTTGAAATCCTCTTCGTGCATCTTATCCAATTTTTCCTTCATCTGAATCCAGCCAAGTGTGTGTTTGGAGTTCTACCTGGAAAACTCCTTGGCTTCATCATTTCTATTAGGGGTATTGAATTTGACCCCACAAAAATCAAGGCCATCCTTGAGATGCTTCCTCCTTCTAATCTAAAACAACTTTGCAGTCTTCAAGGCTGACTCCCATTAATATGTTACTTCATCTCACAACTCTCTGACCATTTACCAACATTTTCACCATCTTCTTTGTAAATACATCAACTTTAATTGGGATGAAAATTCCAAAAGTCCTTTAATGATCTCAAGCACTATCTTCTATCCCCACCTATGCTCACACCTCCACGTAAGGGGGATCCTTTTTATCTTTACATCTTTGCCACCAATCACACTTTGGGTGTCATGTTGGCACACCACAATGAGCAGGATATGGACTAGGTCTTCTATTACATCAATCGCACCCTTCATGAATATGAGACTCGTTACACTAAAGCTGAAAAAGTTGTGTTGTGCTCTCTTTTTTTCCACCTCTAAACGTTGTCATTATATCCTTAATCACAAAACCTATGTCATCACTAACTTTCATCCTATCAAAACCATGCATTCAAAACCTTATCATAATGATTACATCACTTGATGGCTCATGTTCATGACCGAGTTTGACCTAGAGTTTCATCTCTCAAAAATTTATCAAGGGCCAATCCATATGTTGATCAAATCAGCTAAAGCCCCTCTTCCTGACCAACCATGTTCCTCATGAACAATTTCCTTACAAGTCTATCTTCACCATTGATCATGAATTTTCTCCTCTCCGGATGACACTTTTATTTGATGGATCTAAGTTTTGGCAAGGGGGAGGTGTTAAGGTTTATCATCATTCCTCCTTGGGATACTCTTATCCCCATTGCTATAAAAGCTTAATTTCAAATGTATTAACAATATGGTTGAGTATGAAGCCCTCATCTTGGATCTCTAAACCACTTTTCATGTTTGGCATCCAAATCCTTGATATATACAGTGACTCTCAGCTTATCATCAATCAAGTCAAAGGAACATATCAATGTAAAAACAAAGTCCTTCAAAAATATAAGGACATTGTCGATTTTCTCCTTGAGGATTTCAACTTCTACACCATCCAAATTGTCTCTCTCTCATCTAATCTCTTTGCAGACATGATGAGCATATCTCATGTCTCTCATCCCATGGGCAATAGAGAATCCAACCTATTGTCCATCGTCTTGATCAACCATCTCATGTCCATGAGCTTCCTCATGTCAATCATGTTGACACCAATCAATCGGATCTCTGGTATTCTCAAATATTTGACTATTTGTCTCAATCCAAAATTCCCTCTAACCTATCCAAAAATGGTAGGAGGTCATTTCTTAAAGGTGTAAGCTACTATGTCATCCTTGGTAGGCATACTCTACAAATGTAGTTTTGATGACATTCTTATTGTGTTTCCTTAAATCTCATGAATCTTCTCATGTTATCTAAGAAGTCCACAACGGTATCTGTGGTGGTCATTTTAGTGGTTTGGTTGTTTCCAAACACGTTCTCTGGATGGGTTATGATTAGCCCACCCTAAATCAATATTGTTGTGAGTATGTCAAAAAGTGTGTAAATTTCCAACAACATTCCAATCTGATCCTCATTCCTAGACAGGTCCTATACGACTCAAGATCTTTTTCCCTTCTTGCAATGGGGTCTCGACCTAATTGGAATCATCAATCCACACTCTTCTTAGTGTCATCATTCTATCATCACCAGAACTAAATACTTCACCAAATGGGTGGAAGCCATTCCACTTGCATCCACCAAAGATTAAAAAATCGTTGGATTTTTCTATCAACATATCATCTGTCGCTTTGGCGTTCCTCATAAAATCATCACAGAAACGGAAAGTCCTTCAAAAATAATATCTCAAGAATCTTTGTGAATCTTTCAATATACAATCTTATCTTCTCATCTCCTTAATATCCTCAAGCTAACGATCAGGTTGAAGCCACTAACAAGACTCTTCGTAACATCCTTGCCAAAATTGTTGATAAATCAGGTCGTAATTGGCACCTTCACATCTCCCTTTTCCCTTTGGGCTTATCGGACTAGCATCCACACCTCTATGGGTGCTACTCCTTTCTCTCTCATCTACAGCTCTAAAGTCGTTCTTCCTCTTGAAATTCAAATCCCATCCTTACGGGTTTCCCTTTGTGACTTTGTCTCTGATGAGGACTATTGCTCAATAGCATCTAGTACAACTTGAAATATTTAGATGAACGTCACTTAATTTCTCTTCAACATCATCACATTTATCAAGAATGCATCAAATGTGCCTACAACAAACATCTCAAAGATTGTGAACTTTAATATTGGTGACCTAGTCTTAAAATAAAATCAGAATGTCTCTACTCTAGAAAGGAGCCAATGTGGAAATTTTTCTCCCAACTGGATTGGACCATACATTATCACACATAAGTATGGGTCTGGAGCCTATCGTTTAGCATCTCTTGATGGTAAACCAGAAACAAAACCTCTCAACGCCTTGTAATTGTCGACCTTTCTACTATTAACATACTACCAATGTGATCTTAGCCATATCATAAGATCTTATCTCCATACTAGTCCTTTCCATATCTCATTATAATGATTTGGGATTATGTGGTCTATGATCACTTTCCTTATCTATGACCTTGAATATGGGCACCACAGCTCTATGCATAGCATATTGCTTATGGAAAATTTCCTCCTTCTAGGTGGGAACCCCATAATTGTTACATCCATCACCCTCTTATCTACCTAATGGAACCATGGTAAGGGTCCAAAGGTGTCACTTGTACATATTCTCATCCACTCCCCAAGTGGTTTACTTGGATTTCCCCAAGCTCTATCCTAAAGTCAAAATTCTGGATGGTCATATAAAAATATATCATATCCAAAAAAATAGACTGATCCCTCGAAATATCTATTCATATAAAACAAATATTGTCCAAAGTATAGACTGATCCCTCAAAGGATAGCTATCATGCATATCTTATCATGCCATCTAAAAATTCAAAATTCAAAATCCCAAAGGCAAAATAAAAATGTAGACCACTCCCTCAAAGGATGGCTAATTTCTTATATATGGCAATAAAAGGCTTCCTGCATTGATAACCTTTCAAATATCTAAAATAAAAAGAAAAATATCAAAAGCAAGCATCCTCGGAAAGCTTCTTGCATCGATCAACTTTCCCATCTACAGAAAACTTCCCACATTGATCAGTTTGCACCATATTTCTCAGAGTATGGGCATAGACCTAGGAATACCACCTAAGGAGAACCTATTCTTCCCCATACAAGCTCCATCTTAACCCCTTTTTCATGTCTATAGTAGGTCTATAAGCACACATTCCATCTTTCCCTCAAGATCTTAAGTATGACTAACTATTGTTAGTTATGTGTTAACACCTGTTAATGGTCGCAAGTGCATGGCTTTGTGTTTGTTCCCTTTCACGCATTACCTCCCATCCAGTTCCAAAAACATATTTTCCTACGTACACTCTATGCCCTATGACAAAGTGTACTTCCTCACATTTTGGTCACACTATTAAGGTCACATCTTATCCAATTACATACTCTTAATCCATTTCCACTATATCTTCTCTATCTATTCTAGCTACTCTTATCATTATTTCATATCCATGTTCATAAACATATGTCTAACATCTATATCCAATCTATCAATCCATCATATATTCCTAAATTATCCAAGATCATAAACCATCATATATGTCTAATCATATCTTGAATTCATCATTCCTATCATAATATCAACCATCTAGTCCAATATATATTCCCCATCTCATCACATTCAATACTCTAATCCAATCACATATCTATCTCGCATCTATCATGTCATCTAACATCAATATATATCCATATCATCACATCACAATATAACTCAAATAATAAAAGCATCATCATCAAAATCATATATCATCAAAACATCACATCATGTACATCTAACATCTAACATAAACATAGATCCATAACACAATCAAAATCACATCATATTAACCATCAACACATGTACGCACACAAAAAATCATATATACATATATATATCATCAAAACGTGTCCATACATCCACAATAGGCCTCTATGGGATCTATTTAAAAAATCTATACATCATAAAATCATATATACGGACATTCACCCACTAATCAGTGAACTGTAGATCAGACAATCTAAGTATCAAACCTTTACCCTTGGGGAAGGAACGCTGCACATATATCTGTCCATCATCTCCTCCATCATCTAGACCTAGATCTTGCCTCGGTTGTGCCACACTAGTTGTGCTCCCGGATGGTGCTAGGTCATGCTGAGCTCCCTACTCTCCACTCCCCTTCTAGGTATGTTTGCATATCACGGACACATCTGGTAATCAGCGTAACTATGCACTCATAGTAGTGTGCCTCTACCCAGTGCCTTATACTTATCTAGTGATACAGTACTTGGAACTGGGCCATCTGTCTAGCTCCCTATGAAGTCACTGGTGCCTCACTCCCTGATGTTGCAATCAGAGGTCCAAGATCTCCAAATCTAGCCCTATAGGCCTCCCTCTATTTATGATACATGTCTCAATATTGTATAGCAGGTATCTCTCCTAGAATAAATCTTATAGCCTCCTGACGAGCTGCATCCAACTCCACCTGTAAATAGGCTATCTCCACTTTCCCCCTCCATCTCCACCCTCCTCTCCTCCAGGTGATCCTCCTCCTCTCCTGTAGGTATCCTCCTCCTCATCTAATTCTAGCTCTACCCTCTCCTCTACTACCTAGGCTACCCATGCCTCTATCATCCACTCTACAAATCCTACCCCTACTCCCACATCATCATCACTATCCCATGGGTACTCTTGCCTCCTCCAATGGATTGGCCATCACAGAATAGGTAAGTCCCTCTCTGCCTCATCCTCATCTATATCTAATAGGAGCCCACAACACTATTATGTACAACCCCAAACTACCTCATCACTCATGGAAACTGAAATGCCTCCACCATCTCTAGACCTCCATCCTACCCATCTGACTCCTCTCATGATAAATAACTTGGATATCTATGCCTGGCTATGTAGGAAAACCTCAGTATGGCCTCCATCTGACTTGATTCCACATCCAATCCACCTAACCTCTCTATATATCAATCCTCTCCTCTCTCTCCCCTCTGTCTCCATGGGCTTGGTCATGCCTTGGTTGGACCTCCATCTCAAGAATCCAACAGGTAACTCCATATGGTCCCCAGTCACCAATGGAAGCCCTAGCGGCCTAATCACAACTATGTGCTCATAATCCCAGTAGTGTAGTAAAAACCCCACATCTAATCTAGATCTCTCTCCGTAGCATACATCCATAGATCATGATATGTATAAGCCAATAATGTTGTACCAAATGATAACACTATCCTGTGCTCCACTATGTCTACGAGCACCCCCGCTAATGTCCATGGAAATCTAGCTCCACCAAAATCTGGTAGCGCATAACATGAGATTGTCATCATAACCAAACATATCAACCTACTCTATAGTGTCCCTAGCTCATATCGTGCCTCTATATGAAATGCCCCTGATGTAAATGTGATCTTGTGGGGTATCGGATCCAAATAGCCATGTCAATACACCTAATATCCTCTCCAGATGTAATAGGATCTATTGGCTTCCCCCTTGTATTGGAAGCCTCAAAATACGGTACACATCCTCTAATGTCACCGTCATCTCCCATGTCCTAAACCAGAATGTACTAATCCTCACATCCCACCTCATCAATCAATGCAATCATCAATCCTACATCCCCCAGTATCCTCTGATAATGGTGGAATCCACCTAGTCCTACTACCTCCAAGTGATCCCACTCTACATCAGTCACATCCCCTCTAATATGATCATACATAGTAGAGACTCTATCTCTAAGATATAATGTGTCCCTAGCCTGAAAAATCCAATCAAACAAAATCATGTAAGCAATCAAACATATGTAAATCATCATTTTTCAATTGATCTATTTTAGTCATCTAAAACCTTTATATGCTCAGTCGATGCCGAACCAATTCAGGTTGAACATTTCCAGCTTAGGTCACGGCCCTTTAGGCCCTGGTTCAACAGATGACTGTCTCAAGTCACCACTAACCGCCCTTGGTGCCCATATCAAAATAAAGAAAAAATATAAAAAATAATAAAAATAACTAAATAGCTTAAAAACAAAGCTAGGGCTTAGGCACTTACCATCCTCTGAGTCCTCTGGCACTTCCTCACTGCTCCACCATCTCACTCCAAATCTCCACATTTTTCACTCAGAGCTCTTGATCGAAAAATTCACATAATGCAAATGAGCTTAGTTCGTTGTCTCCGCCGCTTATATAGGCCACTGACCTAGGTGTTGTTGCCACTGGTGTTAGTCATCGTCGATAGTCATCTGTCGACCCAATCCCAGTCGCCACTGACCCAACTAAGTCACTGTCATCGACCTAACCCCTAATTTTCAATCCCCATTATATCTTTCACCTAATCCCTCTTCCAAATTATGTTTTCTTCCACTTTTGACTTGTGTGTTGTTCATAACACACCTTTATTTGTCCTATTGGACTTCCATCAATATCTCCAATCTCATTATCACATCCTTAATCACATCAAGCAACCCACTATACGATCATCTTCATGTCCGTCTTGGGACACCATATTTCATCTGTAAGCCCACCGATTGTGGCCATATTTTATCCTTCATCCCACCTGGATGCATATTTTTGATTCCTCATATATGAAGGATATCACATTTTATTTTTCCCTTGGTATTTTGTCAATACCATTGTCTTGACCATCCTCGCATTTGTTTGTGCATACTTTTGATGTATGCCTTTGACCCATTGGTCCCGTTGCTTGCACATCCATCCAAGTGGATTCCCATTGGACTCCCTCCATATTGTCTATGATTTTTTCTGACTCACAAGTCCATAGGACATTGTCGTCGTCTCCATTGAGGTCGTCTTTTGTTCCCTACCGAAGTGATTCCAAAATCACCGCCATATTTTTTGTTTTTGTTTTTTGTTTTGATCTTTCTCCACTTGGGGCATCTTCTTTCATCTTCTCTCTTTTCTCATCCTTTCCACTCTTTATCCCTTCATCTATCTCTTTCAAACTCATGTAATCAATTCCTCTTCGTTTCATCAATCCCTAGTTTGAGGGGGAGCGTACCTCCATCATTATCTTCTATCACTTCTCATTTTTATCTCATGGCTCACCTGAATGCAAACCACTCAACAAAAAGGGGCAAATGTAGACACCAATTTTTGGTATCCCTTGTCACTCATCTCTCATTTTCAAACCCTTTTATTTTCATTATTCAACCTACATACCTCTCTTCCTCATTCAAATTCCCCCTTTCCCTCCTAAATTCCATTTAGCCCTTTAATTGTTATTTTCCACCTTAATCCTATCCTAATCACATCATTATTTTTTCTTCCCTAAACATCCATAATCACCCTTAACTATCCCCAAACCTATTTATTAACCTATTTTATCCTCCCCAAGCACCCTATTTACCATCCCTAGGTTTTCATCTACCTTCATTTAATGCTTTCTTATCCCCAACCACTCTCTTATCCTTCCAAAGCATCCTTAAATTGTATTCATCACTCGGAACCTTAATCTTACTACATAGGGGCTCTTTACATCAATATAATCAATCTTCCACCACCTAAATCAATGGACTGCCATAGTCACCAGTGACTTATCTGGGTTGTCGTCGACCCTATAAATATGACCAATCCTCTCCTCTCTTTAAGATGTAATTTTGGAGACTTTGAGCTTTCTTGCAATCTTGGCTTCATTTTTTTATTCTTCTTTGCAGCTACTATCACCATCTTGGAGCTACTTTGGGTATATTTTGTATCACCTTTTGAGATTTAAAGTTATCTATTTTCTTAGAATAATTATTTTTCTTGTTTAGATCCCCCATTACCATCCCATCATTATTGTGCATCAACCTTATAGGTTCATCAGCCATCTCAAAGCTCTTCCCCTATATCATTCATCTTCTAATTCTTTCTGTAATTCATCATTTCCATTCATTTTTCATCCATAAAACCCTAGATCCCTCCCAAGTCACTGTCAACCCAACCCATTCGTCATCGACTCAATCTGCATCTATTTGAACTTTTTGTCATCCCTTCTCTCAATTATCTATTTTTTGATCCCACCGCTCCTCAGATCTACTAATATTTCCATTCTGCACACCTGTTGCTTCAGATTTATTTTACATCGCACCCAGTCTCCATCGATCTACCTCATCACCTTTGACCTGGTCAATAATTACTGTTCTCTCGTCAAATTTTCCAATTTTCTCACATTATTTCTATTTCACTCAGATCCATGATCTCTACATCATCTTAGCATCATTTTTAGATTCCATATTAGCTTTAGACCAGTCCTTCATATTTTCCTTTTCTATATTTATTTTTGGCTCATACTACCCCAGTCATCGTCGACTCGATTAGGTTTGTGTTATTGCAGACTCACAGCACCCTTGGATGCAAATCAGGCTTCTAGGTTGATGTTCAGGCATCCAGTGTGATTGCACAACATGGAATCCTTTCTCCAGGCATGGGACTTGTAAAGATGAGAAAAGATTCTCCAGAGAAGGCTAGTTCCTATTCCTCTGTTCAGATGCACAAAAAAAATGCAGAGGGTTTGCTAAAACCTAATCTAACTTGCCAAGGAGACAGGGTAAGAAAATGCATAGAATAAAACCTAAAATACAAAGGTGATGCACCGAGGAATGTTAGACACTCGTTTTGCAAATTTAACACAGACCACATAGATGCAATACAAACACCATGCACAGGTAACCAAACTGCAATAAGAGATCAAAATGACAGCAATGAATACATGAGAGGGTCAAGAGTCAATCACAACACATATATTATTGCTCAAGAGTCGATACAGTACATTGCAGTGGCCAAGAGGCAAAAAAGACTGGCATTGCAACCCATATGGGAGGTTTGAAAGCTCCACAAATTCTCTGGCAAGCGAGGGAATAAGGGAGGATGCAAAACAAAAATGTCCGACCCCTTAAAGGAGCTCCTCTTTACAATATATATCAAGAAATGAGAGAGGGAAGAGAGAGGAAATCCAGAATCTGCCCTAACCACTTCTTGGTAGCATTTAAAATCATCTCATTATGACAGAAGTGGTGGATCCTAGCAAAACGGTGGGCTATCTAACAGGAGCGGCAAGCTGTCTGCTGCATTAAAGTTGGTTGTTGAAGCATTACTTCTGTCTATCACCACGTGTTAGAGACGTTTTCTTAATTTTCTCCCTCCAAACTACACCAAAATGTGAGAATGATCCCAAAATCATGTAGAGAATTTTAACAGCTTTCCGTTGATATAAAGAACGTGCAAATCCGAGCTCTGGATTGAAAGATACGAAGGTCTGAAGATTTAGGGCACAAAACATGCAAGAATAGGTTTTAAAATCTTTTCCCACGCTCTGCCATCTAGACGACACGTGGCAGGCTCTGGTTCACTGAGTAATTTTCTCTCTCCACCTTTTCGCGGGCTTTCCTTTGAAATTTCCTTGTGGGCCCCTTAAACTTGGACACGTGGCACTGTTTCATTGGTTCGGATCAGTGCTCGAAAACTTGCCCCTTTGACTTTTTGGACCTTTTTCCTTGGTGACACGTGTCATGCTGTGATTTGTCCACAGGTCCTGCCGGATTTTCACGTCCACAGCGTCTTTTTGTCCTGGATGTCCCAGTGCTTCGCGGGACAGAATCCTCTGATCCACCTGAAATGGGCTTCCTCGTCCCTTTTCTGCCGGTGACACGTGGCGTGATCTGATTGGCTTTCGGCCCCTTCGGCTATCCGCATCCCACGCATCCCTTTGTCCCACTTGTCCTTGTGCTAAAGTTTCCTGTTTCGGCCAAACTGGCTGGTTCGCATCCTTCGCATCCATCTATCCCAAATGTCCCAGTGTTGTCTGGGATAAATTCTTCCAGTTCGCCTGATTCGGCCGGTTCGCGTCCTCTGCGCACTCTTGCCCCGCTTGCTCCCGGTAAAGGACTTGGACAAATTTTCTTTCTTTCGGCCGATTCGGGCATTTCGCGTCCATTTGTCCCAGATGTCCCTTTTCTGTTTGGGCCGCCTGGAGGCTTTTCGGCCGATCCGCGCCTTACGCGTATAATTGTTCCAACTGTCCCAAAGGTGGCCTTGAGCAGGACTTAGCCAATTTTACGATTTTCCCCTGAATCAATCTATTTGCTTGGAACTAAAAAACTCTGATGCACGTTATCAAATTAACTCTGGGGGGTGAAAATTGGATAGGGGACCCTGGAAACATGATTTTTTGGGGTCACCTGAATGCTAGGTACCAATTTTCAGTGGGACTTTTAGCGATCCATTCTGCATGCATGTTATCAAGCAATTACCCTGGGATGAGCCTGAATTTTGGATAACACACTACATGTCCCCCTTTGGTGAAAAACACTTTTAAATTCCTACTACTGCCTCAGTGCCTAAAATTCCATACCGTGATTTTTATGACTGTAGACTAGATATTCAGGTCACGTTAGCTGACCCATATAATGATGAACCGAAATGAATTACAAAATACAATCAATCAAAACTATTTACCAAATACAGTTACACTTCCCACCATCCCCACTCTCTTTTTAGCAAAATGGGTGTTGAGTTTCTCTTTGTTGTGCAGTTTATTGAGCTCGCTACGAGGAGGATCTTTTGTGCCCATATCCATCATCATCTCATCCATAGCTATCCTTAAACCCTCTCATTATTGGAGTTTTTTGTTTTCTTTATTACCATTTCACTAATCTAAAACCTAAGAGATAAAATCAAATCAACAACTCCATATGATTATTTACATTGTTGAGTGCGAAATGCTAGATCTAATTTACAAGGAGGTATTGTTAGGAACAATACCATCAAAGTGTATTGTGTAATGTCACAACCTGAAATATATTCCTTGTATTGAGGTGAAATCAGAGACGTGGCAAAACCATCTTAGCATGTGGAATTTTCAATATTCATGATCTCTAAAACCAAAGTATCCATCTTTCTTACCCCATTTTCCTCTATCCTTAAAATTATAAATCCCTTAAATTCCTTTCCGCATAAAGGTAGGACGAAATATTACACTTGTGAAATTATTCTGGTAAAAGTAAAGGAGAATAGTGCTATGATTTAATAACAAACCCAATCATGCACACAGATCTAAACAATTCCCCAAAATCTACAGCAGTGGAAGTATAAACTAGAATAATCCAAATCAAAACAAAGTACACACACATAACACAACATGTACCGTGGTTCACCCAATGTGGGCTACGTCCACCAAAGATAGAGATCTCATATATATAATACAACAAGAGTACAAACCAACTCTTCAATACAAGAGTACAATGCATCTCTCCAAGAGTATCTCCTCTCCTCCAGATCTCTAAACGGATCTCCATGAGTGCACTACAACTGTGCCTCCAAACACCACCAGCAGATCTCACATAACCAGGAACTACTGCATCTCTGAACTGCTACCAAGTTCTCTGTGGATCTGCAATCAAGACCTCTCACATGGGTCTACCATATGTGTAACTATGAATGTGCACCAAGAAGTAAGTATGTCTCTCCATCACTGCATAACCTATGCAAACATGAAGACAACCTCCTCTACAATATCTAGATCTACATGGATCAACAATACAATATGATCTCATGGATCTACAATACAAGACTAGATCTACATAGATCTATAATACAAGATCTCACCAACATGTGGATCTACAAGAAGAAACTCTATGTGCTTTGCATACTATGCAAGCCATTACAATGAGACAATAACTATACAAAGGAAATACAGTAGAAGATGTTACCCTCTTCTCACCATTCAGATGTACCTGTTATTTCCTTCTGTCCAGCTCCTTTCCATGGAGACTCTGTCTTCATGTAACCTGTTCTTTCTTTCTCTTCTTCTTCTTCTTTGTCTTCATCCTCTCAATCTAGGAGAATCAAGGATCTAATTCAATCCTTCTCTTAATTCTCTTTCTAACCCTAGCTTTCATGCTTATATAGTCATATATAAACTTAGGGCACTTAGCCATGCAATTACAATCCAATAGATCTACTTTAATGCTAAAAATAGATTTAATTCCCGAGAGTTAATTAAAACTTTCTCACACAGGTAACCGACAGGTTAACCCTGAACTGATTAGTTCCTGACCTGACCGATGCCAGTTAGGTGACCGACTGACCATGGTTAATGACCCATAACCGATGGACTGGTTTACTGGTTTTAGCCTGACCGACACCGGTTACTGTCAGAACCAGTAACATGTAAAACATGTAATCTTTGAAGCAATTCAGCTCCACAACCTAACAATCTCCCACTTGGAGATAAATTGTTGAACCTTTGTACCTGTACCTGTACCTGTATCACCATCCTCTACACACCATGAAGACCATCTATTCTTTCCTTCAACAATTCTCTCAAAAATAAAACCAGGAAGATCAAACCATCTTCTCAAATTAAGAAGATAAAAAACTCATGACTTACCAAAGACCTGCACAAAGCTACTACTGATTCGTGATAACCGAGCTATCCATACATCAAGCTCCCACTGAATCATAACACCAAGCCTCTCATGCAACCAAGCCATCATGACTAACACACCTGCAAGAGCTCCCACTCAAACTGAAGTACTGAGCTTCAACTGCAACCATAGCCATACCTGTAAAACCAACCATGTTCTCCATCCATCTATCCATGTCTCCATGCAACCACCAATGCAACTGTCCAAAGACAAGTCAAACTGGAATATGTGAAAGCAAAACAAGATCCTAGGTAAAAACAACCCTGAATGAGTTCTACATGCAACAGTGGGTGATCAATCCACAAACACCTGCATAACTCAAAGAAATCCAAACACTGCAATCTACAAATCCAACCCTGCATAAACAACTAGCATGTCCAAGACATTCATCTGTAGATAACATACCTATCAAGGAGTAACATAGTAATCAAGAGGAAATACAAACATCCCCTACTCATGCTCAAGGCATCTAAACTGTGCTCATAGGCATCCATGTGCAAATCAAACATCTGCATCATCATAGACTCACAAAACTGAATCTATCCACATGTATAAACTCACCTATACATCCATCCATATCATCAGGCTCTCCAGAAGCTGCCAAGTCTCTCACCGACTAACTCCAAAGCCATATATGAATCTTGTGCTCATCAATGTCAATAAAAACAACCATGCTAAACCATGCAACTAATACCAAGTGCAAATACCAACAAACATGTCATCAACATACTGCACACAAACCAACCAAGATGAAAGAAAAACAAGGGCACCATCTAAAAATGGTAAATAAACATTGTTGTCAAACCTGTGACCAAACCGACCACGGTTTCCCCTAACCATGACCACTAGTCACTTCTATGACCGACCATGGTTACCAGATGACCGACCACGGTTAATCACTAACCGACACCGGTCTCTGTAACAGTCATATTTTCTCTTTTTTAACCCTTAAAACTCTGAAAATTTCTCTATCATCTAAAATCAGCTGAATCTAACCATCAACTGTAATCCCTAAGGAATATCCAGGCACCATAAAATAAACCAAAAGTGACATCACAAAGCAATAAACTCAATATACCTGCAAATCCGTGACTGCCCTCCAAAACCAACTAGTGCCTCTGCCACTCTGAATAGTAGCAATCTCCTCTCACTCTGCATGTGCATCATGTATCCAATCCTGCAATGCCAACAACCATGACTTGCTCCCACTGAACACGAAATTCCCTGCACTGCCTCTAACACCAAGCTCAAAAGCTAATATGTCAGTGAGAAATAAAACCAGATGAAAGAAAATATAAACTGATTCCCTTCTTATCAAAGAATACTTCTACATCACAGAAGTTTGGACTTCTTGTGAAGTAGGTGAATCAACTTCTTTTCATCCTGTGTACTCAACATCTTTCGTTACCTGCAACTGTGTCTAACCATGACTTTTCATTGAGGATCTCATCCTTAGACTAGATATCCTTGTCCTCAAGATTCCACACAACCGGGAAATAAAAGTCAAACAACACCAAAAAACATGGTGTAAATCTGTGCACACTATCCAAACATAATATCAGTTGCTCCAAACAAAAGAAATAAAACATGAATCATATAGAGATACCTGACTCAAAGTCTCACTGGACTAACCAAGCCAACTCCATCCTCTTTCTGATCCAAACATTGAAGTGATCTACACCATTTCTGCCATATACACATGTGCAAGAAACTCAATCCTCCAAAATAGGACACTGAACCATCCATGCCCTCTTCTACTATAAGAAACCCTGTGCAAACTCATTGTCACAGAGACCAACCATGGTTCGCTGACCGGTACCGGTTACCCTCTGTGACCGATGTTGGTTCCCTGATCAACATCGGTGCTGCTGGAACTAACACAACGCCCCAAAATTGGCATAGGTCACCAAACCAGGTGCCTACTCTGACCAAATCCGATAGTTGTGTTGAGCCAGTCATTTCAAGAAGCACCCAACCTTGCACAAAAACTTAACAACAATAATACATGCAATAAAACTGCACCAAGATGAAATACATCACCTTACCAGCACCAAGATACTCAACCACATCTTCAACTGAAGAACATGTTTCTCTGATGGAAACCTCGTCTTCATTCTGTGCTACTGTATTCAGCTTCTCTAATGAAGCCCATGCATCTAACTGCACCAAAGGATGCATAACTACTCCTTTTCTCTCATTCTCAGATCTAGATCTACAATCCCAAACATGCATGTGCAACCAAAATAATATAAGCACTGCAATACCAAGATAAAACCATACCTCAATAACCAGATCTGCAATCTGACCAACATGCTTGTGCCTCCAAGAACTGGGGACACCTCAGCAAACAAGATACATTCCATGCATCTTCTTAATTCTTCAGATATGTGATTTTCTATTTAAAACTAGGTTGCCCAGTAACCGACCACGGTCACCCTGTAACCGACCACGGTTACCCTCACCCTCACCCTGCCGACATCGGTTGCCACTTAACCGATGCCGGTCACTATAATTTCCAGCAACCTTACTCTTCCAGCTCCCACTTGAGATTGAATCTCTTCCTGTGATCTTCACATCAAGAAAAACAAACCCTACTCTCATACACCTGTCAGTAAACCACTAACAATATACTGAAGCAAAACCTTGCTCTGAAATAACCAAGCTAACCAAGATAACAAGCTCTGATACCAGTTGTTGGGAATTTGGGACTGCGGAATAGTGCTATGATTTAATAACAAACAAAATCATGCACACAGGATCTAAACAATTCCCCAAAATCTACAGTAGTGGAAGTATAAACTAGAATAATCCAAATCAAAACAAAGTACACACACATAACACAACATGTACCATGGTTCACCCAATGTGGGCTACGTCCACCAAAGATAGAGATCTCATATATATAATACAACAAGAGTACAAACCAACTCTTCAATACAAGAGTACAATGCATCTCTCCAAGAGTATCTCCTCTCCTCCAGATCTCTAAATGGATCTCCATGAGTGCACTACAACTGTGCCTCCAAACACCACCAACAGATCTCACATAACTAGGAACTACTGCATCTCTGAACTGCTACCAAGTTCTCTATGGATCTACAAACAAGACCTCTCACATGGGTCTACCATATGTGCAACTATGACTGTGCACCAAGAAGTAAGTTTGTCTCTCCATCACTGCATAACCTGTGCAAACATGAAGACAACCTCCTCTACAATATCTAGATCTACATGGATCAACAATACAATATGATCTCATGGATCTACAATACAAGACTAGATCTACATAGATCTATAATACAAGATCTCACCAACATGTGGATCTACAAGAAGAAACTCTATGTGCTTTGCATACTATGCAAGCCATTACAATGAGACAATAACTATACAAAGGAAATACAGTAGAAGATGTTACCCTCTTCTCACCATTCAGATGTACCTGTTATTTCCTTCTGTCCAGCTCCTTTCCATGGAGACTCTGTCTTCATGTAACATGTTCTTTCTTTCTCTTCTTCTTCTTCTTTGTCTTCATCCTCTCAATCTAGGAGAATCAAGGATCTAATTCAATCCTTCTCTTAATTCTACTTTCTAAACCCTAGCTTTTATGCTTATATAGTCATTTATAAACTTAGGGCACTTAGCCATGCAATTACATCCAATAAATCTACTTTAATGCTAAAAATAGATTTAATTCCCGAGAGTTAATTAAAACTTTCTTGCACAGGTAACCGACACCGGTTAACCCTGATCCAACGCGGTAACCTGGACTGACTGACGGTTAACCCTGACCGACGCCAGTTAACCCTGATCCAGCAGGATTACTTTTCCTGACCTGGACTGACCGATGTCCGTTATTATTGACTAACCCTGACCGATGATGGTTAGCCCTGACCGACGCCGGTTACTGTCAGAACCAGTAACATGTAAAACATGTAATCTTTGAAGCAATTCAGCTCCACAACCTAGACCTAGTGGGCATCGACTTAGAGTGCCATGATGACATCGATTAGAAAAAATAAGGAAATAATTGTGTTCATACTTTTTCCCGGTCGAGGATTTTGTAGAACTTGGCATCGTGTATGTTTGTATTTTTGGACCCTTTTCTGTAACCAGAGGAAGTGAGTCCCCCAAGTGGTACTCCTTGTATCCTTTCCCTGAAGTGATTATGCCCCGCTCCTTTATTTGTGACCATAAAGGTGGAAAATGGTGAAGGTCAACAGTAGGATTATGACCATGAACATGACGAAACAAATAGATCCACAGGTAGCCACGAAAATTTGAAGTAGGCCCCTATGAATCCTACTAGAGAGACCACCATTTATGAAAACCCCCAATGATTATGATGGGGCCCTGCATAAATTTCTTGCAGTCGGTCTTATGCCCAAGCTTACAATCAAGATTGACAACAGAAACACCATGAAATTGAGGATCCTCCACCATGTTGTTACTGATGCACTGGCATATGGAGAGCAGATTGATGGTCTCATGTGGATATGTAGAGGATGTCGACGTACGTCAAACTGTGAACCGCCGATCAACCTTGTTGCATGTCAGAAGCCCCCCGCCTACAACCCAACTTTTGAACGCCTTCGGCGTAATTACTATAGTGAGTGAAAGTTGCTCCACCTCTTTTTATAATTTTTGCATTGTCATGGAAATGGTGTTCTTTCTCTCTAGAATTCATTGTGTCAACACAAATGTGGTGTAAACTCGATATATAATGCAGTGCTAAATTTTAACAATTTATGTCACATTTTGCATTATGTTTTTTTTGGGTGAGAAACTCTTGGAAAGTCCTTATGGATATATTTTTTAAGTGTCTCATTTTCATTTTTCCCTTGGCCATTTTTCACAATTGAGAGAAGAATTGAAGAAGTGAGAAGGAAAAAGACTCACGTGTCATTTAAAGTGGAGTTGAAGAAGGTAAGTTTATTGTTTTTAGTGTGATTAAATATTCAAAAATTAATTAGCCAATCTCATAATATATTAGTTTTTATAATGTTTGTTACTAAATTAGACATTTTAAATTAAATATTACAATTATTTTAAAGTTGAAGGTTGGGGTTTAGACTTTTAGGGTTAAAATTTAGGCTTTGGGGATTGTGGCTCTAAGAACCATAAGCATTATATTAGTAATGGTGAGGAACAGTAAAAGTAATCCACCTTTTGGTTTCTCACAATTTAGCCTCTTTACCTAAATAGAAATGCCATTACCCACCTTAATGTTATTTACAGACATTTCTAATCCAAAATTAAATATGTCCATACTCCTTTGATTATTTTTCATTGGCCTGTAAAGAAAAAACAATAAAAAAAACATATCTTTATAGTCTTCTCAGACAAAAAACTACACCTTAATTTCTAAATCTTTATAGTTTTCTCAAATGAAATAAAATGTATTTAATTGTATTTTTAGATATGAAAGGAAACTTCCTTTAGCCCAACTTAGAAATTAGAGTAAGATTAATGTAAAAATTGGGGGAAATTATAGGTAGATTGTAGAAATTGTGGCAAAATTAGGGGAAAATTGGTTTTAAAATGAGGAAATTAGTGACAAGCTAGTGAAATTAGTAAATACAATATAATAAAAATTGGGTAAATTAGTGAAAAAATGACAGATTAAAGAGTTTTGTTTTTAGAAATTAGCTTAAAATTCAGGAATTAGAGAAGTTAACGGTAAAATTTGAGGAATTACAAAAATTAGGGGCATAATTAGGATATTAGGGTTAAATTAAGGGAATGTAGTAAAATTAATATGAAATGAGAGAATTGTGACAAATATGGGAAATTGAGGATATTTATGGAAATTAGTGAAAACTTGAGAAATCTTGGGTAAAATTAAATTTAAAAAGAGTTAAATTGGGGTAAAATTAGTGAAAAAATAAGGAAATATGGGAAATAAGAGATTTTTTTTGAAATTAATAAAAAAAAAGGGAAATTAGAGTTAAATTAGGGGACATTAGAATAAAATTTGTGACAAATTGGGAAAATTAAAGTTAAAATTAGGTACATTAGAATAAAATTTGTGGCAAATTGGGAGAAATTTAGAGCAAATTATTGTAAAATTGAGGGAAATTAAGGAGATTAGTGACAAATTTGAGAAAGTTAAATGGAATTTGGAGGAATTACTGAATATTTTGGGAAATTAGAGCACAATTAGGGCAACTAGAGTAAAATTAGGGAAATTGTTGTAAAATATGGGAAAGTGTGGTAAAAATTATTGAATTTTCGCTAAAATTAGGGCAAGTTAGTGAAACTTGGGGGAATTAGTTTAAGATTGAGGAAACTGTGGTAAAATTAGAGAATTTAGAGTTAAATTAGGGAAATTAGAGTAAAATTAGTGTGAAATTGAGGAAATTAGGGGAACATTGGGGAAATTGTGGAAATCAATGAAAACTTAGAGAAATTAGTTGAAATTGAATAAATAAAAGTAAAAATAAGAGTACATTGGTGAAATTTTGGAAAGGTATGGAAGTTAATGTCTCTTTGAAAATTAGTGTAAAAACTAGGGAAAATAAAATTAAATTGGGGGATGTTAGAACAAATTAAGAGTCAGGGTAAAATTAGGAAAATCAATAAACAATAAGGGAAATTAAGTTAAACTTGTATAAAAGAGAGTAAAATCAGGGAAACTAGGAAAATTAGAGTTAAATGTGTGGTAAATTTACAAGTGTACAAAATGCAAAAAAATCTCTAAATTTATTATCCATTTTGGTCTTCTTTTTCCCTAGGTATGCAATTTGACAATTGACCTTTCTAAACCAACAATCAAGCAATCTGAAAATGGGTTAAGGATTTTCTCAGGGATTGCATTAGGGTTAGTGACTAATGTAGGTCAATGATGTCAATTGGTTGAATCGTAATGACCCTAGGATGTTTATAGAGTAAACACAGTAGAAAAATTCACCTTAAACATTAGGTTCTATTTCTTAGGAAACCATAACAACATTTACAAAAAAATTCTTATACAATGGGGATTATAACTTTTAGAGGAACAAGGAGATGACTCCAAAGGTCTTCCTCTCTAATGCCTTACCTCTTCATTCTTTGATATCTCGAAAGCCTATTTCTTCCCCCAAAAGTCCCCAAAATAAGGTTTTAGGAAGGTATTTATAGGCAAGTATTCCCTCTCATAATGATTTTTAAATTCTTTCCCAGAATCTTCTCATAATCCTTCTCAAACCCAAATTCAAACTTATGTGCATTAATGACATCTAACTACCTCGAGCATGGTACCTTGAGAGAAATCCGTCTTAGAATGCCACATCATGGGCTAAGTTGGAATCCTTTGTATACCTACCTTTTCTTCGTTTACTACCTCCAAATACCACTCTACACGCCACTCGACAAAGATCTATGCGTCCCCTTGGTGGAGTCTAACCCAAAATCCTGTGTCTGGCTCCAATGTATCCCTCTTGTCAAATATTTTGTACACTTTTCTTCCATGATTTGTCTTCATAATTGATCCATCTTTAATTCTCATGCGTGCCTCCTGACTTAGTCAAAATTCCAAAATCTATGCAGTTACCTTTCTTCTGCGATGCTCCTGCAGTCAAAACACTTTGGGTAAAAAAAAGTGAGCTTAGTCTCACAAGTTGGGCTCCAGAGTATAACCAAGATGAATAAGCTCCCTTCACACTTATCCAGGTCAAATCCTCTTCCACGCATTCTTTCCATTTTACTAAATATTCCCTATATTCTTTTCCGCGTCTTCTTTACTACCCTTGAGTCTATTATGGCCTTGATTTCTTCATCATATTTCTCTAGTAATAACCCCCTCCAGTCTAAAGCTTCTTTATCTCCTAGCAGTCCTTCCCCTTATTCTTTTGTGCATTTTCCTTCAGCTCTGTATAGACTGGTGTCCCCTTCATGGAACTCATATAAATTTGAAAACATTGAAAATTTGAGAGATGTCTAATCCTTTTAGGAAACTCTAACTTGTAGGCATATTGGCTCACATAGTGGGAAGGACTTACTTCGCGCATTAAGCCAATAACTCTACCACGTCAAGCTATGTGGTGTGTTCGCTGGTAAGTTTTCATGCAACCATTGAACTTTCACCAAAGAAATTTAAAAAAAGGTGGAGAAATCCAAATTTAACAGAAAATATTAGTTAATCTAAAACAATCTAATTTTTATCCTGATGCATTGATTTATCAACAAAAAGAGAATGTAGGACCTAGCCAGTTAATTGAGGAAGGGGATGGTAATAAAAATACAATACATGAAACTTAAAGTGGGTGTTAATAATAGTTTAAATTTTATATATATATATATATATATGGGCATGGAGTTTTTGAGAGCATTCTTGTGCGAAGTGGACTCGAAGTTTAAGATGAGAGGGATCTGTCATTGAAAATATTAAATAAAAATTAGAAGGAAATTGGGGGAAGATTAGTGTGACCCCATGCACAAGGAATAAGGGGGCAAATTATTATTTATATTAGGGGAAAATATAGTTCTAAAAAATATGGAGAGAGCGAAAGAGAGCACATATCAAAAGAGAAGACCGAGGAGGATATTAGAGGGCGTGACAGGGAAATTTCACGACAATGCATGAAGGTTTTGTATCAGGGGCAATGAGCGCATAGGTTTTTAGGCGTAGCATGGTAAAATGCTTAGGAGTTCAAAATTCCAGAGAAAGCGAGATCAAGGTAGACTATAGATGAAAAACTAAAATCTAAATAGGCAGGAATGGAGAATCTATAAAATCCCATCCAGTGTCATGTTTTAGGGATTTTGAGGCAAGCATTTTAAAACTGAAAACTATCACCCCTGTAGTTCTTCAAGTCTATTGTTAATCTTGTAATTACTCCGCAAAGGAAATTGATTGTAGATTCTAAAAGGCTTAAAAGATAAATGAAACCTATGTTGTGTTGAGTTTTCTGTTTTGTTTACTCTATAATGATCCAAGGTCATCTTGATTTGACTAGATTTTCGTCATTAGACAACAATTACTAACAAAATGCTTCAAATTCTAGTGGTGCTTCTCATCTTCCAATAGCCATTTAATGCTTTACCAAATAAATTGTGTCATTGGCTTTCAAAGTTCCATTTACCACTCTCCCACACCACACAAGTGACAAACTTCCTTTACACCTTTCTCAGTGCATTGTTTTCATGGTACTAGTGTCACAACCCCCTTGGTGAGTTATCTAGAAGTTAATGTTTTCACACTTGACCACAAAATCATGCTTCGTCATGCTCAAAGCACATACCCCTCAGAAGATGGGGAATAAATCTGAGAGAAATGACAAACCTTTTAAACAAGTGAATTTTTGTGAGGTAACCAAATAAAACTTGCCTTTGCTGACAAGTTTTTTCCCTCCAAGATTTAGATAGTGAGGGATCCATGCACCTAGATGTTTTCCCAATGATTGTTTACCTTTGGAATGTTTATGACCACACTGAACGAACTCATTGATACACAATTCAAGGGATAGTTGTCTCAATTTTTTGCAATATGAAAGTGTTATGCATGCAAGAAGATTTTTTTTTTTTGTTTTCCCTCCATTATGTCATTTACACTATTTGGCTAGATTTTATTTTCTAGATGTCCAATTACGAACCTAATCATGGAGGGGTCATCACTTTGCTACCATAATATCTTTCACAAAATGACATTTCTTAGTGCTTTGATCCTACCATCGGGTGGTGTGAACCCTCTTTTATTTTGACAAACATATTATTGGTTTAGCTAGCTTGTATGCTTCCAATAACATCGTCAAAATTTCTTTCATCTGGCGTTGGATAGAAGATTCTCTTCTTGATGTCCATTAGATTCTATGTGGAGATTTCAACATGGTGGAATCTACTGAATATAAAGGTCTCCTTCCCATGTGGTGGTGTACACAAGAGTTGGAAGCATGGTTTTACATGTGGCACAACTTGGCCTCTATGATCCCAACCATCATTACAAAAAAGACTCTACTGTTGCATGGTTTACTTGGTCTAACTTCAAACTTTGTCAGGACATGAGGGGGTTAAAATATTGGATCATGTTTTTTTCTCTGAACAAGATCTTTTTTCTTTTTACCGCGAAATGTCACTAGACCGATTGTTAATGATTGAGAATGTCATTTTTTTCAAACCATCAACGTAGATGCTTATGTATTGAATGGAATACCCCTCGCCTCAAAAGTAATAAAAAACTTTTTTTTATCTCGACACTACTCATATTAAGCATGAGAGGACTTTGGGGTATATCAAGATAATTTAGGATCTTGTTTCAAGGACCCATAAAGGATACATATTGGATTGATTGATTGGTTGTCTGATGCCATTTTGAGGACTACCACCTTCCTTAGAATTTATGGCAAAACAAGACGTTATTTATAAACAATGGGCTCATGAGGCTTTATTACCATGAATTCCAATGAATTTCACATGAGCTTGAGAACTCTTGCTTAATGTTTCCCTAAAAAATCAAGCTTCTCATTAGAGACACAAACTCAAAATTGAGGAAACTTATAGAAGTCCAGAGGGGCACAACTTAGAGCAATATTGCTTGGTTACGGGTTAGTGATAGAGCTTCTAAAGATTTATTTTCTCCTCCTTTATTTCTAAATAATCTATTAATAAGATAAAAGCCATTAAAGGTGTCGATGATTAAGAATTACCAAAAATCTTCCTAACATCCTTGCAAGATTTTGTATGCATCACTACCATGGAATTTTTTTTCAGCTCAACCTTCTTCCCTTGAGAGAGAAGATGCCCTCATGAAGTGCCTTCCAAGTTTGTCCCCTATAAACTCTCTCAAGCTCATAGAGTCTCCTGTGATATACCCCTTATTGTTAATGATCTCAAAGAAGCAGCCATGAAAATGGCCTTCTAATAAATCCCTTGGCATCGATGGATTTCCTTGTGAGTTCTACCAAGTCCTATGGGATATCATGGGACATATATCTTCAAAAAGTCTATTTTGAAGTTGTTTTGTCCAACTCTTTTGGAAGACCTCATCAATCAAGGTAATATTAAGTTCATCCCCAAAGTTGGAGACCCTCAATAGATTTCCAATTGGAAACCTATTACTCTTCTTAATGTATCTCTATACAAATCATTTTCTAAAGCCCTCATTCTTATGCTCAAAAAATTATATTCCCCTCATTGTCAAAAGTGAGAAAACTGGTTTCATTCAACATAGATACATTCTTTATAATGTTATTACTTGTCTTGGAAGGTATGGAATGGGCACTGAGTTTTATGATCTAAAAGCCATATTTGTGAAGATTGATTTTGAAAAAATACTTATGACATGATTAAGTGGCTTTTTATAATTGTTATGCTTCAAGCCAGTGGGGTTTGGACCTTGCTTTTTCCATATTATCAATCATGTTATTCTAAAATGTTGAAACATGTATTACAATCAATGGTGCTCAATCTACCAAGTTTGAGTTATTCATAGGTCTATCAAGAAAATGATGCCCTTTGGCTGTCCTCCCTCTATGTGCTTGCAATGCAAAAGGATTCAAGTTATCTTCATGCCAACTCTCTTCTTGAGGATTGATGAAAAGCATCTCTCTCCCCCACTCAGGATCAACAACTCATTGATGGCCATTTTGCAGATAAATCTTTTTCTCACTCTTTTGGAAGAGGAAGACTTTGTCAATAATGCCATGGAATTCATAGACATCTTTTTGCCTTTGCCTCAAGGTCATCTATCTAATGGAAAAAGACATCAATGTTATAGACAATCGCTTTCCCCCAAACCTCCTTAGTTAGAAGGATTTTAATGGCAATGGATTCAACTAGGTGTGCAATTCAAGCCTCTTGGGCATACCATTTTCTTTTCAGTGGTTTCACTCATGTGAGATTTAGTCTTATTTTGTCTAAAGGGTAGAGAAAAATATTGTCCCATTAGGATTACCAAGCCTCTCTCTCTTGTAAGGAAAATTCTAAATATGTTCTGAAAGTGTTTGATGTCACCCATGTCTAATACTCCTTGTATTGGGCTCCCTCAAAGGATTGATCTATAATAAATTAGAGAAGGTTCTCTAGGAACTTTATTTGGGCTGATTCTAAAGGGCATAAGTTTTTTCAACATGCTGTTCTTAGGAGATTCGATAGTTGCAAGCATAAAGATGCAGGAGGTCCAGTGGGAACTTTTAGATATTAAACTAACAAGGACACGTTCTCGGTGTCAATTGGATTATTCAAAACCCCTAGAAGGCTTTAAATCTTTGGGAAGTTTTGCTTCACCCAATATATTACTCAAGGAACTCCTATTGATCAGAAAAATCTAGAATTATGGTTTAGGGTTTCAGAGTCCACCTCCTCTCACTTGTACCTATGAAGAAAAGTGGTACTTTTTTTGTTAAAATTATTTTTTTTTGGAAAGCACTGGGAGATTCCCAAACTTAACCTCATATGGGTAGGGAATTGGTTTCAGAGTTGGGCTCTCTTTCAATTTTGTTTCTCTCTTTCAGTGGTATCCCATTCTTAACTTCCAAAAATTCCCATTTGTCTATGATCTTCTGAATTAAAGCCCATCCTGGATTTTTAAAAAGTGACTCAAATTTATTGGTGATACTTATTTCACAAGGCTTAAAGAAGTTGGATGACATGGGATATGCCTAAAGCAGAAATATCAGCTTAAGAATGCAAGATGTGAAGTCTATTTGTAAAAATCAAACCTTTGTACCTGATGACTGAGTGCCTACAAAAAATAGTTGTGTTTCTCTCATGTTCCCTAGTGGACTGATTAACATTGGACCCTCTACTACTCCCTTATATTGGTACAAAACCTAATAAATTGGTGTATCAAATTATTTCCCCTCAACATGTGTTTGGAGAATCTTTCAGTCACCATTGGAATCTTAAATCCTAGGATGTTGTTTGGGCCATAAGATTTGTTAATATGTGAAAATCTCACATTGAGCCTTAAAAAGCCCATTTTATCTAGTGTTTTATTTATCAAGGCCTCCCTTTAGGGGACAGGATTAAGCACATGGGGAAGATGAAACCCCATATCTTGCTTGCCATCAACCTGAATATTTCAAACACTTTTTTTGGTTTTGTCTGCATGCTCAGTCAATGTGGAAATAGATTCATACCCTTTTCTAACCTTTCATTCCAAAATTATTTACTTGGAGAATGGTTCTTCTCAGAAGGTCAACCACGCTTCTTGCAAAATACAATGAATATTGGCAATTTTTTCGTGCTAATATTATTTTTCTTATTTTGAAATATAGAAATTATGCTAATTTTTAACAATACTATTATGGAAAGATATTTCTCTTTTACTAATAAAATTATGTCATCTCAAATGTGTTGCTTCAGGTCCATGTGCAAGCAAAAAAAAAAAATCTTGGAAGTGGAGCTTTTGTAGTCCCTACTTTCTCACTAGGGGGATGCTCAATGTATGGTCAACTGGGTGCCTTTAAACTCTCCTCACCATCACTCTCCTTCTTAAGGTCGTGGCCAGGGTTTGCATAGGCACTGGTCTAAAAGTGAACAAAGTTTCTTTTTCCACCGTTGTCAACCTCTGCCCAGAGATTGACCCCCTTCACGTCCTTATGGTGACGATGTTTCTAATTATCTCAACAATGGTGGTGGTAATGGTTTGGATGCCCCTAGGGAAGTTCTCACGATTGGCCTTGGTCATTTCTCCTCCTCATCATAATGAAGAAAAAGAGCATCAAAAAATGATGGATGGGACCCCATCCTAGATATAACATACCTCTCCAACATCAGTCGTTGGGGGACAAACCAAATAGTCTTCCTATGTCTCCATTGATCGCCATGATCATTGTTGTTGCATAGTTGTCTTGATTTTTTTGATCTCGTGCTTTGGTTTTATCACCCCTTTTTAAAATTGAAAACCCCACTCATATTATTGATATGATTGTATAAACTTATGCGTTGATGTGAGGTGACCTCCTTCTCCAAGCAACGTTTTGTTAGGTTGTGGAGCTTGTTTTCATGTGTGAAAGTGTTGAAGACTGTACACTAAGAGTACTGTACACTTTTCATGTATCCTCGCCGGGGTTCGAGGCCGGGCAGGGCCCCGAGCGGGGGTCCGGAGGCGGCAGCCCCCGATAAATTTTTTTTTGGCCTTAAAACGTGTCTGATATATCGGGAAATGTGTTTTTCTCATATGGACGAGATTTTGTCCCATAGGTTTATGGGACGGCTTTTGCCCATGGTTTTGATACCCACGGTTTTGTAAAACTACTTAAGCAGTTGTCTATTTATATGGTTTTATGCATATGGTAGAGAAATGTAACATTTGCATATGTGTTTTGAATTCAGGTGTGAATTCTGTAGAGTTTGTTGAGCATAGCTCCAAACAGATATGGTATTGTATTGAGAGAGCGGTGGCTTGTAATAATTCCTGAGCAAGTGATTCTTGGTGGACATAGCCCAAATTGGGTGAATCACGTTAAATACTGTCTCTTTGTGTTGTGTTATTTTATTATGCACTTTTATTTGAGATCTGTAATAATTTCTACATATTAGTTTCTACTGTTACGATTTTGTGAGGGATTATTCCGCATATTTTATCCCTTATTTCCTAACACTTTTTTAGCTTAATGTGATTTACATTGTTAAAGTGCGAGTCTTTCTACCATCTTTTATCTCTATATTTTATTAACTAGCAATCACATGTGGACAATGCAATGTGAACACTGAATGCTATATGTTATTTGATTTAGAGGGATAGTTATTACTTTTGTAATTGATTTTGATAAGTGGTGTGATTGATTTTGTAAGTGTAGGAATATAGATGAAGCATTAATTACATTTAAAGGTTTTATCTCTACATTTCAAATTTGTAACAAATTCGTACATATACATTTGTAAATCTTATATCATTAGTGGTAGTGTTTTGCGGACTATTTTATTTAAACTAAACATGAATACATTAAGACTTTCGTACATTTGCATATTTTATATCATGAGTGGTAGCCTTTCGTGGCCAACTTTATTTGTACTAAACATGAATACATTTGATACCCCTTGAACAACACTTCCGCTTTGGATACAAGAAGTGTTGAGTAAAGTATTAGTGGAGGTGTTATCGAAGTAGAGGGTTGGATAAGGTGAAATGCCCCATTTTATGATGCTCAAATATCAACTTAAAACTATTAAAAATCCGATTCATTTTTTTAACGTATTTAAATAAATTTTATTTACTCACCCAAAGGTTGTCAAGTTACGGTCTAACCTTATTTTGTATTAATTTTATTCAACTAATTTATTAAAGCCTGAAGCAATATTTTAACACCTCCAACTATTTAAAACATACTCTTCCAAGGTTAATAATTAGTTGCTCCCTTAGTAAATAAAAAGGTAACTTTATTTAAATATCTCCTAAGAAATTAAGAGCACTCATTTAAATTATAACACTAAGTAATTTACCACATAACTTAAATAAGGCACTTTATTTTAAAACTTTCCTAAGGTCGCCCACTTTAATTTATTCACCCCATAATAATAAACTCGCCCCACTTAATAAACTCACTTGTACCCATTTATTAATTTCCACCCCATCCCACTTAAATCACATAACTAAAAAGGTGTAGGATTAGATTTGGGCCCTTAGATCAAATGAATCTAAGCCTTCGATTTTTTAGGGCTTCCAACAACCCTAAAATCCCATCTTTATGTTCCTCCTTTTTAATTTTCCTTCTCATTTGTTTTGGTTTTCTTTTTTTTGTTTGTGCAGGTAGGGTTTGAAGAAAAGATGGAGGAAATATTATGGAGGCTTCTTTCTTTGTGTTTCTTCTCATGGAAAAAGAAACTTACTCCATTGAAGATCTTGGGGATTATTTGCTAAATGGAATCCACTATTATTCTTTTCTTTCTTTTTTTTAATTTATTTAGCCATAACCAAAGATCTTCTGGTTTTTAAAAAAAAAAAAATCCAGAGATTAACTCTTGGTAGCTTTCTCTCTCTCTTTTATATATTTATTTATTTACTCTTCTTCTACCTTACCTAGGGTTTCAATAATATTTTTTTAGAAAAGAAATCCAGAGATCTACATCTCTAGTTTATGTGACAAAAATGTGTATTCGCATATATATTGAATTTGTACACACACACACACATATTCGAAATAGTTATTGTTATTATTATTATTTTATCAATCCGAAAACCCACTGCCATGATTAACTATTTGAGGTCACAACCACTGTGTATACAGTGGTGATAGAATTAACAATGGGGGGACGAATGAAGGTGAGGAGGCCGCATGGTGGGGTGGTTTTCGTAGGTATAATGGTTTGTCTATTATTTTATTTTATTTTCTTTGAAGGGTTTGGATACACAACCCCCTCCCCCCCCCACCGCACACCACCCCCCCCCCCCCCCCCCCCCCCCCCCAAAAAAAAACAAAAAAAAACAAAAAACTTTGGGTAATGGGGAAGGGGTTTGGGGCAGGTCACGGCAGGCCTGCTCCAAGCCTCCTCCAATTTTTTTTAATATTTTCCTTATTGTTCCAATGCATAGCCGTATGGCCACTACCCATGTTTTTTTAACGTATATAATTTAAAAAAACAAAAATAAAACATATAACATCTATATTTATCAAATACATTTAAGTATTGGGTGGATAAATAGGAACGATAAAATTCTGGACTTGTAATAATTTTCACAAGCCCAATCATCTTTTGAAATAAGAAGATGAGGTAATAACAAATATATATACATATACATACATACATATATAAGTGTACCAATGCATACCAATGACTAAAGTGACCGTTCTCAAAGGTCCGGTTTAAGTACTTTTGCATTCCATGTTTATTTAACCACTCCCTTCCTAAAATTTATTTTTATTTAAAAAAAAAACAAAACAGAAATAAAATTTAAAACAATTAAGAGTATATTAATTTCAATAGTAAAAAGATCATATTCTTATATCTCTTCCTAAAATTTAATTTAATTTAAAAAAAAACAAAGCAGAAATAAAATTTAAAACAATTAAGAATATATTAATTTTAATAGTAAAAAGATCATATTCTTAGAGATTGTCAATTAAAACCATAGTTGTAACAAGTAAATGTTTTCTTTTCTTTTGTTGGAACAAGCTAAACTCTACATTTTAATACTAAAATGTTCTATTACTACACATTCATTTGCTAATATATGTTATGGAATGCACTTGAAATCTGCCTACTTCTTTTCCATAAACCATGTAAGAAAGATCATTGTTTGGTAAGCAAAATGATCTAATAATTAAGACACTTATCTCATAAACAATTTGGCAATACAACTAGAATAAGAATGCCCACCTCCATATACAAACAAACATTTATTTCCTCAAACTTCATTCCAATAAAATGAGAAGTGTTACCCTCAAAAATCCAAAATCAAGCTTTAATATATATGTAAAATTATTTTTTTGAAAGTGAGCACATCCCCAAATTCTTTAAAAACAAGCTCACACACTATTCCCATAGCAAGAATGAAAGCTCACTACATCATGAATAGATCAAATTTTCAATATAACTACATACTTTTTCCCAAAGGATGCAAGCAACCAAATCTTTCATTGACAAGTTTACATATCAATCTACAAAAATAAGGAGAAGAAACTCTTTTATAACATGAAAGAGTAATCTTACAACATGCTCAATAATACTAATAGGAATCATTACAACAAGAAGACATCAAACTTACAATGTACCAACATTCCCTCACAAAAGGATGGCTCAACACAAATCCCTACAAGTACAAATATACATAGTTTTATCCCAAGAATAGGAACTCTTTACAATGGACATTACATCATTTACAAAGCCAAATAAAATCCAAGTGAAGAAACCTCCCAAGAGTTAGGAACCAACATAACAAAGTCTCCCAACTTTCCATCAATCTTCAAGTAAAAAATCTGCATATTTTCCATGCCATAAGATCTTCAAAACATAAGGAGAAAAGGCCTAGTTACCTCCCAACCTATTGCCATCATTACATGTCATCTCCAAAGAGTGGAGGACATGCTAGCCTCCCTCCAAGCCCATGGGAGAGAGAGCAAGCAATCCTCAAGTATGCACAAGTAGGTAGGGAAATGAACAAGAAGCAACAACACAATGTAACAACTTTTAACACACAAAACACCAAATGGACCATCAATCACAAGAGGAGAAAACTCCATGTTTTCCCTCCAATGGGGAAGAGTGAATGAGAAATCCAAGTATGCCAAAAGTTTGATCCAACCATAGGAAACACACATAAAAATAACTCTGTAAGCCCTATGTATCCCTCCATGCAAACACACCCTCCTTATTTCTCTTCCCAAGCACCAAAATTCCTCCTTGGGAGAATTTTCAAACCTCATTGGATTTCCTTTCCAAGGATGGGGAAGGAGGTTCAAACCATATGAACAACCTTCCCCACCTCAAACCATATGAGGGGGACAAAGATAAAGAATGCCAACATTGCTTGTCCATCAAGCCATGTGGTAAAGAGGAAAATTCCCTCCCTCTTCCCCCACACTACTCCTAAATCCATCACTACACATGATGGAAAGATAAAATAAATTAAACACATAAAATCATAACCTTACAACAACATTCAAAACACAACCACACACAACATCCATTTGTTTCTTCAAATTCATACAATAAATCAAAAGTAGGCACAATAATCCTACCTCAAATAGCTCTCCAAGTCTCTAAGCTATCTAATCCGCTCCAAATCCAAAGCTCCAAGCTCAACTCCCAAATCCAAAATGCAAAAATCACAAGCCAAAAGTCTCTTTCCTCCTCCATGAGGAGGTATATGAAGAGAAGAAAGGAAATATCCTCCCAAATGATAAGGTGACATGTGTCACCCTTCTCTTTTCCCCAACCCAAGATTCCAAAAAAAATTAAAAGAGAGCAAAACAAAATCATTTTAAGAACAAATCCCCCAAATTCCCCCTTAAAGTTAATAAGTCAAACACTATCCAACTTTTTAGAAACACATAACCCAACCATTATTACAAGAATGGTGACTTGTGAGAGGTCAAATGGAAGGGAAAAACTCCCATTTGACCAAGAAATGAAGCCCCCCCTACCCATAGGTAGGGTCCAAGGGATATTTTCCATGAAAAGAGAACCCCCAAAGATAAAATAGGTTCCTAAAATATCCCTTTTTAGCTTGATTTCGGGTTTGGTTAAATGACACAAGAATTGAGGTTGTGAGGCCCACCCTAGGGTTGTTTATGTGACCCCAACCTCCAAAAAAAATAAACTTAATTAATCTAATACACTTCTAATACAAGTGGGGACCATTAGGTCCCCTAAACTAGGTTACAAAAGACTAATAAAATACAATTACATTAATTACAAATTTTGGAGTCACCCCATGGTGCCCCTTAAAATTTATGCCACAAAACATGCACACAAGGCTACAATCAACCATGCAAGGCTTTAAGGCTTGGCGCAATCAGCCGCTTGTGCATCTTGAGTTACCGCCCTAAAACCCATGTTCTCATGTGCCTTGTAATATGCACACTCATTGCAACCATTAAACATACCTACCCAATATATATATATATATATATATATATATATATATATATATATATATATATATATATATATATATATATATATATATATATATATATATATATCCGATAAATAATAACAATCAATGATCATGGTTAGCATGCTAACAATGTAATGATAAATATCCACACACGATGGTCATATACTATCAACGTGCATCCATAATTAATCAAGATATGATCTCCAACTACAGTAACCATGATAATATGTTATAGCCAAAATACACCAATGCTCTCAAAGTATGAAATGATAACATAAATCCATCATAGGTCAAATAAGATCAACGGTATCATGTACTACTAGAAAACCAAAATCATGCGTTGAAATGAAACTATGCTAATAATCACTTCTAGATTGGCATTTCACACCCTAGCCATCACATGAGCCATCAAAAGATCCAAATGAAATCACATAATATCCAGATAGAGCTATAAACCATGTCCAAAATCTACTAGAAGTAAAGAGTCGGTAGCTGAACTGAAGTAAGTAATAGGTGGGCACTACATCCCCCTCTCCTAAAATTAGACTTCCTCCTAGAAGTCATTAGGTGAGATAGGGATTTGACCTCAACAAGGTATTGTGTCATATCACGTGGTTGATAGTAATAACAAACATGTCCCCACCAATTCAAATCTGGTCATGTAATAAGTGTTTCTTTCATTTAGAGTAATTTAATTAAAGAAAGTTGTAGCTTCCAAGGAAAATTGTTATCGACAACATTGTCTAAAACCTCTAAATGGTCACTCGTAGTGTATGTCCAACATCAGGGTCACTTCAAGGGAACTATATTATTATTATTGTTGTTGTTGTTGTTGTTGATGTTGTTGTTGTTGTCGACTTAACAAACATGTCTCGTTAAATATAACATGGTTCAAAGTCAAGTATATCTCAAATAGGAGAAAATTAGTCAAGGGAATTTTTTGCTTCTAAAGGTTTCATTTGCATCAAGTCTAAACTTTCCTATAAGGGTCCACATAAGTGTATATTCAACATAAGGTCCATATTTAAAGGAAACTATTGATGGGTGAGCCAAAGGAACATAATGGTCATTTCAAATAGGGTTAATGAATTATATATACATGATGTGTATGAGACTACTCATGGAAGCCATCTAAGATACCACAAATACCACACAAGAAGAGATTGAAAGTTTCCAAGTTCACATGTGTTTTTCACCTCCTAGCTCACCATTACTCTCAAATTGGGAGAAAATGGTTCACGAGCCTATTTAATACGGTTCTAACATTTGCATTATTCACTAAGGTCAAGGGATGAAGATTCACATAATACCAAGCATAGTTACAGGTGATGGTTTGATTTAACAATTATTTTTACGTTCACATAATGATAGTACCAATACCAACTAGACAAACAAACAAACAAACTTGGTAAAGCGGCAGTGGTAAAAGTGGCGGTGGACATTGAAGTACAGTCGAAGCTTCAACATAGATGTAGCTCCAACTCCACCACATCAGGTTTGTTTAATACTTAGATGCATATTAGGTTAGATGTTTTTAGGTGAGGAGCCACTGGGCAAGCTGCACGCAATGGAGGCACGCAGGATCTATGACATGAACAACCAGGAGAACGGATTTTGTAGAGCACGTACAACTAGGGAAAATTGGAGCTAGGGCATTTAAATACAAATATAAATATTTGAATTTATACTTTGTGAGAATTTATTACAAATACTTGCAAGTAAGATCTAAATTTTTGCTTTGTCGAAGGTTGCATTCAAACTGTTTGATAAAATTCCAAACTAGCATTTGAGTGAATATGGATACAGAACCAATTAGATGTCTTAAGGAGTATGGCGATCTGGTTGACTACTCTAAAGATCTTCTTCCTAAATAGGATATCTTTACCAACTATGCACAACATGCTACTTTTGTATGACAAACATATTATACATGTGACTGGTCTAATAGAGGCACACAATTAGAAGTTCTAGGTTTGATGCCACAACAAACTCCAATCATTACTAAATCCAATCCTAGCAAACAGAAACATGACTCTGCCCTTACAGATAAATGCCAAGAAACTACCACCAAAAAATTGGGATCAAATGTTGGTGCATACAACTCTTCTAAACTGGATGACACCAACAATACTCTACAAAGTCTCACCAACAGACAGGAGAAGGTCTCACCAAGACAAAAGAAATGTAAACTTGTCAAAAGCATAAGCAATCCAATTGAATTAGTTACTGGCAAGGATGTCACCCTATATGATGTCATATAGATGGATTGTAAAACACTTGTCAATTTTTTGGGTAGAAAGGTAGGACTTGCAGGTGTTGACAAGTGGATTACAGACAACTGGATGTCAGTACTCACATACTCCCCCACATTCCATCTACTTTGCAAAGGTTGGATCAATTTTTTCTTCCACTCTGCAAATGATGTAGCTGTCATACATTAGCTACAATGGTTCTTAGATACTTCTATTTTGGTACTGTATCCCTAGACTCCCTTATTCAACCCGGTGGAGGCCAAACTGGTAGAAAAACCCAATTTGGGTAAAAGTTCCTGGCCTCCCTCTTGAATAGTGGACCGATGAAGGGATCAAAGTGATTGGGAACCGAATTGGAGGAACTTTAGCTATTGATAACAGTTACAAAACCAGCTTCAAACACATGGTGGCACATATCCTGGTTAACCTACAGGCAAAGGACAGACTTTATGAAAATATTGTTCTGGTTCACAATAATCGAAGGCTCTCCCTCCTATGGGACTACATCAATGTTCCTTTCACATGTGCTCGATGTCACAAGTTGGGTCATTTATTTGATTCCTACCCACTAAAATCCTTCTCTCGTAAATGGATTCCTAAAATTCCCCCCCATGGATGCTAAAGCATTGGCCCAAGTGTAGGTTGATCACTGCAGTCCAAACAATACTCCTTCCTGTACGGCAAATAGGAATCAAAACTTCTGGTGGGAACTTGCACAATCTACTTAGCTACCTATTATAATATGTGATGCTCCAACAACGACCCACACTCAGAATGGATGCACAATCAAAGCAGTGTTTGTACAAAATCCTATTCTAGATACTCATGGAACCGAGGAAGTAGCCTTTTCCTAATGTAGACCATTGGTGGCTCCCTAGAAGAATTTTAGTAGTATTATTGCAAATAATGCCATGAAGGATGTTTCCTCTAAAATGAAACTTGATCACCATACTATTGAAAAACTAGCCTCGGATATCAGGGGGTGGATTTCATTGAGCCCACTGCTGATATGAATCCTTGGGTGCAACCCCTTGCTCAACATCCTCATAATTATAATCTCCCTACAACCATCCATCATGTGGAAGACGTCGATATACCTACTAGTCATTTACCGATGGATGGCATTAAACTACTTATAGCAAGACAAACTCTACTACTTACTTTTTGATCTTGAAGTCTGACACTAGCTCTTCATTAAATGGCACTAAACGTACTCCATATGATCTTAGACCTAGGAAAGATTGAGCTACCCCTAAATCAATCAGTTGTTCTGGACTTGTTTCGGAGCTAGATTAAAAAACATCAACATAATCTTGTTGGTAGGCCCCTCTTCCATGAGGAAGGCACAAAATAAGGTGTTAAGACAAATCAAGCAAGGGAAAAAATATTCAATATAAGGGGTTCTTAGAGAAAAGGCCACCCACAAGAAAGTTTCGCAATGATGGTATTCTCTATGAACATTCGTGGCCTGGGGGGAGAGCCAAGAAATTTTCCCTCAAATGGTTTGTGGAAAAAATTGCTCCTAATTTGATTTTATTGCAAGAAACTATGGGTCCATGTTCTTCTATCTATGAGTCCCTTGACTAAACTACTACTTGGCTGGTCCTTTACTGGACTTGATTCTGGTGGCATCATTTTAGGCTGGGATGATAGCGTGACTCTGATTAATTCTTATGTTATGAAATCTTGTCTTCTGATTTAAGTGATATTGAAATCATTGAACACAACACTTAAATTTTTGAATGTGTATGACCCATATGAGAATAAAATACCATTCTGGGAAACTCTTCTCAACAACCAACACTTTATTGCTAATAATGTTATTATTGGCAGAGACTTAAATTTCACCTTGAATGGAGGGGAAGCGTGGGGAAATACAACCCGATCTGAACCATTAGCCGAACAACTCCTGGTACTACTGGAAGATACTAGACTATTGGATATTCTACCTATTGAAAACAAGCCAACCTGGGTTAACTATAGGACAAGATCCGTATTTGTCTCTATAAGGCTTGATAGATTCCTACTGAACAATCACCTCATGATGGACATTGATCGTATTTGTACCTAGGTTGAAGGTACTTGGTGTTCGGACAAATTTCTAATTATCCTTGAAATTGATGACGATGGAGATAAGCCAAGTGCACCTTTCAAATTTAATCTAGCTTGGATTCTGGACCAAGATTTTAATAATCTGGTTAAAGAGAACTTGAGTCCTTTTTTATCCCTCTTCAAGTAACTTTGCTTGCTAACAATTCCATGACTCTTTAAGAAACTTGAAACAACTAGTCTCCAAACGGGCCAGCTCCAAACATAAAAAAATGCAACCAAATTATTAAAAACACCGAAGAAAAATTGACAGCTTTCATTAGTGCACAGGAAGGTTGTTTATTCACTAAAGAAGTCCTACACGAGATAAAGGAACTGGAATCTCACAAAAATAAATTACTACTTGAGGAAGAAATGGAGTGGTGCATGAAGGGTCATGCTACTACGATCACTGAAGGCAGCCAAAATACAAAGTTTTTCCACAACTTTGTAGCACACTGCAAGCACAAGAATACCATCTAGGGACCTGCAGGATGAAAATGATAGAAGAGTGCACAAATTCAAAGATTTGGTAGCACTGGGTGTTCGACACTTCAAAGTAATCTTTTAGGACCCACATAGGAACAATATGTTGGATGTCATGAAGACCATTCAAACTTTTCCACGACTGATATAGGAACAAGATAATGAAATCATTTTTAGGGAGATCACTAAGGAAGAGATCCTTGTGACCCTTAAATCCTTCAGGAAGGATCGAAGCCCTGGTCCAGATGGCTGGACTACAAAGTTATTTGTGGCTTGCTTTGACTTACTTGGTGAGGAACTTGTCTATGTGGATGAGGAGATCAAAATTAGTGGACAAGTACCACAAAATATTTATTCCCACCTTTATTGCTTTGATTCCAAAGACTGATCACTCGGTGGGGTTTGGGGACTTCAAACCCATCTCACTATACAATATGACCTACAAGGTGGTTGTGAAAGTACTAGCATTACACATCAAACCTATAATTTCCTTGGTAATATCATATGAATAATTTGGATTCCTACAAAGAGACATATACATGAAGTTATCAACATGGCACACGAGGCACTCCAAAACATCAAGTCAAGGAAATAACCAGCTTTCGTACAGGTGGACCTCTCTAAGGATTTTGACAAAATATCGTGGAATTTCCTCCCATTATTACTACTCCATGTAAGGTTTTCATACCAATCCATGAATTGGATTATAACATGTGTCACTAGTGTAAACTTTGTTGTGCTCATAAACAGTTCGGCATCTACATTTTTCAAACCATAAAGAGGACTCAAACAGGGGTTCCCTTTGTTTCCATACTTGTTTATTTTGATTGTTGAGGGCTTAAGTTGTTTACTTCATACTACATATGGAGATAGGTGCCTCAAAGGAGTTCTAGTTGGTAAGACTCATATTATCACTCACTTGTTTGTTGATGATGTACTCATTTTCTATTTTGGAGAAGAAGGAGATCTCAAGAGAACTTTTGAACTAATTGTTACTTTTTGTGCTAGTACTGGTATGGAGATTAATTTCCACAAAGTTGCCATCTATGCCCATCAGGTGGACAGGATATTACTGACACAACTACACACTTTTTGTCCATTAAACAGGAAGGAATTGGACTTGTGTTTTAAATATCTCAGCTTTTGGCTAAAGACCAACAATTACCATAAAGAGGATTGGAATTGGCTCATTACCCAAGTTGAGACTAAAATTAAACACTGGTGTAACCGTTGGCTCTCCATGGGAGGTCAACTTGCTCTCATTAAATCTGTTATTGAATCCATTCCTAACTATTGGAGATTTCTAGCACATATTCCAAAGGGCATCTCTGACAGAATCTGTCGGTTATGCATCAAAATATGTTTGGAGGGGATCAGATAGATAGAAATTCCTAAATCTTATTAGTTAGACTAAAATCGCTCTCCCAAAATCAGCAGGTGGATGGGGACTAAAGGATGGTATGCTCTTTGGGAGGGAACTTGCTGCCAAGTCTCTATGAAATTGTATAATTATGGATAATCTCTAGAACTGACTGATTATTAACAAATACATTGCTCCAGACACGATGCTAGGACTGGATTAGGGCCCAAAGTAAATCAATGAAAAATGTTTCAAACCATTGGAAATCTTTAACACTTTCCTTTCCCCTTATTGGATGATTCCTTGGCTTGGAGAGTTGGTAATGGCTCCCTCATCAGAACTGGAGTGGATGGGATTATGGGGTGCAAAAATTCGGTCTATCTTACGAAGGAACTTGTCATATTTCTCCAACAATCTGGATTATCTACATTAAACAAAATTATCAATGCAGCCAACATAACAATTTGGAAACATGAATGGCTAATAACTGTACAGTTGGGCAATTCCTAGAGAACTCGAACCATAATGGAACGATTTCACCTCTAAACTAATCCATGGCCATATTCGCTTAACAGACCAAAGAGATGAGTTCATATGGTCCTATAATGTCTTAGGAGGAGACTACACTACTAAGCTTGGATACCTCTCGACTCTGGAGGAAAGGACTACAGAGAGAAAAATAAGGTGGAAAATATTCTGGAAAGAAAAATCTCCCCTAAAATGTCTATTGTTGTTATGGTTGATTATCCACAATAAATTTTTGACATGGGACTGTTTTCAAAAGAGGAACTTTCAGCGACCAAGTATGTGTTATCTGTGTTGATCCAATGATGAAAATGTTTAGCTTCTCTTTCTCGCATGTCCATATACCCGTGAGGTATGGGCTTATATACAGAGCAAATTCCAGCTCACTAATCTTTGGGGACAACGTTACTATTTCTAACTCACTTGATGACTTCCTGACAAAAGGAGCACTAAAAAATATGGAGGGGTGTCCTTGGCCTTGGTTTTTTGGGGCATTTGGCTTGCTAGAAAACACAATTTTATTTGATTCCAAAATAAATCCCCCACTGATTATTGTTGCCTTAGTGGAATCACGTATAAATGCATATAAAATCTACAAACCTCCCTCAGAACGTAGGATTGTTGAGCCACTTACTTTCAACAAATCCTCCCCATGGTCCTATTTTCGATGGAGCAAGTCAAGAAAGCTCCTATAAATGTGGTTTGGGTTTCAAGTTCCATCTTACTAACCATGTTTCTTAGTCTTTTAAAGCTAACCTTGGTGAAGGAACCAACAATCGTGGAGAAATTATGGCACTGTATTATCTACTAAAGTGGGCAAATGCTAATTTTGAATACACTATGAGGATATTTGGTGACTCTACTCTGGTCATCCAATTCATAAATGGTTGGGCACGTATTACACATTTAGAACTTGTAAACATTGTTAGTCATGTAATGGAGATCCTAAAAAATTTCTCTCACATTGAAGCATGCCATATTTTCAGGGAGTTGAATACAAAAGTGGAAACTTTGTCTAAACAAGGACTACTACTTCAAGCTAGGCACTATCAAATCTGCTACAAAACTAAAAATTCTAAATAGGTCATCTCTTGATTACTTTGTGATCTTTAATCTGGGTGTCTGACACTAATTGTTACTTGACTATTCACTTCGGTGATCGCCACCTTTGGTGTTTTTTTCTACTTGCTTGTTCTTTTAAGTGAGGCTTTGTCCACTTTTCCCTTAATGCTGATTGCAACTACATAATGTGCTTTATTTCTACTTGCAATAAAGTATGAGTTTTCCATAGGAAAAAAAATGATAGTACCAATAAATTGTGGGTGAAATATGTATATAACAAATCATCGAGTTAGGATTGATTCTCTAGTTTGGTTATAACATGTACCTCTTGTAGGACATCTAAATTTTGGTTCAAATTTTGCTTCAAAAAACTCATAAGGGATAATTGAATTTATTATTGTTTATAAGTTTTACAAAAAAATTCACCATGAAAAAACTATTTTTACATTTTCTACATCCTTACAAAGCCACATTTACTTAATGAAAACAACAAACAACGAATTTTCAATTCAATAAGATATATGAAAAGTTTTGCTTAATTTTTATCATTTCTTAATTACTATAATCAAGAGAAAACATGAATGAGTTAGGAAAAATAGAATCCTTTCAAAGGGAATGTTTCCCAAACCTATCAAAATACTATGTAAATTACAAAATCATAACATGGACAGGTTACCTCAACTTTTTCATTCATACCTTCCTCAAGAGTTTAAGGGATCAATACACATTTTCCTTTAAGGGAAGATATAGCCTAACGCTCCTCAAAATCTAGAATTTATGTTATCTTTAACTCATCATTTAACTTGGTCACTAAATGGCCCATTACGTCAAAAGATATGTATATAAATATACTTCTTAACTAAAGGATAATTCCATTTCATATAAGGAACTTAAATTTTGCCACCCTATTGAGCGGTGATAGTAATGGGGCCATGTCTTCCAAAGTACCACAAAACAACATAGCTCTCGATGAAACTCCAAATTTTACATTGCTTAACTAGGGCTTACACTGATAATAAAGGACGTCCTCACCCAAGGTAGGTGAATGAATAGATAATCGTTATTCTTAGCCCTTACAATAAGGGGTTACACCATTTTAATAAGATCTTTACACATAATAAATGAATACTTTGCAGAAAATAACACAACACCAGAGATATTTATTGGCCAATATGCCAAAATCTTCAAGATATGTAGAATAATACCCTTAAGGTAGGGAAACACCATACAATGCTCCTTAAGGAAGGAGTAACTCCACAATCTCCCAAGATGGGAATCCACTTCGAGGGGGACACCTCCAATATAACTCTACCTAGTAGAATAATAGACTCATACATCCATGACCTCTCCTAATGATACTCACATCATTTATATAGATATACATTACTCTTAATGGATGGGTAACACCTAATCCTAATGTAGGTCGACTCATTACCCAATATAACTAATGCCTATGTGACACCATATGTTATAAACATATAACTAACTAAGGGTATGTTTGCCACATGTTGGGAATCTCCATTAGCCCATATACATTATAATATCATATCCAAATGTAGATAGCATTCCCTCCCTCCTTGACATGTTTCATCCCCGAAACATAAGAAAAAACCATATATTGAGTGTGCTTTAAATTATTGCACACTTGTCGCCATGATTGATCATCTAACCACCCATATGAGATCCTAGAGGGTGATGTTGCTCAAAACCTAATTCCATATTCCATTACACTCATCTGATTCCATCCTTGTCCATATGTGTTCCTCCTCGGCATCCATGCATATCCATAATTATTATTCCCTATGATTCCATGTCCATATAATTTTTTTCTCCATTGATTATGTGTATATCCATAATTATTGCTCCTCTAATTCCCTGTATATCCAGATGGATTTATACCCTCATGGTGTCCCTAGCATGACTCCCATGATTTTTTCCTCTCATGATGATGTGGGTGTCTATATGATGCAACCTTAGTATCCTCAACCTTATCACCCTTTTTCCTTAACTTTATTTTCCTCTTCCACCTTGTTTCCTATTTTCTTTTTGCTCTTGAGTGGAGGAATTCTTGTTGATTTTTTTCATCATGTTCTTCATCCTCTCCTTCTGAATCATCCTTATTCCCTTATTTACTATCTTCATGCTCCATTTTTTACAATACTTTTTTTCATTGCTAAGTGTGATATCTTGCAATGTAAATTTTCTTTCTCTTGTACCATAATTTCATGAATTTAATTTTACACATTAATATTAATTGTTCTCAAGGACTCTAACCAAGGATATCAAAGAAACAATATCCATACCATCCATTTCTAAAGAAAATCTAAATGCAAAACATATTTATCTATAGAGAGAGCTTTCAATCTTCTAAACATTTAATATGCTTACCATCCACTTGAGCTTCCTTGATATGTTTTCGCTTGAACATGTAGATGTTGAGCTACATCCATATTGATGAAGTTATATTTTTTGCTAGGGGTTTATGGAAAAAAATTACCTTTTTCCTTTGAATGCATCCTTCAAACTGAAATATTGAAGCTTCCTTCCTTGGAGATGCACTATTTGAACTCGTACTTTGAGTTGTTGTCTCTCCTTCTGAATCATGTGTGGGACCTATTCATCATCATCATTGGCTTCTTTTTTCATTGTAAAAATTATTTTTCTTCTTTTTTCTTCTTCCTCATCCTTATTTGAAACACCCTCATTAGTAACATCCCTCTTCTTCAATCATATTCTTTGGCCCATCGATCTAAGAAAACTTGTTTTAATTGCTTCCCAAGTCCATTTGTGACGCTTTTGTTGCACTTGATACCACCAAGTTAGAGCTAGATCACCTAACTGATTTTGCAAATAAAGACGTGGTAGTATAGATGATAAATGATCTTCCTTAAACTGAATCCACCATTTCTCTAGCATTAATCTTTACATCCCCCATAAAAAATTCTCATCTCCATGATTCACAAAACTAGGGTTTTAGGAATAGGCCCTTTTGATCAAAACTTGTTTTAACCCTTTTCAGCTAGAGGTCGGAAAAAAAATTAGAAAACACAGAACACAAACACTAATTTAATTTTTGAAAGATTTCCGAAAAATTTAAAAAAATTAGGAAAAATTCCTAAAATTGCGTCTCATGGAGAAAATTAATGAAAAACCATAAAACTGCAATAAACTCCTCACAAAATAGATTAAAAAAATTATGAAATTTTAGGGGTATCACGTTGAAATATATTCACATCAACCCAAACAATTTTAAGGCCTAATTCGTCATTATTCAGGACAAATATAGATGAAACCCTAAAAATCAGGGTTTTAAACCCTAAAAACATACATTATCGTTCGTAAAACATTTCCAAAAAACCTGAAATTTGGGGGGGAAGTTTTATTCAGTAATGTATCCACTCCCCACAAAAAAATCTAAGAAAAAATCCAATTCCAATCTCTAGATATAGACAAGATATTGAATAAGCTATATTGGTAACTCTGGATCAAAGCTCTGATACCAATATAATAAATGAATAATTTGCAGAAGATAACATGACACCAAAGATATTTTATTGGCCAATATGCCAAAATATTCAAGATATGTAGAATAATACCCTTAAGGTAGGGGCAAACACCATACAATGCTCCTTAATGAAGGGAGTAACTCAACAATCTCCCAAGATGGGGGATCCACTTCGAGGGGGGACACCTCCAATATAACTCTAGCTAGTAGAAGACTCAAATCATACATCCATGACCTCTCCTAATTATTTCTCACATCCTTTATAAAGATATACAATTACTCTTAATGGACGGGTAACACCAAATCCTAATGTAGGCCAACTCATCACCCAATATAACTAATGTCCTATGCGATACCATATGTTTATAAACATATAACTAAGGGGATGTGTACCACATGTTGGGAATTTACCATTAGCCCATATACATTATAATATCATATCCCAATGTACATAGCACATTTATCTTACAATAAGCTAGTAAGAGGTTTTCTAATGTGAAAGAAAAATTTACGCAAGAGTCCTCCTAAGAGTCAAGTAGCCAAAGGCTTATTTAATTTGTGAGGACCATTGCAACCTTCGATTATTCACACTACTTTCTCATCTAGGACTCAATAATTTCAACACAACGCCTAAGTTACGAATGCAAGACCAAAAAATTTAGAGTGTAGTCCCATATTATAAGAATATCACATAAACTAAAAATTAATAGACATTACTTATTCCATTTGAAACAATAACTTACGATTACCTTAATTTTACATTTTTAAGGGGGGTAACAATTTGTTTACATTGTTGGTCCAACCAAGCTTGTTTCAAATTCTTGCATTCATCACTATTACACCATATTACTTGTAATTCTATGGGGCCCACATCAGCGGTTGGTAACACCATAATGGTCTAATCAAGAAAGCAATCGACACTAATTTATTTTTAATTTATTTTTGTCGAGAGAGCGAAAGAGAGATTGTTGTAATTTTTTTTACATAACCAATGTTCTTCTAAATCCACGAGATAAGGTCAGAAAGAGAGGGAGATTCCGTGATTTTCTACACATAAGTCTTAGTGTCATAAATGTGGACTAATTATGAACATTTTTCATGAATTTGAGGAGGTTTATTATTACAAATGTACCTTCTAAGGTGAAACGATTTTAAGCAAGTTACATTACACCAACACTTAGTGAATGGTCATAAAATGAAAATGGGTCTGTCGAGCTAAATAAGGGTTATAATAATTTTAACATTACTGAAGCTAATCCAAAAGTGATGCTGAGAGCTTTTAAGAAATTTAAGTTGTGTAAACTAGAGTCAATTTCCAATAGTTCAAGGGCTAATTAGTTTACTTAAAAGAAGATAAAATAACTATGAAATACCACTTCGTATTAAGCCATCGTATGAAAAGAGACACTAGGAATCCTTTCCCTTAACCATATATTGCTTAGAGACGAGTGAGAGGAGCTTACATTAGCAAACATGCTTATTTTGGTTATACACTTTGAAAAGGAAAAAAACAAGATCATAAGGTTGTTTGGTAAATTTCCTTATAAAGATGGTTATAAATTTGAGATTAGTAACATAAACATGAGGGTAGAAATTATTCCAATTAATAATAATGAAATTTCAAGACATGGAAGACCATTTTATCTTGTTAAGTGGTTATATACAAGGTAGAATTATTTATTTTATGTCCATACCAAAAGGGTTTTGTTAGGTTTAAATGTGATGCCCTTAACATTGCGAGTGTGTGTCCAAAGAAAATCACGGATCACTCAAGGAGGAAAGAAACTAACCGCACACCCTAAATATGCTCCTTAGACCAAGGAAACAATTCTACACTCGTATATCCGAACACAAATTATTTCAAAACTGTACAACTATACTTTTTACGTGTCCAAAATGACCAAACTATACCAAAACAATTAGCATTCAAAATCCCTCGTAACACATAATTTGTTTGGGTCGTAACATTCAAACTAGACAGCTTGTAACACATCATAATAATCATATTATAAAAGCTTTCACCCTTCAAGGGTGTCCTAAGAAGTCAAATGGTTCATTAAGACCCATTTCTATTATTTTACGATCTAATCAAAACAACTATAAAAAGGGCCTACCAAACAAGTACCCAATACCCAAATGGTAAAACAAACGCTTCTAACCAATTCTATATTATAAAGGGAGTTAAACAATACTTACAACACCCAAAACTAGCGAATGAATCTTGAGCTATAAGCACCTTCTCGGAGCCAACTATTAAAGTTTTGCTATTGCATTTCAACAAATTTTTAGTGAAATTGGTTACAAAATGGGTCTTGAAAACAAGCGATCACAACTCAAAAACTCATACTATCGATTCTCATATATTCTCATATATATAAAGAATCTGATGCAACTTACAGAACATAATTCTGATAACTAGAACTCAAGTTATGACCTCATTTTCGGAGCCGATTTAAGTTATTGAATAGTTTGTCATTGTGCCAGAACGACTAGAAGCCTCCTAAACATGCTTGAAAAACTAGCCCCCAAATCCGTTTTCACAAAACTAATTGTTTCAACCAATTGACATGTGGAAATACTAAAGGTTAGAAATGGCGGACTTCAATTTTCTACTAAACCTCCCTAAACCATGGGCCCAAATCGAAATGAATTTTCTTAGATTTCAGCCGTTGTCCCATGCAGCAATGTGATCAACTGATCTCAAAATACCTTCAACTAAACTATCAAATGATCTTATAAATTGGGTTTAAATGTTGTTTTGACTTCCCATGTCACTAGTGACTATGATCAACCTAACCAATCTCTACTACGGAAGTCTAGGGTCCCTTTTGCATGCTCACTTCGAACAATTATTTATAACTTTTTCAAAGTGTTTTAAAATAGAGAATTTAAACAAAACTCACATTCCAATCACCCACAATTGTTCTATTTCTTAACATTTCCCACCTAAGCTGGTATTTGATAGCAATCCCATCCTAAGAGTAGGAACAACACTCCAAAGTGACTGTTTTAGATATGCGACATCCAACAACTTGTTACAGCATTCAGAACACCATATATTAGAAGTGATTAAGTTTAGCGGAAACACTTTCGTCGAATGGGCAACAAATCAAACCAAACTTATTAACCCATTTTACATTCATACCTAGTGCTCCCGGTGTTGGAACCCGCGCTCTGATACCAAATGAAATGCCCCATTTTATGGCACTCAAATACCAACTTAAAACTCTTAAAAATTCAGTTATTTTATTTATTTTTAATTAAATTTTATTTACTCACCCAAATGTTGTCAGGTTATGGTCTAGCCTTAGTCTGTGTTAATTTTATTGAACTAATTTATTAAATCCCAAAGCAATATTTTAACACCCCCAACTATTTAAAACATACTCTTCCAAGGTTAATATTTAGTTACTCCCTTAGTAAATAAAAAGGCAACTTTATTTAAATATCTCCTAAGAAATTAAGAACACCCATTTAAATTATAACACTAAGTTATTTTACACATAACTTAAATAAAACACTTTATTTTAAAAGTTTCCTAAGGCTACCCACTTTAATTTATTCACCCTATATTAATAAACTTACCCCACTTAATATTCTCACCCCTACCCATTTATTAATTTCCGCCCATCCCACTGAAGTCACATAACTAAAAAAGGTGTAGGCTTAGATTTGGTTCTTTAGGATTAGATTTGGTTCCTTAGTAGCCATATGGAGATCTATGCCCTAGATTTTTGTGCAGGGCTTCCTAATGGTGGAGACTTCTAAAATCCCATCAATATATTCATATTTGTTTTGTTTTCCTTAAAGCATTAGGTTTTAAATCTCTTTTTTTAATAAATTGCCAGTGATCTTCGTAGGTTTTGAAGTATGAGATCTACCCATTTTTTCTTGTCTCGAATAGATTATGGAGGCATATATATATATATATATATATGCTATATATATCATGGAATAAAACCAAAGTTACTCCATTGAAGATGCTTGGGGATTCCAATTTTAAAAATGGAAATGGCCATGCAGGTATAGTTTGCAGAGGTGTGTGTTAAAAGGGGGTTTGGCCGCTTGGCTATGACGAGGGAGAATGATCCGGGGGGTGTAAGGGTATATAGACCCCTACCCCTCCCTCTTCATAGCTTTCTTTTCTATTCTTTTATTTATTTGTTATTTTCTTCTTCTAAAAAAAAGCAGTCCTAGCCATATGACAATGAGCCCTTTTATTATTATTTATTATTATTATTATTATAAGAGAAATCCACTGAGATTTAAATATATAGTTTATGATAACAGGTTCCTTTGTAATATAGCAGTATGTACTGCATTCAATAAAGCCATACCCAGTTTCATGTATACATACTTACTTATTATTTTATAAATTTGTTTTTTCTTAGATATGACACTCACATATATATATACAATATATATTTATATTTATATTTGTATAAATATTTAAATATCTAGACACACATACATGACACACTAGTCACACACACATTTGATTCTACTCACATTTACACATATATATTTTTTGAAAGTATAGCCTTAACCAAATAGGTACCAAAATGTGAGGTATAAGAATATATGTATGTATATATAGATATAGTCACATACAGGTATGGACACATTACATCACACATGCACACACACACACATGGCACACTTATACACACATCAGTATTGCACATTTACATTTACATCACTTCACACACTCATATATGTGTGTGTGTATCAATGTATGTACCTATGTACCTGTATCCTACATACAAAACCATACACACACACACACACACACACACACACACACACACACATATATATTAAATATGTATGTATAAAAAGCAAGTATGTATGTAGGTATGTATATATATGTATGGATGTCAAGAACCAATGGATATATGAATATGATTTCAATCCACATAACTGCATTTTAATGCATACCAATGACCTATTTGTTACCAAAGTACTTTTGCATTCCATGTTTACTAATATGCACAAACAATATCTTAACGCTTATTTTTATTTCTTATTTACCCACAACATCTACAAGTAAAATAACATTTTATAACCCCTAAGTCAATGAAGGAGAGTTTATCTAATTGTAAGGATAGTAGAAAAGTAACTATTCTTCAGAGAGTGTCAATCAAAACCATGATTCTGTAACAAGTATATGATCATTTCTTATTTATTCTTCTCTTCAACATGATATAAGATCTACAATTTCCTTTTCCAATGTCTAATCTAGTACACTTTCATTTGCTAATATATGTTGTGGTAGGAACTTGACATTTGCCTACAACTTTTCCATTGAAATCAAAGGTTGTAAGTAAAAATCATTGTAAGGTAGAGCACAATCATTTCATAATTAAGATCACATCAATCTCACAAACAATTTGGGACATACAAATATAACAAGTAATTTTCCCCTCCATATACCAACAAACTTCTAATATGCTTCCTACCAAACTCTCATTCCAATACACCTGAGAAGTGCTATTTTCACTATGTGTATAAGCATACAAGCTTTAATACTAGGATGCAAGATATTATTTTTTTTAGCAGTAGAGCACAGCCCCAAAGTGCAATTATAACCATGTTCCCACACAATTCCAAGAGTAAAAATTATAGCTCATTTCATCATGAATATACTGAAGATTTCAATATCCAACTACATACATTCCTTCCCAAAGGATGCAAGCAATCCACATCATACATAGACAAGTCTTCCATATCAATCTACAAGAGTAAGGAGAAGAAACTTTTCTTTTATGACATGAAAGAGTAAGCTTAACAACAAGCTCCATAGCACTAGAGTAGGAGATCATTACAACAAGTAGACAACTCAAGATTATAAAGAACAACCATTCCTTCACAAAATGATGGCTCTACAAAATCCCTACAAGTACAAATATATATAGTTTTGTCCCAAGAATAGGAACTCTTACAATGGGACATTACATCATTTACAAAGCCAAATAAAATCCAAGTGAAGAAACCTCCCAAAAGTTGGGAACAACATAACAAAATCTCTCAACTTTCTCCATCAATCTTCACGCTAAAAATCTATATATTTTCCATTCCATAAGATCTTCAAAACACAAGGAGATAGGCCCAATTGGTTGCCTCCCAACCTATTGGAATCATTACATGCCATCTCCAAAGAGTGGAGGACATGCTAGCCTCCCTCCAAGCCCATGGGAGAGAGAGACAAATAAATCCTCAAGTATTCACAAGTGGGGTAGGGAAATGAACAAGAAACAACACAATGCAACAACTTTCAACACACAAAACACCAAAAAGGACCACCAATCACAAGAGGAGAAAACTCCATGTTTTCCCTCCAATGGGGAATAGTGGATGAGAAATCAAAGTATGCCAAAAAGTGTGATCCAACCATAGGAAACACACATAAAAATAACTCCATAAGCCTTCATTATCCCTCCATGCAAACACACCCTCCTTATTTCTCCTCCCAAACACCAAAATTCCTCCTTGGGAGGATTTTCAAACCTCATTGGGTTTCCTTTCGAAGGATGGGGAAGGAGGTTCAAACCATATGAACAACCTTCCCCACCTCAAACCATATGAGGGGACAAAGATAAAGAATTCTGACATGCCTTGTCCATCAAGCCATGTGGTAAAGAGGGAAATTCCCTACCTCTTCCCCCAACACTACTCCAAAATCCATCACTGCACATGATGGATGGAGAAAATAAATTGAACACATAAAATCATAACTATACAACAACATTCAACACACATATCCACACACAACATCCATTTTTCTTTCTTCAAATTCATACAATAAAACACAAGGAGGCACAATAATCCTACCTCTAATAGCTCTCCAAGTCTCTAAGTTATGCAATCCACTCCAAAGCCAAAGCTCCAAGCTCAACTCCTAAATCAAAAATGTAAAAATCACAAGCCAAAAGCCCCCTTCCTCCTCCATGAGGAGGTATATGAAGAGAAGAGAGGAAATATCCTCCTAAATGAGAGGGTGACATGTTTCACCCTTCTCTTTTCCCCAACCCAAGATTCCAAAAAAAATAAAAGAGATTAAAACAAAATCATTTTAATAATGAATCCCCCAAATTCCCTTAAATGTTAATAAGTAAAACACCATCCAACTTTTTATAAACACATAACCCAACCATTCTTACAAGAATGGTGACTTGTGAGAGGTCAAATGGGAGGCAAAACTCCCATTTGACCAAGAAATGAAGCCCCCTACCCATAGGTAGGGCCCAAGGGCTCTTTTCCATGAAAAGAGAACCCCCAAAGATAATAGAGGTTCCTAAAATTGCCCAATTTTGGGTTTGGCTAAATGACATAAGAATTGAGGTTGTGGGCCCCCCAAAGGGGTGTTTATGTGACCCTAACCTCCAAAAAAACAAACTTAAATAATCTAATACACTTCTAATACAAGTGGGGACCACTAGGCCCCCTAAATTAGTTTATAAAAGACTAATAAAACACAACTACATTAATTACAAATTTTGGAGTCACCCATGGTGCCCCTTAAAATTTATGTCACAAAACACACACACAAGGCTACAATCAATCATGCAAGGTTGTAAGGCTCAACCTAGTCATCTGCTTGTGCATCTTGATTTGCCACCCTGAAACCCATGTTCTCCCGTGCCCTGTAATATACACACTCATTGCAACCATTAAACATATCTACCCTATATATATATATATATATATATATATATATATATATATATATATATATGATAAATAATGACAATGAATGATCATGGTTAGCATGCTAACAACACAATGATAAATATCCATCCATGATTGTCATATACTATCAACGTGCATCCATAATTAAGCAAGATATGATCTCCAACTACAGTAACCATGATATTATGCTATAGCCAAAATACACCAATGTTATCAAAGTATGAAATGATAACATAAATCCATCATAGGTCAAATATGATCAATTGTATCATGTACTGCTAGAAAACCAAAATAATGTGCTGAAATGAAACTATGATAATAATCACTACTATATTGGTGCTTTGCATCCTAACCATCACATGAGCCATCAAAAGATTCGAATGAAATCACATAATATCCAAATAGAGTTATAAACCATGTCCAAAATCTACTAGAAGTAAAGAGTCGGAAACTGAACTGAAGCAAGAAAAAGGTGGGCACTATATAAGGCTTTGAAACTATTTCATCTAATGAAACAAGAAGGTATAACACCATATAGAACCTCATGGAATGTGTTGCTTACAGGGTATTCTCAGAATGGGAATGGTAACTATTTAAACATATGAAACTAGTTGCAAACACAAACAAAAAAAAATCATGATATCCTACAAGGTATAAAGTTTTAAGTGATGGCACCAAAATGAAAACACTTAAATTACTCACCATTATTCTAGGAACAACTAGTGGCACTCTTCTCTTAAGCATCTTAAGAGTGTACTATGCAGCCTTTTGCGCGGTTGTTTTCTCCTTATATTCAGTACCAGGAGTTACCATACTAGGCTCTAACAAAATACCCTCAAACAACACATTGTTCTGAGCCAAGTAGAAGAAAACCTTTTCCCATACTTTCTCTGCTACTTCAAGGGTCCAGAGGAATTTTGAAATGTGAAATGTCTCTATATATCTGAAAGAATATCACAGGTATGACATAGTCAATGCAGGTTGAAGTCTAAACATATTAAAAAATTCAAAACAAGGCTCTGCTTTCTAAATGTCATTTGCAATATGAGAAGAAGTAGTTTCTGTGTTGCATTCATTTTAACAAATTAAAAAAAAAAGTATTAATACTGGACCTACATTTATGCTTTTCCATGTCAACATGACCTGGGATTATGCAAGCAAAGCATTTAAAGAGAACATAAATACCAATAAGCATATTCTTCTTGTCATTTATCTGTAATTATATTGGAAATGGATCATACGCAGGATACTGAAAAATAACAATTTATCAGGGGAAGTGACATTGCAGTTAGTTAACTGTTTTAGCCTTGCTACATTGTGATGATTCCTTATTTAAATCACAACAAGAAACAACCCTCTGATCAAGCATGACATTTTTCAACATATATTTTAAGGGATATGACTGGAGGTGGGTCACAAATTAATAGAATAAAAAAAAAGTTAATCCAAAAAGGGGCCCATCCATGCTCAACAGCCTCTGGAATTAATGATGGGTTTTCATTCCATTTGAAGACCCGTAAGAAGATAATGATGGCCAAACCTGTCACTGTTTCTCCACACACTTGTGACTTTGTTACTGTGTTTTAGGGCTGGATATGTTGAAGCCTCTTTTATTTTTTGGAGCCTTGAATAGTCCTAACTTCTGGCTTCATTAAAGGCTTCCGGTCAAGATGTATGGAGCATGTTATTTAAAGGATACAGGTTATGGCCATAGCCATTTGCCAAGGGCTGCTACCAATGCAATCGTCCATGGCTCCATTGATACAAGTTGATTTCTTCATGAATTCAACAAAAACATGTGTGTTGGGTGTGATGAATTTAAAAATTTATAGGCTTCTAACTCAGGAAAGAGGGGAAAATTGCTACAAAATATACCGAGGAAGAAGGAATTCATTACATATATGGGTGTAATATCAGAGAGAAAATTGTTACAAAGTCTACCGAGGAAGAAGGAATTCATTGCCATATATGGGTGTAATACCCGAGGGATTGTTAGACCCCAAGGAAGAATGAATTCATTGACATATATGGGTGCAATACCAGAAGGCTTGTTAGACCCCAGAGAGATGGTTAATTGAATAAATCTACATCCGCCAATAAACATTCTTACATGACAGAAACAGTTTATTCTAATTCTAGAAAACTAAAGAATTTTGTACCAAACCAATCATAGGAACATGCCAAGACGCATAATTTTGTTCAACATGGGTCAAGGTCTCCTTTTCTTGGGGAATTTTTGTCCCAATTCAGAGCTATGCACCAATTCAGTCCCCCTTGCTGAGATATGATTAGACTGTAGAATTTTACACCCCTAATTGTGAGGTTCAGTTCTCATTTTTATGCTAGAAAACATCTGTTGATATATCATTTTTCTACTCTGTGACATGTGTAGGGATCTAAAGCCTCTTAAGCTTCTTGTGGACGAAGCCAAGGGTGTGCTTAAAATTGGAGATCGACAACCAAAATCCCCAAAATCTAACAATCAGTGACTTTTAAATGTGTCACCAACCATCATACACCCAATATCATATTGCGCATGAAGAAAAAAATAGATTTTACCTGCTACTATACACATTTACAAAAATTCACTGAAAAAGACTCAAATTTTAAAATCTACAATCAGTATAACACAATTCATTATAGTAAAACTATTCGCATATATGAAATGGTTTTAATTAGAGAAAAAAACCCAACGTATTTTGTAGAAAAAAACCCAACTCATTTTGTCTATTACCAGTTTGAATCCCAAGATTCTTGGGGTGGCAATGAAGTTTCTACATCACACAGATTTGGACGAACAGTCTGGATGGATGTCTCAACAAAATTGGAGCTTGCACAATGACTACAGAAGTTAGAGATTTCCTGAAACTCAAGCCCTGTAGATGATGCTCACAAAAAACACTCCTAAATTCATAAATAACAATAGCCCATCCATAGCATGCAAACTGCAACTAGAAAATTGCACATATGCACCTGTTAAAAACAACAAAACGATTAAACGCCTATCAACCCATCAAATTTAACTTCGTCGATGTGAACAACATGAAAGGCATTTTCCCAATGCCTTTTGAATCAAGGAAATATATATATTTCCTTGATATGTGTCAAAGGCATGTAAAACTAGCAAAAGCATCCACAAGTGCTTGTGAGAGGCCGATAGGTAGGTTCGAGGAGTATTTGAATGCAGTAAATTAGTAGTTTGAAAAGCCTAGAGTTTGTGGCATCATTATTCTTGTGATAAATGTGTTAAGGAGTGAAATAATGTTTATTGTGATAATTATTTATAATGGATTTTTTAAATTTTGGATTCAATAAAACTATAAAGTATGATGATCTAACCACTTTAAAAAATGAAAATAATGTTTATTGTGATAATTATTTTTTGATGGCTTTTTTTAAATTTGGATTGAATAAAACGATAAAAATATGACAATCTAACCACTTTAAAAGCTATTCTTATGGATGGAATAACACAACTATAAATGATACATATACGTGTCATAAAACTTGCTAAGCTTACATATAAGCATAGCGATCAAACAAGTACAAAATGAAAGTACACATTTAAAGAAAAATAGAACCATACACATTTCAAAATTTGAAATTTATAAAAATAAGTCATTATATGTTGGCTTTGAAAGGTTTAGGCAGTAATCAAAGTTGTTAGAGGTTGTAATGTGATAAAGAGTTCTTGTAATGAAAAAGTGTGTAGTTAGCATCATAATGTGGATGTTTAATGAATGGAAATAGAATTACATTGTGGGTAAGTAGATGTTGATAACATGTATTTGAACGTCAAAAATGGCTTAGGAACTGGCTGCATCTATTGTTGATGTTGTGCACTAGATGAAAATGTAATTTGTAATTAGTTTCACAAACATTCATGTAAAGTAACTGAAAGATGAAGAGATTGCTCAGAAAGAATGAGGAAAACGTAATGTCCTTGTAATGAGGAGAGAGATACCTATTAGCATCGATTGTTGATAACATCCGTAGGCATTTCTCTTCTAACAATATTTGTTTAACATGCCCTTGTTGTTTTGATTTCCAAGTAGCATTCAAAAGTAAAAGGCGGGTGATATTCTCAAATGGTCAATGGACTTAACTCAGGATAATGTTGTGAAAGTCAATCCTGGTTTCTCGTCATCTCCAATATCAACAGTTGCTTTAGGCAAAGTTAATACTTGAGACTTGTGTATGGTAAGGGTCCAAGCCATTTTTAGCATCACCTATTTATGATTTCCTCTTATTACTGGTAATATAGGAATGGATTTAGGATTTATGGGGGTTCCCATGCAGGACCTATGTAGTTATCAAATTGTACTATTACAGACATGGGCAAGCCGGGCGGTTTGGAGCCAGTGGTGTAGATAATGTCTTGTATAGTACCAATAGAACCATTAACTAATCCAACTTCAATGCACATGTTACAGAGTAACATAACATGTTGACCTGTACATAGGAGAACTTCATTTTCCAACTGGTCATCGTATACATCTTCTAATCCTCAGTTGCCTCGTATATTCAGCAACACTCCATGTGATTGGACTGGATAAAGACTTAAGCATGTGTTTTTTATTCTGACGAACAAAATTGTTAGTTGCATATAAGTGGATTATTGAATTGAAGGATTCTCTTGTGCTCTAGTTGAAGCATGCATTTATCTATTTCACGAGTGTTTCCCAATCATGGAAAATAGGTTCAACATTTCTAATGTTTTTCAACATCGAGAGGAAGAGGATTTGTTGTGGATCACTTCCTTGTTGTCGAAATATTACATCTAAGGTAATGACAATGTAGAAAGTGTCCCAAAGCCTTCTCCCAATTATGTTTCTTGGAAGCAGTGTAAAAAGACCATTACAAGTGGAGATGAATGCAAAGTAATCATGATAATATGAAAGAAACCTATTAAGTAATCAAGATCTTGTGGAGGGTTGAAACATGATACAAGATTACCGACATATATTGGGATGTCCCTCATAGGTGGTAGTTGAGCAAGATCCTCCAACAAGAATAATTGATCTACCACCAAATGGTTCGGTTACATGTGTTGGGAATGCTTACTGGAGTCAATCATTGATGTTTTTGAACATTTTGGGCCCTAAAAAACTCATTTCATCTATGAGAATGTAACACACATGTTTCATTTCTTCTTGAAACACTGCCAGTGTTTTTCCTTTTAAAGCACGGACATCCCTAATCGGGATTCTAAGGCCAATATGTATTGTTCTTCCTTGTATGTTGAAAGTAGCGACACTTGTAGGAGCAAGGAGTAATAAAGGGATTTTTCCATTTATTGATCGAGAGTCTAAGGTGTTCCTTATACATTGGACCAGATATGATTTACTAGTCCCAGTTGTTCCTTGAATAATCATTTTGAGTGGCTCTTGATTCCCTACATGGTCGCAATGACCCATGACCATGGAATATGCAATGTGTTGCTCTGCAGATAAATTGTGTATAGGGTTGAGGCGTTCAAGAGTGTTATTGGTAAATGGAATGGTGGAAACGTTATACTATCTAGAAAATGGGCACATGTATCATGTAGTGGTGGAGCTAAAGAATGTTGGCTCCAATCATGGTCGAGGTCATAATCACGAAAACCAAGCAACTTGATATTTGAAAATTGCATGTCATTATGCGAGGCCAATGCAGACATGAGTTCCTACTCGTCCATATCTGAAGGGCCTACCTTTGGGTTTTTGTTGACATTATCTTCAGCCACATCATCAGATGTTGGTGATGTTTGCGTATGATTAATGTGCCAAACATGGTATGTACCCCTTATAGATTCCCAAGAGCGAACTATTTCTTCATTTTTGATGTTGATATCAACATAAATGTTTTGAAAGGGTTTATATAGGAGGATATCACTCCAAAAAAATTCCACATATTCATCTGATTCTTCATCAGGGATGGAGTAAAATCTTGGTCATACGCACACTGTAGCTTGTGGTTGTCAAATTTTCCATTGTTCATTTTTACGTTTTGGAGAATAAGACCATGACCTCGAAACATCCAACATTACAATGTTTTCTAGCTGTGAAGGACGATGAATGTACACTTGTAGGAAATTAGAATTAGTTGAATCATCATCAATGTTTAGTTTGACACGCCTATACACCCTTCTGCCAACACTAAGTGTAATAAATTGTCTGCTACACTCCAAAAGCGGTAGTTTCAACAAAATATGACACATTTTCTTGTGCGCCAATATCACGCTCTGCTATTGTGTCTGTAAGGAATTTTTAGTATGCACACAATGTTGGGTCTTGGGAATGATTGCTTGTAGCAACCCGTGTTAGCATGTCATAATAACTCTATGAACTTTTTTTCTACTTTTGTAACATACTTTGCAATGTAATTCAAAACTACTCGGTGGGAAAGGATGGGTTGACAATCTATGTTTTCCCTCCAAAGTGAAAGCATATTGGGATTGTGTACATTGATTTTGTCATCATTGCATGCAGGAAGATATTTTTTTTGGCTGTCTTCATCTACAAACAATTTTTGATTCTGTCTGCAACTCCCAAGGATCTTTATATCGACAAACATTTGTGGACCCTTTTTTTCGCAGGCATGTGTCCAATGTGCACTTTGTGTGTCTTTCAACATGATTTACAATTTCTTCATAATCATGTCTTATATCACACTATATTATTTGGAATGTGTCCATCAAACAAGGGTCATCATTAGTAGAACTTGAAAAATGGTTATTCCTTTGACCCTCATCTCTTGGATTCCATGCATTAATGAAATTATCATAATATGCTTTTACTTTTGTAAGTTGCGATGGATCATTCCAATCCATATTTTTGACATCTGGAGCATCCTTAAGCCATATGACCATATGTCTATGAACTGATGATCGATATTGCCATTCCTTCCTGCAAGAAATGGAAAAAGGTAATAGCTACATATAAGTGTCACACATGATGAATGTATATGAGTTTTGCGTCAAATACAATGCAATATAATTTGACATGATTGGGGAGAAAAAGGAGGATACCTTGACCAAATGTATGTTGTACTAAAGTGCTTGATGAGGACATCATCAATGAAAATCTTGAAGCAGTGATGCATATACATAACAACAATATGTAGATTGGTAATTATGTTTTTACTCCTCCAGTGGTAGCCCTCTACACCATTAGTCATATGCAAGCCAGGCATGACTTGATGCAGGTCTGGCCATTTGGTATTTGCAATGCTTAATGTGATGAAGAATGTTGGGCTACCCTAATTGTGTAATCATGTCCATCAACTCATTATTACATGTTGTCCAATAGGCCCTAGTACCTCTAATGTTGGTTGCATAACACATTACTTTCTCAGGAAGTTTGTGATTTGGCATATCTTGAAGGTGGTGGTGGAGATCTTAAATGATAGTCGGTATGTTGTCACCCACATTTTTCTTCACAAATAACAATGTAGTGGATTGTGTTCGGTGCCTCAACATAAGGTTTCAACAAGAAATACGTGAATCTTGGATGGGCACCAAATCTATTGTCATGGTATTTCATCAAATGCAGCTCGCAAATTCACGTATACGCAATTTTTTTATTCGAGGTTGCAACCATTCAACTTCACCATTTGGAAATAATGTAGGGAAGGCCATGTCAAACAAACCTTCAGTATTGTATTCATTAACTGGAGATAACCCAATAACAGGCCAATCAATTCTATCAATGGCACCCAGTCCTTCATTTTCAATAATTTTTCTTACCTCTTCCATTTCACGTCGTGCGTTTCCCATTCTTACTGCAAAAGATGATGGTTGTTGCTGAAGTTCTTCAAAATTTGATGTAGTGGGGTCTTTAACAAAGTGATCGACATTGTGATTTTTTTCAATGTTCGACTCAAAAAATTGGAGGCTCTGAAATATGTCTGTTTCATCTTCGCACAGTTCAGAAATGACAATATTATATAATTGAACATCCTTGTAGTACATATCATTACAGATTTTATATCAGAGAGCATCCAATACACGCGATCTCTTTACCAAAAAATCATAGTGTTTTGAATGACTTCCATGTCTTCTAACGATAAAAATATCCAGGTCTCGAACACGCCGAGGAAGATAAGTAGCAATTGAAGTTATGTCTTGTGGAAAGGTTATAGTGTGCCCCCTGTACTTGTGCTGGCCTCCTCTAAAAGGAACGATAACCAGATCATGCCAAGCTAAAAACATAGATGCTAATAAAACATTACGATCAATAAGATGAAATTAATTCTCCAGAATAACTTTACATAAACCTTTGCAAACAAATGAGCAACAATATCATATATTATTATGGAACTCAATGAAATACAATGAGAATGGACCTTGCTTATATAGGCAAGGATTAACAATCTAAGAACCAATCAAGGTCGTAGATCAAGCCATAAATCATGGAAAGAACTAGTCAAGTCCACAGATTTATGAGAGGACTAAACATCAAGGATATAGTCAATACCATAGATCAAAGAAAGAACTATACCTAACAACTAGATAATATCTCCTAATATTTAAATAAATAAAAAGAAATATCCACACACATAAGTGGGTGAGGATAAATACAATAATTTACCTAAGTGAACATGAGCTAAGGTAAATACCTACTCTAACACCCCCCCTCAAGTGAAGCTAGGGGCCAAAATAGAAGTGGCATGTCCACAGTATGAGTCTCGGCAACTAGGCCTGATGAGGTACTCATGTACAATATATCCATGAAGAAATCTCGAACCAAAAGAAGGAAAGAATCCTACTATAAGGAAAGAGAAAGAAGAAGAAGAAGGAAGATGTTTTCACGAACACCCCCCAAGAACAACTTCTAAAACCCCAAGCATTCCATGCAACTTAAGGTAGCGAGGTGATGTAAAAGGCTTCGTAAAGATGTCTGCAACCTATTGCTAAATCAGAAGGTACTCCAAGCAAAGAACTCCATCTTGAATGTGCTGCCGAATGAAGTGAATGTGTATCTCGATATGCTTGGTCTGCTGGTGCTTCAACTAGGTTGCGAGAAATGTGAATTACACTTTGGTTGTCACACCAAAGTACAGTAAGTGAATCCTGTGGGAATCCAAACTCTGTCAATAACTAGCAAAGCCAAAGAATCTGTTTGACTTGCTGTATCTGCTGCCCTGTAACTCTGCCTCTGAAGATGAAAGTGCAATAGCATGCTACTTTTTTACACGCCCAAGCAACTGGAGAAGAACCAAGACAGAAAAATTAGCCAGAAGTAGAACACCTGTCATCAATAAAACCTGCCCAATCTGAATCTGTATACCCAACTAACCCGAGTAGAGCCCCTGGTGTAGTATAGGCCAAAGTGGGGAAGTGTCGTGAAAATAGCGCAAAATCCTTTTAGCAGCCTACCAGTGACTATTATGAGGAGAATGTGAAAACTGAGATACAAGCCCTACTACAAATGAAATATCAGGGGTGAGTACGGATCAAGTACATGAGACTCCCAACCAACTGCCTATACAATGTAGGATCACAAAGTGGTGTGGTACATGTGGATGTAAGAGTAACTCCAGACTGAAAAGGAGATGGACTTGGCTTGCAATCAACCATATCAAAGTGCCTAAGAAGATCATGGGTGTACTTTTGCTGACTCAAATGAATCCCTGAATCTGTCTGAGAAATCTGCAAACTAAGGAAATAATGCAATAGCCCAAGATCTATCATGTCAAACTGTGTAGAAAGAGCCCTTTGAATACTCTGAATGTGGGAAGAAGAGCTGCCAGTAAGTAACAGATCATCAACATACAAGACAAGTATCACAATATCCTCACCGACATGCTAGAGATACACTGTATGATCGAAGTGGCAATGAACAAAACTAGTAGATAGAAGAAAATAATATATCTTCTCATACCAAGCCCGAGGGGCTTGTTTGAGACCATAGAGAGACCTTCAGAGCCGATAAACAAGAGAAGAATCCTAAAGAAATCCAGTCAGCTGCTCCATATATATTTCCTCTTGTAGATCTCCATGTAAGAAGGCACTCTTTACATCCATCTGGTATACGGGCCACCCTTGTGATGCAACAATAACAAGTACAAGGCGTACAAAATCCATCTTGGCAATGGGTGTAAAAGTCTCAGAGTAATCAATACCTTCAACTTGTGAAAAACCCTTTGTAACAAGACGAGCCTTATACTTGCCAATGGACCCATCATCTGCGTATTTGGTTTGGTATACCCACTTACACCTAACCATATTTCTTCCTTTAGGAAAAGATACCAAATCCCAAGTATGATTCTTCATCAAAGAAGAATACTCAGCTGTCATCGCATCATCCCACTCCGGTATCCCATGAGCCTTTGAAAAAGACTGTGGATCCTCAGAAACTGCTTGACACAAAAGTCCAGAACCTATGGAATGTGCGTGATGATGCCTAGTGGGTGGAAGATCCTCTATGAAAGGTGTTGCCTTAGAAATTGTAGTACGAGCCCACTTAGGCATAGTGACAACATCAGTGGGAATAGGATCCTCAATGGCATCTATAACCTCCTCATCAATCTCCTCAAAGAAAGGATCCTCAAGATAAGATGAAGAAGAAGAAGGAATGGAAGAAGATGAAGAATCATGAGGAGTGAAATGCTCATCAAACTAAACATATGTTCGAAAAAGAACATCATGTGTATCAGGATCTAAAAGATGATAAGCTCTCATGTCCTCACAATACCCTACAAAGATCAAGGGTTTAATCTTTTTATCCAAAGCTTTCCTTTTCTTCTTTGGCATAAAGGCCCAAGCATGGCTCCCAAAGACTCGAAAAAATGAGACATCTGGCTTAGTGTTGGACCAAGCTTCCTCTGAAGTCAAATGCTTAAGTGCTCTGTGTGGTGTGCGATTATGAATATAGTTAGCATAATTAACTGCTTCTGCCCAATAAATAAGAGGTATATCTTTAGAATGCATCATACAGTTAGTCATTTCCTTCAAAGTTCTATTCTTCCTTTCTACTAATCCATTCTATTGTGGAGTATGAGGAACAGAATGTTGGTGAATAATGCCTTGAGTTGCCAAAAATTTAGAAAACTCATTGTTGAAGTACTCCCCCCCATTATTAGTGCGAAGGTTCTTTATGCTACTAGAAGATTGTTTCTCAACCAAAGCCTTAAAGACTTTGAAGTGTGAAAAAACATCACTTTTGTACTTGAAAAAATAAACCCAAGTACGCCTCAAGAAATTATCAATAAATGTAAGTGCATATTTAGCTCCATTGAAAGATGGGGTAGGAAAAACCATCAAGTCACTATGCACAAGCTCAAGTGGTGAAGAAGCTCTCTTAGGCATAGTGACAACATCAGTGGGAATAGGATCCTCAATGGCATCTATAACCTCCTCATCAATCTCCTCAAAGAAAGGATCCTCAAGATAAGATGAAGAAGAAGAAGGAATGGAAGAAGATGAAGAATCATGAGGAGTGAAATGCTCATCAAACTAAACATATGTTCGAAAAAGAACATCATGTGTATCAGGATCTAAAAGATGATAAGCTCTCATGTCCTCACAATACCCTACAAAGATCAAGGGTTTAATCTTTTTATCCAAAGCTTTCCTTTTCTTCTTTGGCATAAAGGCCCAAGCATGGCTCCCAAAGACTCGAAAAAATGAGACATCTGGCTTAGTGTTGGACCAAGCTTCCTCTGAAGTCAAATGCTTAAGTGCTCTGTGTGGTGTGCGATTATGAATATAGTTAGCATAATTAACTGCTTCTGCCCAATAAATAAGAGGTATATCTTTAGAATGCATCATACAGTTAGTCATTTCCTTCAAAGTTCTATTCTTCCTTTCTACTAATCCATTCTATTGTGGAGTATGAGGAACAGAATGTTGGTGAATAATGCCTTGAGTTGCCAAAAATTTAGAAAACTCATTGTTGAAGTACTCCCCCCCATTATTAGTGCGAAGGTTCTTTATGCTACTAGAAGATTGTTTCTCAACCAAAGCCTTAAAGACTTTGAAGTGTGAAAAAACATCACTTTTGTACTTGAAAAAATAAACCCAAGTACGCCTCAAGAAATTATCAATAAATGTAAGTGCATATTTAGCTCCATTGAAAGATGGGGTAGGAAAAACCATCAAGTCACTATGCACAAGCTCAAGTGGTGAAGAAGCTCTCTTAGACAAATTCTTAGGAAAAGGATCTTGGTGTTGTTTTGCTAATGCACAACCATGACAAACTCCCTCAAGACAAGAAACTCCAGGAAGACCATCTACCATACCATGAGTGCTCAACTCCTTCAAATATCTGTAATTGAGATGTCCAAATCTTTCATGCTAAAGCTTACTCTCTGAATCTGAATGAGAAACCAATCCTGTCCCTATAGAAGAAGTGTCATCAAAACCCTCAAAGTGATATAGTCTTGAACTATGATCAACAATACCCTGAGCAATAAGTGAATAAGGCTCCAACAAAGTTCTTACTTCTGCCCCATGTGGTGTAAAAGTCACTATTTTCCCTTGACTAGAATGATAAATTTGATATACATAAAGCAAATTTGTAGTGATGTTAGGAACATATAGTGCAGATATTTCCACCATCAAGTTGTGTATGACCTTTTCCCTCAACAGAAAGAAAGGAAGAATCTCCAACCTCAGTTTTGGAAGTAGAACTCAAACCTAGAGAAACAAAAGACTCCTTGGAAGAAATCATGTGATGAGAAGCACCAGAATCTATAACCCAATTGTCTGCAAGTGGTGACTGAGATCTTCCAACAACATTAAGTGATTTTCCATGTTGATTAAAAGGAGGTGGATTGGAGATAGAAATTTTGTGTTTCTTGACTTCATCCTCTAAGGCTTGCATTCGCTTATAACACCTATTTTCTTCATGATTGCTACCCTCACAAAAAGAGCATGAACGACTTGACTTATTCTTGGATTTAGAAGACTCCTTGGGTTTTGAGTTGTTTTTTTTGGGTTTAGGAGCATTTTGAGATGGATAAGGTGTGGATTTGATTTTACTATTTGGTTTTCCCTTGCCCTTAGGATTAGATGCAACTAATGCCTTTTGAGAGGTGGAAGACTCAAGGTGAGATAATTTGGATTCTTCCCTAGTAAGTCTTTCACAAAATGTTTCTAAGTAAGACATTTTGAAGGTGTCACCTAAGGCCTCCATGCTAGAGAAAAAATGTAGAAGCAAAAATTTGGAATGGTCCTCTCAACTTGGATAAAATCAAGTAAACATACTCTTGATCTTTCTTATCTCTTCCACTCCCCTTCAACTGTGTCAACAAATGCTTGAACTTGGTAAGATAGTCTATAATTGTTAGAAAATCTTCAAGATTAAGAGAGGTTATCTCAATTTCAAGTTGAATGGCTCTCATATGATCCACCTTACCAAATAAATCCTCTAATTTCTCCCATATTTTGAAAGGAGAGTCACACTTTTCCAAATGAAATAAAAGATTGTCACTTACATAAGTTCCTATCAAACCCATACACTCATCAAATTTGCACTAGTACTGAAATTTCTCATATTCTGTAGTGAATATTGGTTGTTCTTTAGAAGTTAAAGCCCATAATCCTTTCCGCTTGATTATTGTTTCCATGTGTGGTAATTATGTGTTGTTAATGGCTCAACATGATCTAATGTAGAAGTAGATGCCATCCTAAAAAAAAATCACTAAAAGAAATGAAAGAACCAAGCAATGCAACAAGACCCTCAAACAATGCAATAAGAGCCCCCCCCCAGATTTTGGCACTTTATAATGAGTGTGTGTTACAATATGACACTTTGTAATTATAGTGCAATTCTCAAAATAAATATTTTCAATGGAAAGAGCACGGAAAAACAAGCACTTTTGCAAAAAAACGGCACTCAAAACCGAGTTATCGATCAAAAGTTACAAGCTTTTCAATATTATGCTCTACTATTTATTTTAGTTGCCACTAAAATACAATAAAATACTCTTGCCTTCACCACACAAATAAAATGAAAGGGCACTGGAGTTAAGCACCTACTAGTAGGAATCACAAGCTTTAAGCCCTCATATGACCAGGGGCTAAGAATTTCAATGAACCAAAAATACTTTGCCACAACAAAAAATGCCCAGATCGGATCTCAAGAAACCCAGGAAAACCCATAATTTTTTTTTCTAGATTTCATTTTCCATTCTATGCGAATCCCGAGGCAAATCCACTATGTTTCTCTGCACAACAAAAAAAACCAAAAAACCCACTGCCTCACTGCCTCCCGAAATGGTCAAGTTTATAGCCGATCATAGGGTTTTGCTACCTTCCAGATCCAATGGAAGCCTCTGTTTTGCATAAAAATGCACGCAGCAACAAAATACGAGAAAATCCTGAATATATGAATATATAAAGAGTTTATTTGCAAAATAAAACTCACAAAAGAATGTCAATAGCAATCTCCTGCTCTGATACCATAAAAGGAACGATAACCAGATCGTGCCAAGCCAAGAACACAGATACTAATCAAATATTACGATCAATAAGATGAAAGTAATTCGCCATAATAACTTTACATAAACCTTTGCAAACAAATGAGAAACAATATCATATATTATTATGGAACTCAATGAAATACAATGAGAATGGACCTTGCTTATATAGACAAGGAATAACAATCTAAGAACCAATCAAGGTCGTAGATCAAGCCATAAATCATGGAAAGAACTAGTCATCAAAGAACTAGTCAAATCCATATATTTATGAGAGAACTAGACATCGAGGATCTAGTCAATACCATAGATCTAGGAAAAAATTAGTCAATACCATAGATCAAGGAAAGAACTATGCCTAACAACTAGATAATATCTCCTAATATCTAAATAAATAAAAAGAAATATCCACACACATAAGTGGGTAAGGATAAATACAATAATGTACCTAGGTGAACATGAGCTAAGATAAATACCTACTCTAACATCCTTGTGCATGGCTTACTTGCATTATGGGATTGACACGAGCAATAATCATCTCTTCAACTTGTGTGAGAATGCCTAAGACATGAGGTTGGACACTAGGGTCCATATTATTGCATGATGAAAAGTAATGACCATTACGTTCAGACTAGCATATTGTACAAATTGGTCCTAAGGCTGTGAGCTTGAATTTGATTCCTTGGTATGCCTCTTTACAAATAGTGCACACATGCATGTTTGCGAGGTTATCCCATCTCAGGTGGAATGACCTTTGAATGGACATAAGGTCAGATGATAATCTTACTTGTGATTCTTGAGCATTGGCTAAATCACATGTGTTATGAGTCATCATGATGTCTTGTAGCTCAAAATTCCTTTATGTGAATGCGGGATTTGGAAGGTTGTTAATGAAAATAGGAGGATGTGTTTGAGGGCACTACAACAGAAGGGAGTGTATATTTTCTGTACTTGAAGAAACAAGACCAATTTGATGAGGGCATGGATGTCCTTACACATGGTGGAAATTATATTGGCCTTTGCCTCTCTAAGCAATGTATTCTTCATTGTTAATTGCAACATTATGTTGGGTAGTCAAGGAATGAACTAAAGCATTATGACACATTCCATGTTGCGGATGCAAGGGAGGCGACACTGCAAAGTCATTTTGCTTCCCTTCGACCTGTGTCGACATGGAATTAATGTCAAAGAAATCAGTCCTTGATGTATATAGTTGTCTTCTTCTCCTATTTATTTCTTCTCTTGGTGCATGATACCTTTCTCTTTTCTTTCTGTTTATCTCTTCTCTTTGCTCTTGATATCTTTGTCTTCTTTGCCTGTTTATTTCTTCACGCCTTTCTACATAAAGTGTGTGTAGAGTAACATTTTTTTGTTGCCGAGGTTGGGTCACAGTAGTTTCATGGGTTGCAGGCTGCACACATTGTTGGTCACTATGCAAATGGTTTCGAGAAATGTTAATGTAATTTGCATTGTTGTAAGATGTAATGATATTATTTGGATCAATTTGGCTAACCATAGTTTGATGGGACTTATATCTATTCGTTTGAGTTGATGTCATCATTTCAGAAAGGATAACATCTGGGTTTGACAACTACAACAGTAATAAACAAATCAATCCTAATGGTATTCATAGTAAATGTGACACAAAACAATCAAGTATTTTGTAATTTTAAACCCACATAAAATTCTAGATTGCAGTAACTCTAAGAAACGTGAATAACAAGAAAGCAACAATTAGCATCAAATAAAATAATATAGAACCTATACATAGAATTGTAAATAATACATGAAAGCTGTACAAGAATACAAAAATTCACCACATAAGTTTTTAGAGGCATTGGAAGTAGTATGAAAATTTGCATCCAAATATTAACATTTTTTGTTAAAACATAGCACATCAGAACAAGAATATAGTCTTTACCGTGTCTTAAAGATAGAGCACATTAGAAGATGAATATAGTCTTTACTGTGAATGTATAGAATGGAGTCCCTTGCATAAATGGAAAATAAATCTAAAATAAAATGTACTTAGATATCAATAAGTAATCCTATGACAAATTTCAACTCTGAAGAGTAATAATTTTTTTAACTCTCGCAACATTTGTTTTCAGCTTTGGTGGATTGCTGAACGTGTCCATTCGCACATGCAAAGTGAACGAATATTGATGGAATAGTATCTTCTTCTTTAGAAGATGTATTCGCAATGGATTATCTTGAACCTGCCCATATGTTTCCTTTGTTATTGCACCAATCAAATCTTTACTTGCATCATCAAATAATGTAGCCCATAAATTCCCAGTGTGGTCTGCAAATTGAACTTTGAATAAGTATCGATAATCACAGTTTGTGGAAATCACATCACATGTAGAGCATATCCATTTTCCTTCGGAGTTCTTCGTAGTCTTCTTCCTACACGGAGTTCCCGTGCACATTGATGGACAAGATGTATAAGTGAAACAATCCATTTCATCAATAGAAACTATAGTTCCTCTTAGGGTTAGCCAAAGTGGCTTTTTAACACTAAGAGATCCTCTAGCCGCTATCTCAGATATATTTGTTTGCACAAAATTGAAAACCCCGTGTTGATCATTGGTTGTTAGAGACCTACCACTGTAGATATTTCCATGTTCCTCGCACCAATTTCTCAAAACAGTTGCCTCTTGAATACTTGGGTTTATAAACACTTTAGTGTTTGAAAGCGTCCCTAAAGACTTTCCATAGAAATCGGTTATACAAACACATTTGAAAGCAAAAATAGGATGGGGACCCAAGGTAATGAGATATAGGAGTTGAGAACCTTTCACGACGGATAAATCACCCCAGAGTGTAACATCAATAGCATAATCAGATGTATTTGTAATTTGAATTGTCCTCCTCTTGAGCTCAGAACCATCCTTCCTGAATAGTGTTTGAAGATCACTCACAACCTGAACAATGCCAAGTACATCTATCATAGTATTAGCCTCCAAGTTGGTGATTTCACTAATCAAAACAAAGTGAAACTTGTTAAATGGGATAGAGCCATCATCAACTGAAGAAGCCTCCACTTTTGACACACCATTCAACAATATTTCATATTCAGAAGGCATATTATTAGATTTCTTATCAGTGTTTCGCAATCTACCATTTGAAATTGTGTAGAGATGTCCAACTCTGATAATATCATAATGTCTATCAACTTGTTCATTGAAGCAGACAACCTGTACTTGTTCTTCATCCTTATCAATAATGTCAAAGTTGAATACCTTCCCAATCCCCCTACTGGTGTTGAAGCTACGAATGTTTGATTTAGAAGTGGTTCTACCTCATATATTCCATCCATCATGAAATTGGGACAATGCTCCAATAGGAAGTATTTGAACAAAACCGTGTGTTGTTGGTTTTAACGGGTTATTTATAGTAGAAGCATTCATTGACGTGGATGAACTTTGGGGCTTCATTTTGTAAAAGAGTTGTCCTACATAATTTGAGTAATAAAATAAGGATAATAAATTGAAAGGAGAGGACTCAAATTCAGTGAAAAACACTCAAATTTTGAAATCTACAATCAGTATAGGGGAGAGGAGCCAGTGATGGTGCATTACCCAATAGTGATGAGGGTAGTTGACATCTTTGACTCCAGTTTTTACACAGTAAAATATTAATAATTGAATGAATACTATCCTATAAATGTACAAACACTCTTCAAAACTGATGTGTCTGTCACTTTTCATGTATAGCCATGAATCTATCAACAATAGAATACTTGATATCAATTTTAAACATAAAATAACATATATTATACTTCCATGTTTGCCAAATTTAAAGTCAACATGTATTTAATACAAGGATATATAATTGTATTTCATCCCTATACAAAACGGATACCACATCATCATATCAATTTTATGTCACTTTTCATATAATTTAAGTTCCCATTTTACAGTGTAACAGGTCTTGTCATACACAAACTTTGGGGCAGGTTCTCACAAGCATAACTCCAAAGTGCACCATTTTCAAATACAAGTTGTCTTTTAAGCATTAACTTTCTCACCATTTTCTATACCAGCTACTCCCATAAATGATGTACCTGCATATTTTCAACAAATGTGAGGCTCAAGAAACAAAGATTGGATTGAAATGAGAAATCAAATCAAATTGAACTTCAAATATGAGTATTGAAATAAAATATCATAAATCTTGATCCACCCCTATCAGTTTCACCCAATCAAAAACAAGCACAAGGATCAACCAATTTTACCCAATAAAAAAAAAGCACAAGGATCAATCAACTACAACACTTTTCATATCTCCTATAAATCCAGTTCCTCAACTGCTATGAAATTTTATTCAGTTAGTATTATTTTGCTAGTGCATGACAATTACAGTTCCAAGCTGTCGTAATCAATTGTTATTCCACATCATTGTGCCACATAGTAAGCTCTTAACTCTGCTGTTTTATTGATGCACATTCATTTAATTTTTTATTTTTTTTGTCAATCTATATATGGGAGGGGAGCCTGTAAAAAACCTGGTAATCCCAAAAATCTGTCAAAAGAAGCGCTTGAGAATTCTCTACAGCCCAATCTACTTTGCAAACAAATCTGACATGTAGCCCACCGTGCATACTTTATGTTGCCTTTTCATGTAGATGTATATTAACAAGTAATTATAGGCTAACTGCTATGAAATTTACAGATGTATATTTACAAGTAGTTCTAGGCTAAATTAATGAAATGTGTACGTGTATATTTAAAAGTAATTGTAGGCTAAATTAATAAAATCTGTAATGTATATTTACAAGTAATTCCAGACTAAATTAATGAAATCTGTAATTCATATTTACAAGTAGATGCATGTTCTGTAGACGTATATTTACAAGAAATTCCAGGCTAAATTAATGAAAGGCTCTATATTTACAAATAGATATATACGAAATATACATCTACTTGTAAAAATACATCTACAGAATACACATCTGAATGTAAATATACATCTACAGAATATACAACGACAACAAAATGCAACATAAAATATACAGTTACATGAAAATGAAGCATAACATATACAACTACATGAAAAGGCAGCATAAAATATACATCTAACATGTAATTACTTGTAAGTATACATATACATATTTCTTCAATTTATCCTGGAATTACTTGTAACTATAAATCTACATGTACACATACATCTACAGGTTTCATTAATTTAGCTCAGAATTACTTGTGAATATTCATCTACATTAAAAGGAAGCATACAACTATATTGCATGCTGCCTTTTTCATGTAGATGTATATTTGGTCATAAATTCAAATTTGTATTTGTTTCAATAACATTGCCTTCCTCTGTACTAGACACATTTTCACCTTTGATCTTTGAAGTATCCATTGCTCAGAACATAGGCACTCACATCAAATGGCTGCACTTCCTTTTACGTTATTTGATTCAATATTCTAAAAATCTCATTGTTGTAAGTTACATCGGTTTGGTAAATTTATCTATCTTACCAGGTTTTTATTGACATCATGAGGAGAAGGCAGCTTCCAAAAAGAGTAAGACCTGCATGTGCCAAAATTAGGGGAGCAAGATTTCCGCCAAGTGAAGAACATGAAGAAGAGGCTATCAATACCCCACCTCAAGATGCCAAAGACACACCACATGAAGAAGTAAATGTCCAAGCAATAAGCGTGAGCCCTTCAACACAAAAAGTGTCAAAGCCAATATCTGATTGGAACAAGTCTGATATGAATAATGCCATGAAAGATGTTGAAGATTATGGATACTCTACACGTGCTGCTGCAAAAAAATGGGGTATACCAGCAACCACCCTTACTTCTTGGCTAATGGGCATTACCACCACTAAAAGAAAGGGTCCACCAACAATTCTAACAGATGAAGAAGAGATGGAGATAGTGAGTTGGTGTCATGAAATGGCTGATATGGGACATGGGTTAGAAATTATACAACTTAAGACATGTGTGGCACAAATCTGCGAACAAGGTCTAACCCATTCACGGATGGTTTTCCGGGTAAGTCATGGTGGGCAGGTTTAAAAAAAAGACACCCAGATCTAACATAAAGGACAACTAAAGGCCTTGATAAGGATCGAGCAGTGTGTTTGAGGCCATCAATTGTCAGTTCCTTCTACATTAATTTTTCTAAAGCTTATGAGGCCAACCCATATGGACCAAACCGACTATGGAATTGTGATGAAACTGGATTACAAGCTGAAAGGAACTGCGGTATGAGAGTGCTTACTAAAAGGGGTAGTAGGAGTGTGCCATATATCATCCCAAAAAGCAGAGAATGGATTACAATATTGTGTTGTGTAAATGCTGCTAGATAAAGCATTCCAGGATTCTATCTTTTTAAGGGGAAGAGCCATTTAGAAAATTATATTACAGGTTGTGAGCCTGGAGCTTGCATGGCAACACAATCACATGCATGGATGACAAAATATTTATTCATGAACTGGTTACATCACTTTGCATCATCTATACCTGGTGGAGTGTCTCCTACCAATAGGCATTTACTAATTTTTGATGGCCATGGTTCACATGTTGCTTTGGGAACAATTCAAGAAGCCAGGAGTTTGGGGATTGATTTGTTAACATTGCCTGCACACACCTCTCATAAATTACAGCCATTGGATGTGAGTGTCTTTGCTCCATTCAAAACATACTTCAAGGAGGAGAGACGCAAATGGATAGTTGCAAACCATGGGATAGATGTGAAAAGGGTTGAATTAGCTGAGTTAGGGAGCAAAGCATTCAAAATGGCTCTTACACCTAGCAACATTAAATTAGGATTCAAAAGAACAGGGATATGGCCTCTTAATCCCAATGCCTTGGATGAAGACATGGGACCAAGCAGAACATTTGACACATCTTTTCAAGATGACGCTGGTGCAGAAAAAATATGCTTCATCTATCTAGGGTTGATTTAGAGCAAAGTGAAGATGTTCAGATGGTGCCTAACACACAATTGGAGAAAAAATCAGAACCTCAGTAGAAGGAGATAAATATAAATGAATGTGTTGCTCAACAATTGGAAACTCCAAACAGAATTAATCAAATTGATGAATCACTATCTCTACCCACATAAGATAGCCCTCCCGATTGGATGAAAGAAGCAGCTCTTAATCTTGGTGTAAACTTGAACTTTAATAATGAAGAGGTCAGCCTCTCTTTACCCTCTCATCCAACACTACTTCATGACTCAGATTTGGTGCACTACTATGTTGGCAGTCAAGCTGAAGAAAATGATGCAGATTCACAGTTAGAGGCAGCAGGGGTATTAGGGGCAGATTCAAACCAAACTTGTGAGGCAAACCAAGGACAAAAAACTCTTGGTAGATTCTTGAAACTCCCTATGGAAAAGGTTGGAGAATCATCAAGGTCAAATAGTGCTTCTGGTATAAGATTGAGTAGGGAATCTCTACTAATCACCGTAGATCAGTACATGGAGCTTCTAGTTGAGAAAGAGAACAAAAAAAAAGAAATAGATGAATTGAAGCAAAGAAAAAAGGAACAAATCCAGGAGAAGAAGGCTGAACGAATTGTTGAAAGGGAAAGGAAGGAGCAGGAAAAGATTGAAAAAGAATATAGAAGGAAAACAAAGGAGCACCAAAAGTTGATTCAAAGGCAAGAAAGGGAACAGAGAAAGGAACAGGAAAGGATTCAAAGGGATCAAGAGATAAAGGAGAAGGAGTTTGAGAAGGTAAGAAGAGAGTTAGAAAGGAAAAGGAGATTGAGTAGTCCAATTAATCCTTTTCCTGATCAATACCCAATGTTAAGAGAATTAATGGGCATACATTGCCCTTTATCAGTTTCAACACATAATTTTGCAGTTGGAGTGAATGCTTCTCCAAGTTCTGATCCATTCCCAACTACGCCTGTGAGGGATGCCAACATGGGGAGGCAATTGCAAAGTAACACCCCAGCTTCAACCTCAACTGCATATTCAACACCGCCCTTCCTCTGATTTTGGAAATGATATTATCGAAAGTAAATATTTATTTTTGAGGGTTGAATTTTTGATGTGGGGAATTGGCCTTTCGATTTAAAAACTACAATATAGTAATAGTAGTTATATGGCCCAAGTATATTGTTTGGCCATGTTTTTGTAATGGACAATGGAAATGTTTACTGAATGAATATATGTCTTCCAAGTTATGTGATACCTTTTTTCAAAGATTTAAACTCCTATTGTTTCTGAAAATTACTTTGAGTAACTGAAAATACTAAATGACATTAATGTAACAGCCAGAAGCCAATAACACAATCTACGAGTAGAAAAGAAAAATATGTAATAGTTTCTATCACTGCCTCAATGAGGGTAAAAACCTCACCTATTAGAACCATATGGACTGTAGATATTCAAAGAGAATCAAACAATTTCCAAACTAAAAAATGTGTTGATAACAACAAGCATATGCACTTCCATTTTGAGTCACTCCAACAAGCATAACAACACCACTGCAAGACATGTACAAATTATACTATTAGTTTTTAATATGTAAAATCACCAAATTATACAAATCAGTTATTAATAATAGGGGGTTACCATTGGTATTGACAAATCAGCCTCTTGGACTTTCTTGTAACATACGAAGGCTTTCATCAACTATGATTGAAATAGATTCATTTATAAATCCTATCTGATTATAAATCGATCTCATACTACTAGTGTTGTTTGAATTAATCACTTCCATTTCATTTATTGCTCAAGGAGCCTAAACCCTTGATTAGCTTCAAATATGAACAATTTTCCAAACTTCACATTTAAAAGACTAAGTTTTCGTTACCATATTGGAACTAAATGACTAAGAACATAACAATGTATATAACAAAAACTCTTTTAAAGCATCCACAACAAGATTCAAATGATTCCTTCTAGTTTAGAAGGAAGCAATGTTAAAATATCACTTAAACTAGATATTATTGCTGAAGAAAGAAATCAGAAGTACCTTCCACTCTCTGCATCTACACTTATAACGAATAGCCAGACAATACACTACTAACTATGACTAGCTCCCAACGTAGAGGTGGTCAGTATAAAAAACTGAGAACAAAATTATCAAGCCAAAACAATAAGCAGAAGTGGAGTTAAATTTTCCAGTGAAAAGAGTAAGGTTAAGGACGTACTGAGATTCAACGTAAGGTTAAATTTGTTGGCAAAGGAGATGGGGCTATAGAGAATTCTCACGTGCTTCTTTTGACAGATTTTTGTGATTACCTGGTTTTTTTTAATGTTCAGTATAGTGTCCCAAAGTTTTGGTGCACCATGACTGGCTCCCCTCCCATACAATGGACACTAACCTTATTCTTGGGGCAATAAACAGAAATATATATAAATACTTATGTGGCCGCGCTGACATTACTTTGGATCTCAGTACGTCCTTAACCTTACATAGATACAAGAATGGAAACGTCCATGTACAAGGAAATATTATAAAGCAGGACATCTAGTCCTTTCAATTATTTGGGGGATTTTATTGTTGCTCATGTAAGTATCCCCATATGAGAGTAAAAATCACACTTTGAGCACGCTCACTTGAGCATAATCGAATGCACCCCTTCAATAGAAAGTATTGTTGCCCAGGTGTTTTTAGTGTGTTTGACAATGTTTACTAATTTTTGGTATTTTCCTTTTATGAATGAGATCTTATATTAATTCAACAAGTAAAATGGTACAATTCCTCACGCGCTTCTTTTGACAAATTTGTTGGGATTACCTGGTTTTTTTTAATGTTCAGTATAATGTAATTTTTAGAAACAATAAGAGTTTAAAATCTTTGAAAAAAGGAATCACATTAACTTGGAAGACATATAACACAAATCTACCAATAGAAAAGAAATATATGTAATAGTTTCTATCACTGTCTCAGTGAGGGTAGAAACCTCGCCTATTAGAACCATATGGACTGTAAATATTCAAAGAGAATCAAACAATTTCCAAACTTATTTGATGTGTTGATAAACACAATTGAAATCATGCTCTGCATCTGCACTTCCATTCTGAGTCAATCCAACAAGCTCCTCCCCACCACTGCAAGACATGTACAAAAAATACTACCCGTTTTTAATATGTAAAAGCACCAAATTATACAAATCAGTTTTTAAAACCCTTGATTAGCTTCAAATATGAACAATTTTCCAAATTTCACATTTAAACGACTAAGTTTTCGTTACCATAAAAGAACTAAATGACTAAGACCATAACAGTGTACAGAACGAAAACTCTTTTAAAGCATCCACGGCAAGATTCAAATGATTATTTCTAGTTTAGAAGGAAGCAATGTTAAAATATCACTTAAACTAGATATTATTGCTTGAAGAAAGAAATCAGAAGTACCTTCCACTCTCTGCATCTGCTATTATAACGAATAGCAAGGCAATACACTGCTAAGTATGACTAGCTCCCAACGTAGAGGTGGTCAGTATAAATAACTGAGAACAAAATTATCAGGCCAAAACTGTAACCAGATCCGTTTTGCTCCACGAAGTCGCAGCATTCCGCGGAGGTTCAAGCGGGAAACTAATACCAGAGCTGGACGGCGGTGATGGGTTTTAGAACCATATGGATTGGACATCAGTATGGAGTTGTTGGTGCATTGAATAACATTAAATCAATACGCATGCCATGAAAAGATCAACTGCTTTGCTGCCGACAACACGGCATAGAGGATTTTTATTAATACCCATATCCCTACTCAATAGATTTGGCCGTCCTCGGTAAACTAGCGGAGTATTTACTAACATGTGGCAGCGAAAACAGTAATAGGTGGGGTGTTAGCTAGTAACATGCATTGGTCTGCACCGTGAAAACGTGAATATTGTGACACCTCACACTTCAGCTGGTATGTACGGTGGGTTACGTGTCAAGTTTGTTGGCAAAGGAGATGAGGCTGTAGAGAATTCTCATGTGCTTCTTTTGACAGATTTTTGTGATTACTCTGGTTTTTTTTTCATGTTCAATATAGTGTCCTGAAGTTTGGGTGCACCATGACTGGCTCCCCTCCCATAACACAATTCATTATAGTAAAACTATTCACGTAGATGAAATGGTTTTAATTAGAGAAAAAAACCCAACATATTTTGTAGAAAAAAACCCAACATATTTTGTCTATTACCGGTTGAATCCCAAGATTCTTGGGTGGCGATGATGTTTCTGCAACACACAGATTTGGGCGAACAGTCTGGATGGATGTCTCAGGAAAATTGGAGCTTGCGCGGCGGCTACCGAAGTTGGAGCTTGCCCTGCACTCGAGCCCTGCAGATGATGCTCACAAAAAATACTCTTAAATTCATAAATATCACTCGCGCACTATACATACATCAATATCTGCTACAGACCAGGCAAGGGCCAGGCCATCTGCAGAATAGCTACGATTTTTGTTCGAACACCTATTGTGACAAGAAAATGGTAGCATATTCATATTCTGAAGCGCAGGTGGGTTTGTTGCAATTAATTATGCATTTAACAGGACTGCATATTCATTGCCTTTGCTTATTTGATTACTTTTACCACAGAGATTGATTACATTAAGCATCTTGCCATCAATCTGTCTTCTTTTTATTTTTTATAATTTGTTTATTTGATTGTTGCCAGAGGAACCTGTGACTTAGTGTAGATTATACATTTCACTTTACCAGAGTCATTAATTTGGGTTGAACACATAGGGTTTTGTGATTTATAACAATTCTGTCTGTGATAATTTGCTATCTTGTGTTTTTATATAATTGAAAAACGTCTTCTTTTAATCATACAGTAAAATACAACGCAAATTATACAAAAAAAAGGGTGGAATGGGACCAAACCCTAGAAAAGATATCAGTTTTACAGGTTGCATCAATAGGGAGTTGACCTTTATCCTTTCCAATCTTTCGAAAACATGCACGAGTTATGTTAACAGTGGTATGAGGTGGTTATTCATTTCTTATTGCAAGGATAGAAGCCTGTATAATGTTTGTCCGATATAGATGGGGTAAAGAATCACATATCCTTGTGAGACTAGACAAGTTAGCCTTTTGAAACAGAAGGAGATGATATTTTGATGATGCTTTGAACACAGCTTTGGGATTATTTTACAAAACATCCACTGCAATGACCTTGGGCTACAGGGGAATTTGGAAATTTGAAGAGCCTTATTAGCCTAGATTTGTACAATAAGAACCTTATGGGTCTCACTCCTCGTTCACTGGGGAAATTGAAGCCACTTGTATTTCTGCAAGCTGTTTTTTTTCTTGAGTACAGATACTTTGATGACAACAACCCAAACTGTGATTTCAATTGTCACAAATGACATTTAAACTCTCCGGTATATATATGTGCTTACTTTGTACAATAACAAAATTTGTTGTAATGTCCCTCTTTTCTAATAGATCTCATTGATTACCTTTGGTTCGTTTTGTCTACCCGACGGCCAAAGGAGGTATCTAGGGTGACTAAGTTTTTATTATTTTATTATATTGTGCAAATATTTTTAAATAAATATTATAAGTTGCACATATAATAACTAATAAAGCTTATTAATAAAATAAAAGATGTCAAATGTCAAAATACAATTAAATTTAATTGTATTTACCTATAGGGAGAAACGATTTGTCCATGTAATGGAAAAATAGGGAAATGTGACATTAGCTCCCTTAGAAAAATGCGACTTGGACAAAGGAGGGAGAATGGAGTTTAGAAAAGGATAAAAATTATTACTCCTCCCAAGAAAAATGCGACCTAGTCTAAGGAGAATTTGGGGCACATGTCTAGAAGAAATCACCTGTTGTGACTGGCTGAGTTTAGAGGTGCTTTTTGGGCTGTTTTCCCTTTATATGAGCAAGGGTCGACTTAGCTTAGGGACATCATAATCAAAATTTTATTATCAGTTTTTCATTTGATCGTAAGAGCTCCCAGTGCTTTTGTATCAAAATATTCCAAGGACGAAAACCTTTAGTGGATATTGCATCTCTTGCAGGACGAAAACCCTCTTAGGGATTGAGAGGGGAATTTCATTCACAAATTTTTCCATGGTTCTTGCAAAGTTTTCTACTATTTTCCAGCAGTGTTTATGTGGAGGTATTTTCAGCTGGTAATAAAGGATATTGGCAGCAGGTTTGTGGATCTGATTGCAGCAGCTATTTACTAATACTGTCTCATGGTGGAGCGATCCACTCATTTCTAGATCTGAGTTGTCTTGAGGTACTCAAAAACTGTTTTGTATTGCTCTATTATAATCTGATTATTATAAACCAGTCTGCAATATATTTTTGATAGAACCTTTGATATTTAAAGGGTTTCATTCCCAGCCATACAAATCCGTAGAATTCCAGATACAGATTTTTGGGTTATTTCTCTGCAAAAACTCTGAGTTTTATTGCATGTATTTGGCTGATGAAAATACTAGTAGATTAATATGGATTGGACAGATACATATTTTTAAGTGCTATTGTGCATTGAGATCTTATAATCAGACCCTAGTCGCAATTTCTTCAAATAAATTGCATAGCAGTCAACAAACCATAATTTGTATGGTCTTTTACAAATCATGATCTATTAGGGTTTATAAATGACTATAAGATATTTGGGAGTGGGTAAAATGACCCATTGTGGGGATCTTTCAGTATCGATACTGGTGTAACTATTCAAGTAATAGAGATACCTAATACACTCAATGACTGCACTACTAAAATATCTGTGTATATTGAGTTTCATTTGACCATTTGGTGATGAATTGGGATTAGTGTACCAGTTTTCATTGTATTCTAGATAGAAAAATATCCCGAGGTTGGGGATATTTCAGAGTACATGTTTCTAAATTCTGTAGCGCATGGACACCCTTTTTGTAAAAAAAAACAAATAATTGAAGGTGTGCATATAGACATATAATATCAGGCAATATCGTTTTGATTATAATTATAATGACTCACCGAATCTGACAGATGCAATTATGGATGCCGCACACATTACGATATGCCGTTCTCCAAAGTGAAAGCATTGGAGTACCCCACTATTGTTGGATAAGGATATGGAATCCGAACCCATTGGGGCTGATTGTACCATGCTTTTCAATAGGCATCCGTACGGCAATGATTCATTGTAAAGACATGCTTTCTACAAGCTTCTGAAACAATATTAATGAAATAGGTATGCTTGGATCACACTCGAACCTTGTGTAATTGTCAAGCTCCAGCCTCCGTCAAAAGAAAAGCATACGCCCATGTGATCCCAAGCCCCAGTGGAACCTGAATTGAAGGAATTGACATATGGGAGGATGAATGTATAGATTAGATTGTGTTATACTATTAAACAAGTGACAGGAACCATCCCACATTATGAATTACCTTATTAGATGGTTGGGACAAAAAGCAAACAGAGAGGATGATCCAGTTAATTAAATATGAATACAGGGGTAAGCTCAGCCTAGATCTCAATGTCCAAACAACCAACAAGAAAAGAAAACAATTATGGAAATTACCGCATAAACTTGAAATATCCGGTGGCCAAAAATGGAAATCTTGCGAAGATACTGCAAAGAAAATTCAAAGTTCAAACATAGTTAACTAAAAAAAATCTCAATCTTTGAATCACTATAAGCAACACCAACATTACAAATGGGCTAAAATATCAAATAATGGCTAAAGTAAAAGTAACAGCAACAAAAACCTTTGACGTCAATGCATTGTAGACATAAAAAAAATGCCGCTTACCAAAGCAAAAAGGACAACCAATAATATCTGGGGAATGCTAATTTCCATACAAGTGGTACCAGCTTGAGGAAGGTCAAATAGCTAAAGAATGCTAAACCCACTGCTGCCACAGTGGTGCAACCAACGTACTGGATTTATCAGCCTGCAAACCATGCAAGTAACTCAAGTGCCAAAAGCCAATGAATAATTGAAGTGTACCACATCGCACTACATTTAATTTTGATCATGCTTTGAGACAATCAGTGAAAAATTTTAATTCAGTTTTGCAACTTCACTTACAAATGTCATGCCTTAAATGAACTATCCTGTGATTAGACATTTTTTTATCTGTTCTTTCATTTTGTTTCCAGTTGATACTCATTGGTCAATTACTACAACATTGATATTCTGAATAAATTATACTAGAAAGCAATCTAAACACGACTGGAGAGCACTTCCGATCAAGGTGCAGCCCAGTCTTGATGCCATATAGCAGGCTTTACTGAAATTTGATAGCCATTATCCTCAGCAATGGACTAGATCCCATATAGCATTCAGAGAATGGAGAAGAGACCACAGCCATTTTTCCTAGGATAAGTTCATGCTGATGTCAAATTTTGAGGAATGGCAGGTAGTAAGGCTAGAAAAATAAGACACAGCCAGCTAAACTAAATCCTCTAAAATATCTAATTGTCGCTGACTATTGACGGCAAAACCTGTGAGAAATAGTATTATGCGTGTTATTGTGACCGCCTGTGACAAATAGTATTGTGCATCTTATTATGAGCGAGAACCTTGTGTTGGCCGTATTTTCTAAACAATGTAAGTAACAAGAAAAATAGTTTTACACCCAGGAGTGTCGATATAAATTGATCGATAACATTAGAATGTCAGCTTGTATGGTTAACATGTCAACCAATGAATTAAAAATGAGATTCATATGCATTTAAAAATCAGCATAACCAATTAAACATAAGAAGAGGCTATCCATGCATAGCCCTGCAAGCATTAGGGCAGCCTACTTAAGATAATCTGAGAAAAAAAACATGTTCTCAGTAGGATGTCATTCCACAGGTATCTGTGTTATGATCCATACAGAACTTAATCTGACAAAAGAAAATGTCTATCCTCTTTAACATTCCTTCCATATGGGACAAAGGTAGAATGACACACATGGTTGTCAAGTTATCAAACTAGTTTAAGGGAACCAAGCGATGTCTAGCAAAGGATGGGTTCTAGGTCAGTGTGGAGTTGGTGCTTCCTGTAGACCAGTCAACTTAAGGAACCATTCTCACTCTACACTCTCTTTCCCATGGTGTCATCTGTGTATGCTTTTCCAGGATTTCAGTTGTAATCGAAAAGATACCCAAAGTTTTTTCTTAGAATTTTTCCATTTGTAATTCATGAGTGATCCTTACCTTACAGCATTGGTGCTCCATTGCTGCTATTATTGGTATTCTTTACATGTAGGTAGCATCAAAATTTTTTTATCTGCCCCTATGTCATGCTGTGATGATCTCTTTAATCAATCACACAATGGGCCCCCTTTATGCCCGTCCGTCAATGCGTTATAGGTTGTAGATATATCATTGGTTCGCAATGTGGTTGAAAATGCCAGCGTGCACCAGCGTGCTTCTAGTTAGGATTGTGTGTGATGTGTATTTCTATTTGTTACCACATGGGAGAGTCTGGCACATGGCTGCTAACAATCCCACACTACTTAGAATATAAATCTGCAGCGCTAGGTTCTTATTGAGAAAATTGGACTATTTGAATTATTTACAAAAATTGGTGTCCAATTTGACAAATCATGACATATCGTCAATGCTTCTATTGTTGGCGAGTCAAAATCTGTTTTTGAGCCTAGTAATGCTACTTGTTGAAGAAATTCCTCCATGTTGTTCAATTTCGTATTGTCATATGCACTAGTTTTAGTGGGCCATCATGTGAAGTGTGAGCCACAATTGCTGCAAAAGGTTTGTAAACAGTTTGCTGAAACCCATAACGGATGTTTGGGTAGATCTAACTGTATGCCTTGTAGAACTTAAGTTATTTAGTTTATGTTCTAGGCACTGTTGGAGGTATGGAAAACTGGGTTAAGCTGGTATGCATCTTTAAGTGCAAGGATGAGCACTTTGTATATATTCAATACTAGTCTAGATACACATTGCAATAAAACTCTTCATATTCTAGTCCATCAGTCTAAGGATGGAATGCTATTTGACATAGGGATTAGGATTGTATATACATCTATTGATAAATGGATGATGTCAACTGAATGCTGTTTGTAGCCTGATAAATGCACTTAATTAGAGGAATTATCTCCACTAGTATGTCTTATTCCTAGTTCATGTGCACTGAGATGCTGGAGTCGTGTGTGTGCGAAAATCCATTATTAAGAGGTGTCATAAGCTAAAACCCTTAACATGTTTGGAATGCAACCGGGTGCCCTATGAAGAACTTAGCCACACTTGGCCCATGTTATAGGCATGTACCTGGATGTGACATTATCATCGTGAAGTGCAAGGATGAGCAACCCTTATACGGACTGGTACACAGTAGTTGGATAATAATACGAATTGATACCACATCAGTTGTGGAATCTTGGGGGTGATGATTTAAGGATGGAATGCTATTTGACAGGTGGAGTTAAGTATTGTAGATGATAGCACTGGAAACAGCCATTTTAACTAGTGAATAATATAATATTGGAAGACAATAATGGCTGCTACTTTCCCAGATGTGTGTGGGGATTCAACCCTTACTGGTAAAAACCCACAAACACTGTTGACATGCATAGGGTTAGTATTCTGGAATGAATTGCATTGTGATACTCTAAACACCCCCCCCCCCCCCGAAATCCCCTTGGAAACGTATCGGATTTTTTTAAATTCGGATACGTGCTAGATACATACCTGATAGACGTACAGACGTTGACTGTTTATATTATTACAGTACAGACGGTATCTTGTACTGATACCCATAGTGTGGTATCAGGTAATGTATCCAGCAGTATATACGTGTTCTTTGGCAAAGTTCTACGTTGCATAGATTTTTTTTTTTTACGTATCCCCTCAGTATCCACGCTTGCCCATACTTATCATTATTGGATGGCGATACGGATATGATCGCTCATAGGCAGTTCGCAAGGATACGTCAGGAGAGCTCACGGATACCGTATATGACGTATCCGTGACGTAGCCTGTACGCATCAAGTGGCACACATGAACTTGATTTTGAGGAAAATCTAGATGATATATTCTAGATTTGTTTGTATGTGACTATATCATACTCCCCTATGGCAGCCACATGAACAATGAACATCTAAAATCTTCAAATATCATTTGTATTGTTGTTGAAAATTTCAACATGGATCTAGTATATTTTTCAAATTTCAAGTTTTGTTCGTATTCATGTTAACATGATATTCGTATATCATATGTATGGCAGCCACATGATCAATAAAAATGCAGAGTCTTAAGTATGTCGAATTTTTTGAACATTGATTCAAGTTTTGTATTACTATTTCAGTTTTTTATGGACTAAAAAATGAGTAAAATGAGTAGATTGTACATAAAAATAAAATAAAAAATATATATATTTAATATATATGTACGGACATATCCAAGACGTATTGTATCCAAGGGTTTTTTTTAAATTGACGTATCCGCGTATCGTATCCGTATCCAAATCGATACTCGTATCCGTATCCTAGCAAAATAGTTGGCAAGGTTGGGTTGATAGATGTGAATAAAATGTTTGGTATTTTGTGATTTTTTTCCTTTTATTCATGATTCTTTCGCTATTTCCTGATTTCGACTTCAAAAGATCTGGGAATTGCTTTTGTGAAATTGTAGATGTAGTGGGTTGATCTCTTATCCAAATAATATTGGTTTGTGGTTTTCTAAATATTTTCCTTCATTTATGGTATTTTTTTGGGATACTTGATCATATTCGAGAGATCTTCTTGGAATGCATGTAAATTTCTTGTTATAGTGGAATATTTTGTGATTCCACTCCAATTGATGTGTAAAGAACCATACAGTTTTGGAAAGCTGCACTATGATTCAATTTTCATTATTTTATTTATGGGTTTCTTTCTAGAACTATTGGAGTGCAAAGCATAATGGTTGAAGAGTTTAATGTCTAAAGAATATCAAAATTCACATTTTATATTAGCAAAAAATATATAAATTCCGACTCTTGAAAATGTTAATACTCGCCTGACAGTTTATGCAGCATGTTTTCAAATGGTTGTCAAACTTACTCTCCAAATAGCAGGTTTTTATTTCTAACCGGGCATTTCTGTAAATCTTAGCAATTGATATTTAATGTTTTAGATTTAAAAGTCTTGATGACATTGTTGCAGGACTATCTTGAATAAACTTGGATTCCTCCCATTTCGGGGCAAAATTTGTGAGGGAAGTGTTTTTGAAAGGGTTGGAAACGTTTTTTTACCTCTCTAACTTTTCACGACATTCAAATGCCGGTTTGGAGATGTTTGTTTCCCTATATCCTCACCTATCAATGTGAGTGAAGGATTCTTATAGCAATACAAAATCTGGATGTTGTTTGCAACAAAAGGTAAATGTTGTTTTTATGGTCGTGACTACGGCATATGTCTTTTCCGCACATGAGACCCATCTTCTGGGTTAGTGGAAAGCCCACAAAGGGAAATTTTTCCATTTACTGTATTGTTCAAATGCTGAACCCTCCACCCCATGACCAAGTTAGGGAATAAACCAGACATAAGCAATCCACGTAGACCCAACCCTTATTTCATATAATTAGTATGGAAATTGCTATCACTCCATATGCTCCACTTATCTCTGAAAGGATAAATTGACTAGAATATATATATATATTTCTCCTATTATGTTACTAAGTGGTTGTTTTCTAATGCATGATTTGTTGTTGATTTGTAGCTTGAAAGGTTTCTTCGATGATGGTAACTTTACATAAGTAGGACAAATGTTTAGGCTTCATTTAACTTTGGTTTGTTGATTACCATGCAGAGTATTTCAGTTTCAAAACAAAAATACATTCAAAATTATAACAATAAAGTATAGTAAATTTTGATCGGATGAACAAACTTGTCTTTGAGACCATTCTCTGCAAAGTGAAACAATATCTTGGATTTTTGTTAATCTTCATGATAATAAAAGGCATTCTGTGAGACAGGTATTTAGATTTGCGTAATCAACTCATTGTCATTGAAATCCTGCTTATTGTCATTGTAATATGTGACCACTAAGTTTTGTGCCTTTTCGTATTTGATATTTTCCCATGTCTTTCTTTAATCTTTGTGAAATTATCATTTTTCAACTTGACAGAAAAGACAACTATAATATGGTTCACGTTGCATTGTTTGCTAATCAAGAAACAATAATACACTTTACTCTACCAGCAACAAGAACTGATTTTGTTAAGCTCTTGTACATGTGTTCGAACCCCATAACCTGCTCAGTTTTTCTTCCATTCTAAACCCAACACTAAGTGTGACACATTACTTCAGACTTCCTAATTTTAGTTAATTATGGTCTTTAATACAATTTCAATTTTGTTTTTTAATAATTATAGAAAATCAAAGTACCAGTTCTTTTTAACATTGAAATTATACTTTTCATGAATTCTATTGGCATTAACATGGCAGTTTCCAAATGCATCATTATTATTCACTATAAGCTGCTGCAGCTTGGGGCTCAAAGCCTCAAACCATGGGGAGTCGAGATGGATAATGGAAAACATAATATTGAAGAAAATATCTTTTTTTAATTAAATGTTTTCTACTCCTGAATTGCCGGGAATTATAGAATTAAGGATGAACTAGTCACCTTGTTAAATTTGGTGCATTAAAACTTGGTAAATGGCTGATATTATTTTTTTAGGTTGGAGCCATCGGCATCCATGGTGTCCACATCTATCAAACTTTTCATCCACGTTGTGTGCACAACCCATAGTTCCATGGAGAAAAGCTACACTAATTTTCTCATCAAATATTAAGAAAATCTAAGGTGTTTTGCAGGTAAACAGGTGCCACACACCATAAAATTTACAGTTCTCAAACATGAATCTTTTTTAATAGCACATAGTGATAAGTATATGATGCAGGGTCCAAGAGGAGACTTGGTGGACCACACTCAATGGGTTAATATGCGGAAGTGTATGATGAATGATAAAGGCTGAGAGATATATCGGAGTGCTATAAGACAAAGAAAAGAGCAAGGAAGACAATTGACACTATATTAGAATTGAAATTGCAAATTTGTATTATACAAAGTCTTGTACAAGATCTGTGAGATTGGTTGTCTACGTCCTCCTAGTCTATCTCTTCTTCTTTCTTACTTACAAAGATTAGAAGAATGTGTTAATATACAAGAGAGAGATGAAGCGTCGGTTGGGCCGTTACAAAGGTTAGTAACAACTGCCTCACAACTAATCATCAATCCATCATCTTCTATCGATGTTTCTGTAAAGCTTCAAAGTACAACATTGTCACTGTAGAAGTTATGTGGCTTCACAGGGAGGGATTTAGGACTTTGCAGTATGCATATGTGTGCACTGCATGATGCTGAAGCCATTGGTGAAGATATATCGTACTGTGGATCAATGTTGGTACTGCAAATCATTTGAAGCATTAGATCCTTCAGCATCACTCACCCCTCCTTGAAGAGAAATAGTCCCCATTACGAGCAGTTGCAGAATAAGGCCTGCAAAGTTGTTGACAGCATGCACTTCTATAAACCATTTCCTGGGAAGTACTTGACTTGCTTTGATCATCTGAAAGAGAGGGATCTCTTGTTGACATGTCCATTTCACCTTGGTGTCAATTACTTGATCCTATTCTCTTGGTATGCTACTGTCAGGATTGTTTTTTGATTGTTGAAGAGTCTCTCCAACATTTGAAGTATCCATCAAAGGTGGAAAGTAGTGGTGCAAGAGTTCTATGTTGAAGATTGGATGCAACTTGAGATAAGAAAGAAGATTAAGCTCGAAGCCATCATCTCCTACTTTCTTGGTGATGGTGGAGGGCCCGTACCAAAGTGTATGAAGCTTGTGATAAGGTCCTACTAGTCTTTGCTTTTGCAGGTGAAGCAATACCTGATTACCATCTTGAAAGGTGTGCGGTGTTGATCATGGCGCTGCTTGTACTTAGCATTTTCTTTCTGCATAATGGTTTGCACTTGCTGTTGAGTGTGCTCAATGAACTTAACAACTTCTTCAGCTTCCTTTTGAGCTTAGGGAGATGCTACTACTGATGGGGGTGTAGGAAAAGCTACATCAATGGGCACCAGAGGTTGGAAACTCAGAGAGACGTGGAAAGAACTGCGTGGTAGAGCTGTGTAGAGCTTTGTTATAGCTATGTTAAATGAAAGTAGGATTTCATCCCACGTGCATTGCTTATTTCTATTGTACATCCCAAGAAGGCATGATCATCATGTTTACCTCTTCTGTTTGTCCATTTGTCTGAGGATGAAACATAGTAGACTTGCTCAACTCTGCATCTATTATAGACCAAAATGCTTTCTAGACATTACTCAAGAACCTTGTGTCTCTATCAAAGATGATAGTTTCTGGCAATCCAAAGTGGATCCAGACATGTTAAAAGTACAATTGAGCTGTCTTTAGAGTTGAGATGAATTTCTTACAAGGTTCGAGAATTTCCATCTCGGAGAATCTATTTACTTTTATTGCTATAAAAAACCAATCATTACCATGCTTGGTAATAGAGTACCTGAAATATAGTCCATGGGAACGAATTCCCATGGTCTCGTTGGCACTGACAAAGGTGTGTACAAACTCTGCTTCTTATTGATTGGTTTGGTAATTGCACATGCAATACAAGACCTGATGTATTTGGCAATATCTTACTTGAAATGCTGTCAAAAGAAATAATTTCCTAACACCGCAAGGGTCTTTTCAACCCCAAAGTGTCCTGTAACCTTGCTGAAGGGAGCCTCCCATAATATTTTCTGCCTCTTTCTTGTGTGGCCACGTACACACAAGTGGCCAAGGTGATTTAAGAGTCCATCTTGCAATTAGAAATAATGGAATTGACTTACTGTAGAGCAAGTTGCAATAGATGGATACAATTCTGACCAAGTGTTTACTTCATGTCCACATGCGTCAAGCACAATGAGGAGATCTTGAATTGAAGGTCAACTCAAATGATCTTCTATTGGATTGGCACTTTCCTTCTAATGCTTGATGTTCATTTGGAATGGTTGAAGATAAGAAAACCATTTTTGATCCCGCTCTTGCTGCAACTTGTTCAGAGTCTACAAGAGTTGGAGCAGTTTGTGATCTTTGTGGATCAGTCTCCTTGCCCAAGATTTTTTTTTTCAATTCCTACATACTTGAGCAATGGCATAAAGCTAGCAATCATATGTTGGGTTGTTCCTTATTGGCACATTGAATGTTTAACTGTGGTAAGCAACTAGATGGCCATGTTGAGTGAGGAATGCTCCTAGTGCATGATTAGATATATCAGTTTCTATCTCAAATGGTTGCTTAAGATCAGGGAATGCGACTACTAGCACAAAACAAAGTATCCTTTTCAAGTCTTTGAATGCTTTCTTTTGTGTGGCTAACTAGATGAAGGTTGCTTTGGTGCCACCTTCATAAACCTAATTCAAATGACCAAGTAATTTGAGAAAAACCAAGTAAAAACCACCTATATAAATTTGCAAACCCCAAGAAGTTACAAACCTTTGTGAGATTATCTGGTGTAGGTCATTCCTGGATGATGTGGATCTTGGCTAGGTAGTAGGTCCACACGAACTCCTTGCGCTTCTACCATGTATCCCAAATATTGTATCTCCTACATGGCAAATGAACATTTTTTCCATGTTAGCATACAACTTTCATTGCCACAAAGTGTGAAGCACTTGTTGAATGTGGCCCAAGTGTTGATCCTATGTTTTGTCAAATATTAGGATGTCATCAAGGCTGACTACAACAAATGAATCTATGAAATGCCAAAGGATATCATTTATCATTTACATGAATGTTGCGGGTGCATTACTCAAGTTGAAAGACATAACCAACTACTCAAATAAACCTTCCTTGGCTTTGAAGGCTATCTTCCTGATATTTGTATGTTTGATAGGAATATGATGATACCCAAACTTAACTTAGCACCACGAATGTTAGCAACGACCCCTATAATCACTCATCAAAGACATGCTAATGTTTTAGTCTAAGAGTTTTATAGAATTATTCCATCTACAAAAAGTAAAAAACAGTGTGCAATAAGACTTAATTTCAACAAGCATCACATCTCACTAATTGCACAATGAGCTATAGATCAGTAAGACGCAAAACTTGGAACATTCAAGTTAGAGAGAAATATTACACAATATACTGGATTGTTATGACTGTATGGAACCAATTCCAACCAACCAACCGATTGACTAATCAACCTTTTGCGCAATATTCATACATTGCTTTATACAACTTGAGTTGATTGTCGGCCTTCCAGTCCCTCAATTTTCTCTTTTTGGGCTGAAGGAGCTTTTCATATTCTCTTCCTAGGATAGAGGATCTTTTCATATCTTCTATTTTGTCTTATCTATACCGCATATACATTAGATATTGCGTAAATAAAAAATGCATCAAGTTAGCTTCTAGACCTCAAGAGCCTTCCAACACTTTTGCGGACTTAAATAGGTGCCTCACCCTGAGACAAAAGAAGCTATTGAAGTCGGGGAGGTGCTTTGTATTTATTCTTTGGCTTTATGATATTCTTCGTTTCTATGTACATTCAAATACTCTGTTCGCAGTCGAAATAGGGAAAGTCATTTACTTGTTTTCATTCCTTGCACAGTATTTAAAAGCCCTTGTGCGTTTTCAATTAAGTAGTCTTTCCAGTAGACTGCCCTTTTGGGTTTTCAATCTATGGAAACTCCCCCATAGATTTCCCTTTCAAGTTTTCAATCTATTTGGGCCTTACAAATATCTGATTAAATTTCAAAATTGTGTTCAAAATTTACCTGGCCAAAATTTTGATTTTGCTAGACCTACTTCTCTTCAGGTTGTGGAGGTAGAGCTTGTAGTGTCGTTGGTAGAAGAACCGGTGGAGGTGGTAATGTCTGTGTTGCATGAATTTTGCGAGCATTGTATGTTGAGGTATATACTTCTGGACATATTTTATATTTTTGCACTTGGGAGAACCGATTCCAAGTCTGCCTTATAGATGTTGCAATTAGCCGTTGATTCATCAATCCTTTTGAAGAATCCCTGAAGATGTATTAGAGCTTGCATTACATCCAATAAGGCACCTTTGTTTGCTATTTCAACGACTGGCCCATGGAAAGATATATAATTATGTATTTCCGTGATGAGGGATTCCATCCGCTTCCTAAGTCTCTACCTTTGTACACCTACAAAAGTATTGCGTGGTGTAATCCTTTCCCATTCTCACAATCAGTCCACCACACTATCTTTGGCTTTGAAAAACGTATCCAATGCCTTCTCAACTTCATGATCATCTTGTATTGTGACCATTTGTGTGTGCACGGTCTTAGTTGTTTGTGTCTCACCTTGGCAGTCGTTCATCACCTCCTACAACTATGCATTCCAATGCAACTCAAATGTGACCTTCTTCGCTTGCTCCTTGGCGTGCTGCAAAAGCTTGATATCTTCTTGCAAAACCAAGATTACCTCATTAGCCTCTTTCTTCACTTGGAGCACTTTGTTCTTTACTTTGCTTGCGAGCTCCTGTTCGTGCCAATTGTCCATAAGCTTGCTAACTAGAGTCGTTAATTGCATTTGTTGGCTCATAACTTGTTCACCAATTGCTTTAGTGACGAGCTTCAGTGACGAGCTTCAGATAATTGTCTTTGATCTGTTTCTTCATGGTGCGGAATGTTTGTTCTAGGGTGGCCTTTTGTTGTGCTAGTTGTAGAGCAGCTACATCAATATTTGCTTGCTAGAGGCTTTCTCCCTCAATTCGTGTTTGCAATGGAAGTTGTTCTATGTCCACCTTTATTATAATAGTGATAGCTTGCATAGTTGCAGCTTGTGCATAACTCTGCATAATGGGGTGCAGTTGCGCGCTCATGCGAGGAGGAGAGGATAATTTTTCTTCTTCGTGTCAGAGCAGTGGTTTGTCTAGCCCACCAGAACGTTTGTGTATCCCCTCTTGCAATTTCTTTGGTGGATTGTGCTGTAGATGGTTCTGAACTAGAACTTCCCACCTCCCACACAATATCCTTTGGCTTTGCTTCTTCTTGCGCACTGTGAACTTGAACCCGAGGAGTTACAATTACTTGAATCGTCAACATGGACATGAAATATCTTGCTCCAACTAGGAAATTGATGTGAAATATATAGATTGGCTAATCTAAATGAGCATCAGTTACATTAAACTCATCGAAAAATGGAGATACAAACAAAATTACAAAGGACAATATAATATTGCAGAAGATAAGCACAACAATGTTATTGATTAATAATAGCTGGAGCAAATTACATGGAGTGAGAGTTTAGAATATATAGGAGAATGAACTCCTTAAAACAAGGATCAACTCCAATCTTCAATCTCACAAATCTCTCTTATCTCTCCTAGAATCACTCCCACTATTCTCTCACATATCCCACCAATATCTCACTTAACAAACCCCTATTCTATGGTGAGATAAACTCACATACACATATATAATTCTAACCTATATTATTATCAATGAGTTGTATTATCATGACAACTCTATTAATAATAATATTACAAATACATATGAGTTGTAAATACAACTCATCATTCACACAAATTCTAATATCACTCAAACTTACTAATGTAATATAAGAATATGACATTTAACTATTACAAACAATAATGTGAGCACTAATTCAAGGAATATTCCTAACATTCCCCCCTTTAGTGCGAACATGAGTGAGTTCTGTCTAGTTACTGCTCATGTTCTACAATCCGATGGTTTTCAAGTAGTACCATCAACTCCAATAGGTTTTCTAGTGGAACCATTAACCACTATGTATATGATTTTCGAAGAGATTCACAAACTCTCGATTTGGTTTTCTAGTGGACCACCAACCACTTTCATAGCAGCGTACACGTTTTCCAACCCCCATCTTTACATTCAAGGGAAAATATAAGAAATATCACTCATGCAGGAGCTCACTTATTACAAGAGTGAACAGGAATAAACCGACTGTTCTTATTACATCACACAATGAAAATTAAACACAACAAAAATAAATGCCACAAATTCATTGTGTGGCCCCTTCGCTTGCGGTTGGCGAGAGGTCATTGATTAACCTCCTTCCTCCGTTTCCTCCTTCCTCCATCGTGATGATGCTAACTCCGCTGAATTTGTCTTTGAGGCTCATTTTACAATTCTATTAGGTGTCGGTTTCAACCGATAATGCACCCTTACAATAATAATCAACTTTATATTTAACCAAAATAATAAAGCATATCAGATTTCTATTGTTAGAAACCAATCACTATTTTTTTATAGAATAATTAGAAACGTTAGAATTGTTTCCACGATTTCTCTTAAAATACGAAATGGGTTTCTGTAATTTTTTGACAGAAGTTTCCCATAATACAAATAAACAAACCCAAAAATTGTAGAAAATTCCGAATCTGGGGTTTTGAGAAAAACATGAATTACCAGTCGTTTATTTAAGATCAAAATCCAGAAAATGGCAATGGAAGCTTCAAAACTCTCAGATCTGCATTCAAGAGGCTGCGGTTTTGTCCTGCAATGGCTCTCATAACTCGTCTTATCCTGCTTTGATACTAGATGATGTGAAATATATAGATTGGTTAATCTAAATGGGCATCAATTACATTAAACTCATAGAAAAATGGAGATACAAACAAAATTACAAAGGACAATATAATATTGCAGAAGATAAGCACAACGATGTTATTGATTAATAATATCTGGAGCAAATTACATGGAGTGATAGTTTAGAATATATAGGAGAATGAACTCATTAAAACAAGGATTCAAGTCCAATCTTCAATCCCACAAATCTCTCTTATATCTCCTAGAATCACTCCCACTATTCTCTCACATATCCCACCAATATCTCACTTAACATTTACCCCTATTCTATGGTGAGATAAACTCACGTACACACACATATAATTCTAACCTATATTATTATCAATGAGTTGTATTATCATGACAACTCTATTAATAATAATATTACAAATATATATGAGTTGTAAATACAACTCATCATTCACACAAATTCTAATATCACTCAAACTTACTAATGTAATATAAGAATATTACATTAAACTATTACAAACAATAATGTGAGCACTAATCCAAGGAATATTCCTAACAGAAACACTTGTATGGGCGCAACGACCAACTTATGTTTTAATTGCGTAAATGCACTCTGATACTCTTCAAACCGCTCAAACGTTACATTCTTCAATAACAATTCTCCATTGGTGTTGCAATGTTTGTAGTAACCTCGTATGAACTTCCTGTTGTGCCTCGTATGTCCCAAGAATGCGTGCAATTTTGAAGGGTTTGTAGGAGGTTTGATCCCAATGATCACTGCAATCTTGGCATGATCTGCTAAGATTTCATCTTTACACACCTCATGTCTCAACAATACTCCAAAGGGTGTAAAAAGGGATTTCTTTATACTTAAAGCAAGGCACAAAGCTCTATCATGTTCTAATATTAAGTGAACCTTTGAAAGATTCTCTTTGAACAAGGAGAAAACAACCCAATCATCCATATAGACCTCCAAAAAATAATGGATGAAATCATTGAAAGTGGTGACCATAGCCCTGGAAAACATTGTGGGCGCATTTTTCAGTCCAAATGGCACCACTCTGTATGAAAAGGATCGCCACTTTGTTGTGAATGTTGTCTTAGATTGATCTTCTGCCACAATAGGCATTAGATGATAGCTAATGAATCAGTTTGTTAAAGAGTATGCTTCACGACCTGCAACAACTTCAAGTATCTCATCTGTGAATGGAGCAGGGAAATGATCATTTACGCATGCATTGTTCAAGGCCCTCTAATCTCCGCAAATGTGTAGTTCTTCATTTTTATTTGGCTTTGTTACCATTGGACGTACCCAATCAAATTTCTCTATGGGGTGAATGAGACAGGTTTTTATCACACGTTTAAGCTCTGCCTTCATGTTAACCTTCATATTTGAATTGAGCCTATAAGACCACTTCTTCACTACACACCCCTTTTTAACTCGATGCACATTTCTCCTAGAGACAGGTCTATCCCTTGATTTCATTGAACTTAGCGGGAAACACATCTTCATAATTTTTAAGTAGTAATATTTTAGACATCTCCTACCACGTCCAATAATCCCAACGCATCTTCATAATTTTTCAGTAATTGTAAATTTTTCTACATCTCCTCCTGTGTCCAGTAACCCTCAACGGTTTCCATTTTGACATCACTTGGTGGTCCAATGTCTTCGATTCGTTTCCGCACTGTTTCACTGTAAATCGTGGCCTTCCCTCTGTCCTTGGTGTCCTTAAGTATTCTTGAGCCTTATTGTTCTTCAACATTTAGGTTGTGCAATTGCGCATCTTCTCCCTTTTGTGCCTCTTCATTTCCTGGGAGAGGTTCCAGGCACTCTGGTTCGAACATGCCTTTCAACTCCATATCCTCCTTGTTTTCAGACCATGTCCCTTCTCATCATCTCCTAACTTTATACAAGAATTCAACACCGATTGTCTTTTTGTGCACTCTTTTCCCAAGCCCCTTCTTGTTGTGCATTCGTTTTGATCTTTGAATTCTGCTCCTCCTTTGGTGTCTATAATTCCATAATAGAGTAAAGTTCTTAGCTTCTACAACGCTACGAGTACCATAGGGCTTTCATCTTCAAAAGTGAAGGTCTGCATGAAATCTTCTTGAACCCGTCTCCAATTGTGTGTTTTCCTTCTCCTTTCCTGGTTCATGTACCATGCTTTGGGCAATAGAGGGAGCGTTTCAGGGAAGCTGTGAACCCACCATTTTGGTTCAATTCGTCACGCTTTCCAAAAATCAATGTATCCCTCTACGTGTAGTTCCAAAGATCGACTTTCACAAAATCTTGGCCATGCATTTGTTAATCTGGATGGTAGTATAAACCTTGCATGCAACATTTTGACTTGGTAGGAGATCTGTTGGCATATCCAGGGGTTTGTGTAAAGGTTGTACAATGTTACTAATCTCCATATTTGCTTGTACTTCCCCTAATCTTGGGAGCTCTTCCTTAGCTTGATAATCCACCACGAACTAGCTCTCAGTCCTGTGCATATAGGGAGACATTGGCTCTGTTGGGATGGTATATAGCTTTTGCCTAGTCCTGTTCATGTGACAATTATAGAATCATTCACGTGTGCTTCCATTTGATTAGTAATTGTGTTGATTATCATATTCTCATCATAAGCCCATTTCTTGCCAATCAGAATTGAATATTGGGACTAATTTGTTTTCATGTCAATAATTTCAAAGTCTCCTTGTAGACTGAGATCTCCAACTTTGATTTCTACATCCTCTAGTTGGCCAATTGGATCAACTCTTTCATAATTAGTTAAGCTTAGTATTATTGGACCATATGCCAAAGTAGGTGCACCCTTTGCCTCCCAAGTTGATTTGGGCATCATAGTTAATGTACTCCCAAAGTCAAACACAACATCCCTTATTTCATACCCTCCCAAAATGATGTTCAATTGGGTATCCACATCCCATGACTGCTTTATTTTAAATAACAGATTGGCTTGTTAGTATGCGTAGGCCCATTAATTATGCTTTCCAAGAGGGTTTTGAGTAAGATATGGGAAATGTCGTCGTTCCGCAATGCATTGACTATCTTGAGAAGGTCAGTGAGAGCAACTACATCTTCGTCTTGCTTCATAATGTGCACTACTTGCCCATACACTTGCGCTTCAGCTTCCCCCGTGTTTCGATTCAACCACCCATTCTCTTCTTCTAGCAACTTCTTTTCCTGCCTAGGGTCTAGATATTTATCCTCTTATGCATGCCAAATTTGGGGCTTAGTAGGCATCTCCATGGGTCCCAAGCCTTGTTCTTTCCTTTGCAACCTAGTGACATCTTTGGAGATTCGCATTTTCCCTGATCGTTTCTCCTTTTGTTGCTTCTCTAAAGTAGGATAGTCCTTCGTATGATGTTGCACAACAACCCTATAATATACACAATACATCGCTTGTGTTGTATTGGATGGATATTTCCACGCAATTCGATTTGGTTCCCCGCAAATATAACAAATCACTTCTTGTCTTTGGATTGAGGCACTATCTTCATTTGTTGGTACCCATTATATGGCCTTAGTGAAGCCCCTTAGCCTCGAGCCTAATTCCGGTATTCTCCATTTGGGCGTTGAGGCAGAGATGCATTCCACTGTGGTTGGTTCTACGGTGAAGGAGGTGTCTACCCCATCATGTTTTGCCAAGATGGCGGAAACAAACCTGGGTTGTGTTGTGGAGATGGAGGAGCCCCATGTGCATCATATTGTAGAGACATAGGAGATTACCCACGTACATGTGTCATTTCCATATTTGGTGTAGGTGATTGCGACTTTGGGATTATTGTGCTTGTATTACCAACACATTCCTAGTCACTTCCTCCTTTAAATGCATTAATGCCCTACAATCTTTGGAATCATGCATGGTTGGCATGCAAAATCTACAAATCAAACTCTAGGGTTGGCGAACATAATGCTGCATCAAGTGACATTGCCTTGTGGGACGACCCCATACTCTACAAATTTTGCAATATTCTGCTATTCCATCTATAGGAACAGGTGACTTATTCCTGTGTAATCTTGTGCACTCATGTGGTGTCTTTCTTCTCCACACTTTACGTACCAAATACTTAGGCGCAGTGTTTTTCCGTCATGCATTTCTTCTATCCTTTGTACAATTGTATTAAACGTAGCCCATGTCTTAAAGTTCATCGTTGCACTGTCCCCATAATCTTCATTTTTTTCAACTCTTATTGCAAGCTCAATTGCTTGTGATTTGGTGGTAAACTTCTTTTGTGCAATGGCAAAGCCAAATTTTGTTACGTAACCCTTATACAAACTAGGCGGCCTTACTAGCATCATCAAAGTTGAAGTTAGTCTTGTTCATCACATTAGAGAACCGAAGATCATACTCCAAGACTGAGTCTCTTAGTTTCTATATAACCTCCTTTAAGTCTTGGATCATTTGACCCATGCATTTACTCCCTTTGAAAAATTAAGGCACCCCAAACATCCTTTAATGAAGAGGAGCTCAAATTCATGGTATACACAAACTCTAGAACTTATCCCTACAAATCCCCTATGAGGTCACATGTTTTTGTGGCACCATTAGTGATCCCCTTCACACTCAATTTCATATCACAAGTCAACAAATAGTGCTCCAAGTCATTGGATCCATCATACGGTTACAAGGTCATGAAAAGACTAGCATGTGCCATCCTACCTTCCAATTGGCCGACTTTCTCTTGGTTGTGGTGGGTTATTATCAAGGTTCTGATTAGTTTGCACAGGTTGGCAGTTGTTACTTGAGCACATACTCACACTTGGGCAATAGGATGCACACTTCAAATATGAATTGGTGTTGGATTTTGCAGATTTTGGAAAATTCACTTTGTATTTTGTGCCTACTGAACTGTTGTCACTACAATTCTCACTTCTTCTGTCACCAGAACTAGGGAAACAAATATGCATTGGCTGCTTGCCAAGAATAAATTTCAGATCCTTCCAGAGGTCTTCTATCTCTACATTCACTGGCACTGAAATCAATTCTTCTTGTGCCTAATATGGTCTACTTAATCTCTGAATCTCTCTCAACCTTCTTTGTTGCGCTCGAATATCTTGCAAAATTCTAATATGTTTAAAATCACTTAAACAATCCCAAGTAATAAATTCTCTATTTGGCTCCAGGGACATATCCTAGAGGAGGGGTATATGTTTCTTTTTCGTTATAGGGCCGCTCTATCTCCATTTGTACAATTCCAAACTCTCTAAGTGGGTATTTCTGGGTATATTTCCAACTGCATTCTAAATCTACTCCTAACTATTTCCAACTCCCTATTCCTCTTCCTCGACAAATTCTACTCTTTCCTTTATCCAATGTTATGCAAGGACGCTTCCCCTCGAAAATCAGGTGCTTGGAAGGTCTTGGGGACGACGGGACGAGGAGGAAACATCCCCCCATGTTTCCTAAAGGGCAGAAAACCAGGGGGCCATCTAGAAATTTCAGGGGATGTCCCAAACGTTTTGGGGATGCTGGGGACGACTGGGCTTCCCCGATGACGTTGTTTTTTTTCATTTACTTCAAAAAAAGAAATTGTGTCAATTTTTATTTTATGAAAAGTTATAATAACATAAAAGAAACACAACATAACCCTAACCTTAAAAGTGACATTCTAAGTTATAAAATGACTCTATGGCCTCATTCCATATCACATTCAATATTCACACTTGAGCAAAGTGAGCAAGAAAAGAAGAGGAGAGCAAGAAAAAGAGTAAGAGGAAGAAGGGCAATTGCAAGAGAAAGAACAAGCAAGAGGTATTTAGAATTTTATTTGCTTACATACTTGATAATAATCTTTAGTTTTTAAAATTTAACTTCTATTTGTATTATGTAGGGGCTGTTTTCAATTTTTTGTATCTACATTCACAATCTAATCATGTTTATAATTTTGTAGGATTTTACAAAATGCATACTGCATAAGGTTTGGTTGGGATTAATTTAAAAAAAAAAAAATCTTAAAACATAAAACTCTTAATTATTGACTAGGTTTGGCAAGGTTTGCCATGATAGTATGATACACATTCTTAAAATCATTAAGAAGTCAAAAACTTTGATACACCTGAATGTAGATACAAAAATGAAAAACTTAATATTCCTATGTTTGATGTTTCTGTTGGTCTTCATAGGGAGTCCGATGATGTGGCAGGGCCCTTGACGACATATGGCCAACACCTTTTATAGATGGAGGAATCTCATGACCTGCTAATCCTTAATGGTATATCTTGTTTACCGGATTCTCAGTTCTTCACTTGCAGACCCCACTATGGTGGCGCTAGTGTTGTTGATTACGTCATGACCACCTCTGACTTTCTTCTATTCATCCACCACTTTTCCGTTTCCCCCATTCCTCTTGCTGACCATGTGGCCCTCTCCTTCTCCTTAGAAACCACCGCCCAAACCCCTAGCCCCCCTCATTGCTCACCACATACCACTCTGAGACTTGATGAGGGTGACCCCATGACCTTCTCCTTCCATCTTTGTCAGCTTCTCCCCCTTTATCCCTTTTAGCTTTGCTCCCTACTGACAGGATGTATGACCTTCTTGCCACCACTATCCATGATGCAACTTTGCTTTCCTACCCCCATTTCACCTCCAAGACCTTTGGTACGAGGACATGCCCCATGAACCAATGGTATGATGACGATTTCAAATCCCTTCACCGCCAACTCCATATGGCCTTTACCCATGACCTTTCGTCCTTTCCCTCCCTCAAAATTGCCTATCGCAATCTACTCCACCACAAGAAGTGTACCTTCATTGCCCATCAAAGAAGGGTTCTCCGCACTTCACTTCTGCATTCCCCCAAACGTTTTTGGTGTACCATCATTCCCTGATGCTCCCCCTTACCCTTGGATCTTGACCCCCACACTATGTTTACCCACATCTCCACCCTGTATGATATCCTTGGTCAACCCCAAACCCAGGTTGTGTCCCCACCCTCCACCTACCACATATTCACTTACACATAATGTTAAAAAGGCCATATCGAGTGATGAATTGCAGCAAAGCAATGGATGATGAAGGATTTCAGGTAAAGTTCTTCAAGTATGGCATCAGCACCATTAACAACTATTTGGTGCAAATTTTCAATCAGGTGGTGTGTAATGGCTTCTTGCATTCTTGATCCCACCATATTATCCACCCTATCTACAAATATGGTCCTAATTTTGACCCTAATAATTATAGGATAATTATGGTGGGTCACACTTTCTCCAAGTTATACGCCACTGCTCTCCATTTGCAGCTTGTCTAAGTTTCTTGAGAAGTACCAGTGTAGAGCCAGAGGGCAGGCATGGGTTTTAGGATAGGGTACCATAATTTTGATCACATTCTAACCCTCCGTGCTATTATTGAGGAAGAACATCATCATTCATCCAAAGTCTTCTATTGCTTTATTGACTTTTGGAAAACCTTTGACTCTCTTTCCCGTAGGAGGTCCTTTTCCATAGACTTAGAGACATTAGCACTTTCTAAAACCCTTCTTGTTTCGCCATCACCCCGGATGTATAAGGAGGTCTTGGGGTATCCTTCATATGGCTTCTGGGATTTCTGACTTCATTAGGAGCACCATCGGAGTCAAACAGGGTTGCCATCTCTGTCCTACTCTGTTTGGTATTTATATTGATGAGTTGGAGGATTTTCTCTTGGATCAAATTCAGGATAGGTGACAGTTGTCTTCTTCACCAGGTTTTGATCTACATCCTTATTTTCGTGGATGACGTGTTACATATTTGTTTTCTTCTGCGGAGGGGTTACAGAGATAACTTGATGCATTAGCCCTTTTCTGTGATCATAGACAACTTACAGTCAGCCTGGGTAAAACCAAGGTTATGGTTTTTAATTCGTTGAAGACCTCTAAATTTCATTTCTTCTATAGAGGGGATGAGTTGGAAATAAAAAAATCCTACACCTATTTGGGGGTTCTCTTCTCTGATCCTCACTTCAGTCTACGCCCTGGCTATTCAACCCTACATCTACAAGGGGTATGACTCCCTTGTAATATTGGAGAGATAATGCTTCTGTCCTCAACTTTATAGGACTTTTTTTCTAAGATGTCTCTCTTGGAGTCTCTTGTGAGACTTATCGTTATCTACGGTTTTGAGGCCTAGGGTCCCTCCTTGTTCGAATCAGATATTGGGATTCTGTTGAGTGTTTTCAAAACCTTATACTCATATGGGTCATCAGGTGTAAAGAGATTGTTCCTCATAATATCATTCTTACTGAGTTTGGAGCTCGCCCTTTCAGACTAAAGGTCATTTTTGGTCTCTGTCTCACTCTTGCACAGTATCTAGGGGACTTTCTTATCCTTCCATAGGCAAAGATACAGGTACATCTACCTTGCCTACCATACTTCTAAGGCCATTTCTCTTTTTGACCTTAGTGGTCATGTTTGTTGTTGGTATGTCTGGGGCCTCTTATCTCCTTAGATCCATTGGGATCAACATGAACCATCTTCCCCCTTTTAGGTACTCCATGGTTGTTTCTTCTCATCTCCTTCTGAGAAAGCAGGACCTGCATAGAATCATCAGAGACGATATATACTAATAGTTCATCCAGACTACTTGGACCAACCCCCATGATGAGCTACACTCGAAGATGGCCTTCTATGCCAATCACTTCCTATGAAGTCAACAATGGACTCATCATTCAACCCAACTATATCTCATGGAATTGGATGCGTGCTCTCTGCATCTCCTTGGGCCAATTTAGAGTTGGCTCTCACAAGCTTCGGGTCGAGAGTGATCACCTGTTCGATTGGGCCGAGAGGATCTTCCAACTTTTCTCCCTCTCAGGAGATTGAGACTGAAGGAACACTTCATTTTCTGGTGCCCCATCTACTATGAGATTAGAGGGAGGTCTCACTGTCTGTTTTCGTGAACGTCCAATGTTCATGACCTTCTTCAGGTATTGTGATTAGACGGTGTCCTCATTCTCTATCTATAGGAATATTTTAAGCTCCGTGGATGGAGCTCCTCCATCCACATCTTAGGGAGAATACTACTAGATACGGATCACATATTTCTTTGACTATGCTCCCGGGTGAGAGGGGCACCAAGCAGAGACCTGATACTAGTGGGGACCCCCATTCTAGATCTGTCAGAACCAGAGGTACTTCTTCCCAGGCCAGTGATTTATGGACTCAGACCTGGCCAAGGGCCCCTTTTGATAGGCGTTAGACCACCAGGCTCACCCAGAGAGCTCGACTCTCCACGGATCAGAGGCGTCTCAGACAGCTCCCAATTCTGAACATCAGACATCAGCACATCACCAGATTCTTTTTAGCCGGCCTTGGGTGACAGTCATGAGGGTCGGTGTTGAGGCTTTCCCTCCACCTCCCTTTCTTCTTCTTCGTACTCTCTTCCTTCTTCTTTTATTGTTCTCGGAGACCCATTTTGGGCTTTCTCCGCTGCTTCTTTTTTGCTTTGTATGGTGCAATCCCATTGACCTATTTCTATGGTCACTTGTTGGACATTTAATGAAATTATCTTATCTTATCTATGTTTTTGTTTTTTTAATATTTTTTGTTTATTTGTATACAGTTATGGGCCTATGTCTGTTTTTTAATTCATTGCATATGGTTATGGCTGTTTTACTTTTTCTTAATCAATGCATATAGGTATCGTTGATTTTTAAATTCGTTGCATAATACATATAGTTATGACTGTTTTACTTGTTTATAAATTATAATCATTGCTTATAGTTATCGTTTTTTATTTGAATTCATTGCATATGGTTATACTTATGGCTGTTTTACTTTTTCTTAATCAATGCATATAGTTATCACTGATTTTTAAGTTCGTTGCATAATACATATAGTTATGACTGTTTTACTTGTTTATAAATTATAATCATTGCTTATAATTATTGTTTTTTATTTGAATTCATTGCATATGGTTATGGCTGTTTTACTTTTTCTTATTCAATGCATATAGTTATGGCTGATTTTTAAATTTGTTGCATAATACATATAGTTATGACTGTTTTACTTGTTTATAAATTATAATCATTGCTTGTGGTTATCATTTTTTATTTTAATTCATTGCATATGGTTTTTTATTTTAATTCATTGCATATGGTTATGGCTATTTTACTTTTTCTTAATCAATGCATATAGTTATCGCTGATTTTTAAATTTGTTGCATAATACATATAGTTATGACTGTTTTACTTGTTTATAAATTATAATCATTGCTTATAGTTATCGTTTTTTATTTTAATTCATTGCATATAGTTATGGTTGGTTTTTTAATTCATTGCAGCCCCAACAATCATCACCACGAGTTCTTTTGAGTATGGTTATGAATTAGAGGAGACGGTTGAGAGAGGAAGTGTTGGTGATGACATAATTGGGGGGGAGTGAAGAAGTGAGGCAAACTATAGTGTCAACGACAACTGGTAGTTCTACCAATTGCCTTTCTCGAACGTTGTCAACATTTGCCATGGGACCATTTGATAAGAAGAAGCCATTGCAAGAATTTGCTCAAGTAGTTGAGAACCCCAAGTTTGTAAGGGGGAGTAAACTAAGGAAGTGTAACATAAGTTCAGAGACTTGGCATGGCAACATCACTACCTGACTAATGCATACTTGTTGCACCTTAGAAGAAGGGGGTTGTTGTTTGTAAGGTTCTTTCACTTGATCAGAGAGCAGAGATAGTGAGATTTTCTAATGGAAATATCTCAAAGGACATTCCAAAAGTTCGTGGTACTAACACTGAGGCTAACACTCCTTTGAGCTCTCTTAGGAGTGGTAACAATATGTCGTCTAGTTCTAGTTTTGCAATGACAGAAGTGGAAAGCAGTTGGAAGAGAAAGGCCGTGGGGGCAACCTCTAATCCATTTGTAGACATGTTTGATTCAAAGGCATAAGAAGAGGCAAATGATGCTATTGAGAATTTTTTTATGCTACTGGGATCCCATTTCATGCTGCTCGCTCTCCTTATTACAAGGAAGCTATGGCCAAGGTAGTAAAAGCAAGTACAAATTTTGTGCCCCTTGGAAACACCAAACTTAGGACAACAATCTTGGATAGAAACTATACCAAGGTTAATCTATTAATGGAGGAGATGAAAGACACATGGATGCAACATTATCATGGATGGGTGGATGGATATTAGTCACCAACCACTCATCAATATCATTCTCTTGCAAATATGGACCATATTTCTTGAGAGCAATTGATTGTTTTGGGAAGTGGAAAGATGTTAAATTTCAATTTCAGATTTTGAAGGATGCCATTGAGGAGGATGGGCCTTCAAATGTTGTATAGGTCATCACAAATGCAACTTATGTGTGCAGAGCAATAGGCAAGCTAGTGGAACGTACCTACAATCATATTTATTGGACCATGTGTTGTGTGCATGCCATGTACAATGCACTGAAAGACATAGGGAAGATTCAATGGGTTAGTAAGATAGTGAATGAGGTCAGGGATGCACATAAGTTCATATGTAATCACCATGCATCGTTGACACTCTTTCAAAGCTTTGTGAGGAAGGAATTCCTCAAACTAGTTGAGACCCGTTTTACATCCTATTTATTTTGTTGGAAAGGATGCTTGAGATGTAGAAGCCCTTGCAAGTTATGATAATGACACAAGATTGGACTAGGTGGTGTGAGGCCAAGATAAAGCAAGGGAAAAGAGTGATCGTGAGGGAGACATTTTGGGTTGATGTGAAATACATCACATCAATTATAACTCCATTTTTTAGCGTCATCGAATACGAGGATTCTAATAACCCCAATCTTGGTGAGATGTATGAGTGCATTGACAACATGCTTGGGCAAATGAAGGCAACCATTCAGGTGAGGGACCTCACGCTAGAGTTCTACCATGAACATATTCAACCCATCATTCAACATAGATGGGAGAAGTTGAACACCCCGCTTCATATGGTTGCATATGCACTCAATCCCAAATGGTATGTGGAGAGGCCAAGTAGAGTTATCCCTTTGGATGTTGACGAGGTGAAGAAGGGCCTTATGAAGGCCCTTAAAAAATATATAATCTAGAGGAGGTTTTACAAGTTAGGTTGGAGTGGCTCGACTTCACTGAACTTGATGGGTACAAAACTTCAACAAAGATGTACAAGTAAACCTTGACACAAGACAAGCCAGTGAGTTGGCGATGATTGTATGGGTGTCTAGAACTATTGTGGACACTTGCAATTTGCCTCTTTTCCCAAGTTTCTAGTTCCTCTACCTCTTAGAGGAATCGGTCTACATATGGTTGGATCCACTCTATTAAGAATAGGCTTACCTCGTAGAGAGCAGAGAAGCTTATAGCTATACACAGTGCTTTGCATCCTATAGATCGCAAGACAACTAAGTACAAGCAGACCCCAGCATTACAATGGGATGTAGACCCCGAGGAGCCAAAGAAGGTAGAAGAGGACAATACTATGCAATGGGTATTGATTGGGCTCTTTGTTGAGGATGAGGATGATAGTTCCAGTGAAGAGTTCACGGAGGATGTTTCAAATGTTGATTGTAATTTTTGAGCTGAAACTTGTCCTCTTCTTTTCGTAATGTTGACAATTGTTGAAGTATTTGAATTTGAGATTAATGATATGAATATCAGATATTGTCAATTGATCAATCAAAATGGTTTTATAATTTTTTATTTTTAAAAAAAATTTTAGGTCTCAAATTGAGATGGTTTTATCAAATTTTGTATAATTTTGAATTTAAATGTATTTGATATTTATGATTTCAGCTTATTTAAATCCCAACTGGTTTTTTTCATCTTATTTCAATCTCAAATGGTTTTATTTCATATTTTTAAAGTCTCAAATGGATTTTTTTTCAGGTTATTTATATAATTTAGGCACTATATATTTATAATTTAAATATTTATATATTTTTTAATCTGCCGTCCTCCCGTTGTCCCCAAAATTCTGATTTTTTTTTGCCCTCCCATAAACCCTGTCCTGCTGTCCCTGAATCTTAGGTATCTTTATGTTAGGGTCCATGTCTCCTTGCGTGTCCTCTTGGTCGCTCTATTCTCTTCCTCTTTTTCCTCTTCTATCCTTTTTGGAGGCTCCTTGCCTCCTCCGGTCGCTCTACCTATCTTATTCCTACTCACAATTGTTTTTGATTGTCACACAATAGTACTAGTGCCTCCCCATCTATTGCAGGGTCTCTCCTCTCCCTGCAACCTTTCTAATCTTCTCTTTTCTTCTTTTTGATCTTTTTTGGACCCTTTAGTGGCCCGCTTCATGACTGTCTGCCTTCTAGTCCCTTCATTTTCCCTTTTCTCTATTTGGTCTTTATCTACAATATGCATATAGATTAGATATTGTACAAATATACAAAAATGCACAAAATACATCAAGTTGACTTCGAGACCTCAATAGTCTTCCAATAACGGAGCTGGTCTAGTAGGTCTTCAATCCTTAGAAGAGGATAACAGTTCTTCATTGTGATTTTCTTGAGAGCTCTATAGTCGATGCAAAACCTCCATCTGCCATACTTCCTTGGTGCACACACAATTGGAATGTCGCCATCCGATGAGCTAGGCCTGATGTGTCATTTATCCACAAGTTCATGGATCTTTTACTTGATCTCTTCATTTTCCAAGAATGATGTGGTATGAAGATGCGTTTGGAAGAGGTAGTCTCAAAATCAAGTCAACAGTATGTTTTACCCCACAGTGCATAGGCACTTTCTTAGGTGACTGAAACACATCCTTGTATTTATCCAACACAGTGTGTAACTACTGTATGTCTATTGTAGGATCCATGTCATGAAATGGAGCTACAAGGATGTTCTTTTGTTTAGGTTTGGCCATTAGGAGTACAAATTTCTTGGACTTTTGGTGCTAATGAGTGAAATTTTGGGAACTACTTCCAGTATGCAGTATCTCATATCATCAATATCTATAACAAGATTTATAGGGTTTGCTTCCTAGATTTCATGCAATGGTAAATATATGGTTGACCAGGTAAAGCATTACTTACCTCTGATGGTCTAACATTCCGAAGGATCACATCTTGCAAATGCTTGATTTTGTAGACCAAGTGACTCTGTTGAGTAATGCATTTCTCAGAACTTGAGTTGACCCATCCAATTGAGTATGGTTGTGGGTGAGGCATTAGTGGCAAGTTCAATCTTCAAACTGCTTCAAGAGAAATCAAGTTCTTATGACTTCCATTGTGAACAATGAGAAGTACTGGTTTCTACTGATCCACATTTGAGAAGGGAACAATCTTTGTGCTTCCTATAAATCTGACCTGGAGGAAGAAGCAATGTTGGTAGTGCTTACCATAGCACTAGGCTCAAATTCCATGCTCTGCCTACCTTTGTCAAGTGCCATAGTGTTAGCACCCATTGCTTTAAGTTGTGAAAGTAGAATTTTCCTAGTGCAACACTTATATATGGAGTGACAGATAGTGTTATGAACTATACACCACTTGCCAATTTTGAACTGCTTATACTGACCACTTAACGGTGTCCCCTTCTTCTGTGAATGGTGTGAAGAATCATTCCTTCATTTAGGATTATACTTTATTCCAAATTTGGAATGTTTAGACTGTGGTTTGTCCTAAGACTTGGATTCTACCATGTTAAATTTTTTCTTCAAATTTACAAATGAATTTATAGGATTCTTCATTCTCCCATAGAGGAGATATGGAGGAAATCCATGTTGGATTGGATGTATGGTTCAAGCCGAACCCATATTTCAAGACAAGATTTTGATTTGACTCTTAAACATTCAATTTTGCAATCGAAGTATGAAAAGTGTTTGTGAATTCTTGAACAGATTTATCATGGCCCTGGCGCAATTGTCCAAACTTAATGTACTGGTCATCATAGTTTCCAACATGGTAATAGGTATTTTTGTGTGCTTCTATGAAACCTTTCTAGGTGTCTACAAGAGTAAATTATCATCATCCTCATATGCATTGTAGTAGTTATCCCACCATTTCTTTATAAACAATTTTTTTTTTCAAAAGAGCAAAGGTAATCTTTTCTCTATTAGAGAATTGATGCACTGCATAGTATGAACAACCTAAATTAAGCTAGGTATCTAAGGCATCCTCATCTATTTTTCCTTCAAAGACAGGGATGTCTAGATTGACTTGTACCTTGTATGGAGTGTGATCACCAAAAGGTCGTTGTGAAGTTGTGCTGGGAGGAGTATGAACATGCTTGAGAAGTTGAGCAAAGTGATTGAGAATACCTGATCATTCATATGCATGACATTCTTCCAATTCTTCTTGGTGCCTCTGTAAAGCATCTTCTATCATTTTCTTCAACATATCTGAAGTTGGAGTCTTTGAATTTGTTTTGTCTCCCATCTGAGGACATGAAGGAAAGTATGATGAAGGGTCACAAGTTTTGAGCCCTTACTTGCTGTAATCAAACCTCGTATGAGCAGGTATACAAATAGTGAATGAATTCAGATGAAACTTGGATATCATTGGGATATGATATGAAGTGTGTATGTGTTCTGATGCCACTGATTCGGGGTCTAGGAAGAGACCACATTGAACAGATAAAATGGGTTACATGCAGAAGTGTATAGTGTTTGGTAAAGGATGAGAGGTATATCGGAGTGTGTGCTATAAGACAAAGGAAAGAGCAAGGAAGACAATTGACTCCAGATTAGAACTGTAATTGCAAAGTTGTATTATATAATGTTTTGAACAAGATCCAAGAGATTGGATGTATGATGTTTACGTACTCCTAGTCTATCTCTCCTTATTTCTTACAAAAATAGAAGAATGCGTTTATATTCAAGAGAGAGGGAGATGAAGTGCCAGTTGGGCTGTTACAATGGTCGGTAACAACTGCCTTACAACCAAGATCATGCTGCGGAGCAACATTGTGGTGCTGCTAATCATTTGAAGCCTCAGATCCTCCGGGATCAATAGATTTATGAAGAAATCGCTTCACATATGTTGTCATTTCAAACTTAAAAACTCTGTAAATTATTGGAGCAGGTGCTGCAAACTTACATCCCCCTTAATACTATTCAAAATCTTCTCCGAAAAATCATGCACTCAGTTTGGAAAGAAATTTTTATTTGTTTACATTTCTTTATTTCAAATGTTTCATGGAACCTCACGCAAGGAAAATTAGGAGCGGTGGTCCCCTCCATATAACCACATCCTTTGTTATGGGACGTTCCCAAGAACTTTGCCTCTTGTCTGGCATATGATACCTGTTGAGTTAGAGAGAGAAAGAAAACATCAGAATATAATTGTTAAGGACAAGTGAGTAGAATTATAGTCTTGAAGCTTTTTTATTACTGTACATTAATGGTTAATTAGTCCTAGTTGTAGGTGACATGTATTTAACAGATTCTATATAGGGAGAACGATGGCTAGAATCCTCGAGGACCAAATACTTACAGTAAACTTGAGAAATTAGCGACTCACTCTTAGTTTTGGGCAGAATCTCTTCCCCTTAAAATTTTGCATCTGAGCTCATCAAGGTTTTTCCTAATTCTCCTCTTTTGAGAAGTTCCACCTCTGCCATAAAAATTGAATGAACAGGGCGGTGGTCGGAGAACTTTGATTCTCCACGAACATAATAGAGCTGCGTTAAGCCTTTACCATACCAAAGTATACGATCACACCTGCAGAACAAGCAGTGATTGAAAGCATACTTAAACAATACCTTGAACATTTGAACTGGAATAGTAAATTTTTTTAGAAATTATATATTTTCATAGTAGTATGTCTAAACTGAAAGATTACAATCACCCCAGAAAACAAGGTGGACATGGAAGCACTCATTATGTTTCAAAATTTTCAGGGCTTTTCCAAATTTAATCTTTGCTGCGTTGGTCACATTTCGTTGCAAATCAAAAGTAAAAGCCAAGAGTCACTGTAAGGATACATACACATACATACCAAGAATATATGATAAAAAGGAAAATTGATGAAATATAGTGTTCCATTGCTAGCGGATTTGGCTTCACTAACAATTATGACGGATAATGCCATGCCTATGCTTTATAACCATCAAAAGGTATCTTCAAATGGTTGACAATGACTATTTGTATAGACTGATTTTATGATTAGCATTAACACATAAAATTAATCTCAGAGGCCTTTGAATGAAAGCTTGATGCACTTGAAGATTATTTATTTATGGAGTTTGCAAGTAGAAACTGCTTCATAATATTTTGTCGAACAGTTTATATACTCCAAATTTATATGTGGATTTTTGTCAAAATTTTTGTAATACTCCAGTTTTACAAGTTAAACTAAAAATTTCTATAGATAAAGGTCTTGCAGTCTCCTCTAACTTCAACTTTAAAGTGCTCCTAAAGAATATAAACTAATAACAAATTGTTTACATTTTTAGGTTTTTCTTTAAATTAAATTATAGATTATTATAAGCATTGAATTTTTACATTTTTGTTAGGTTGACAAATAAAAACAGAAAAGTACGGGAAATTCCTATCGTACGGTCATATTTGGTAACCATGGCACTTACCATGCTGGTGTGCGTCGCTTTGTTCCTGGTGTAAGATTTTCTCCAACATAGTGGTCAGAATTTTGGCAATACTTGTAAGTAGGAGGGAAATATATTTTCCCTTCATTCCATCCTTCAAATATATGTCCTGCGTTCCTCTCAGTTTGAAGCTGCCATGCAAAATATCAGATTTGATTGAATTCAAAAATATCATTTTTGGGTTTTAAAGAAAAAATAGTTTTCAGGTTTCAGTCAAAATCTAGTGCAACTCAGCCACTGTAATTTAACATCTTATATGAATATTATTTACATACCTGATCTCTGTCCAACAGAGCCTCCCAGTGATTTCCTTCCACCAGTTTTTTACTGTCAGCATAATGAAGTGCAAGACGATAATTCAAATCTCCAAGCCAAATTACTTTACTGTTGATTAGAATCACAAGGTCAGACTAGATAATCAGCAAGTCATACAAAGCTAATACAGCGCATTTTATAGGAAATTTGGAAGATCTTTTCTAAATTTTCCCATTTGGATTATTTTTGGGATTAAAATGGCTTATTCTAGTGTTTCATCTCTTTGTTCCTACATATATTATAACAAGCTAACATATAAAATCAAATCTGCACCTGCATCTATCAATACACGGAAGAGTATAAAACTACATATTTGAAACTTACTCATGCTCTAAAATACTTTCAGGGGTTTTATCTACCAAAAACTTATTGATTTGTGGAAAGCGAGTCTTCTTTATTATCTCCTTGACATCAGAATTCCTCCGTATCTCATCACTTCCCTTCTCTCCTGATGTCAAATGAGAGCAAATAAAGCAGAAGCTTGTCTGTTGGAATAACATGCTGATGGAAATGGAACCCTGTAAGCATGTACGATATTGCTAAACAAGGAGTTATCCATTATTCTAAGTTACAGGAAAATGTGAATAAAATTCTTGTACTAGATAATGCCATTGGGTAACCCTTCCTGGAAAATTTAACAGAATATCGTGGTTGTATCAAGGAAATGTTTATATCTCTATTTGTAAAATACAGACCTACCCTTTGTTTTTGGGTTGAGTAATGTACCTCCAATGGTTTTCAACATTATGAGATACATTCAGAATGAATTGAAGCAATGAATTATGCATGCATGTAAGAGTTGAAGCAGCTGGAATAGATTTCTCTTTTCTTACCTTGTTGCCAAGGTAACCCATTAGCCCGCAACCAACGCAAGAGACTTTTAAATCTCGGACATGCTGTCTTAGATCAGTACGCACCCAAACACAGAGTAACATGCCGACCATCTGTTTGCTAGCTGCCAAACAAAAATTTGGCTGACTTGAATCGAATCTGTAATTCATCTCACCTGAATCAGATCTATCTGATGTAGAACCATATGACATTGGAGAGTGTAAAACAGTACAGGGCGATTCTCTCCCACTGAAACCATTTTCATTCTCTGACGAATCTGATCTAAATGAGGCATTTAGGTCTACTGGATTAATTATTCCGAAGGAGAGATAATCATCAAGGATGAACTGTTTCTTTGGTTTCAATGAAGAAATTTTAGTTTTGCTCTTTGGTGCGGAGAGCAAATTTGAGGCCTGGAATGCATTTCTCTGGCAAGGAACAGAATTCTTATGCACTTGAGAGCCTCCAAAATCAGAATCAAAACTGTAAGATGCTTCTGATGAAGCTGTTATTCCATCTCTGTCAGAAGGTGAGGAACTGTTACTTTGGGTCATGTTTGTGTTCAGTGTTCGACGAATAAGAGCTAGCCATTTCGCAGCAGGACCATTGTCTTCTACACCCAAGACATTCCCTGCATTTAAAGGGACAATTTCCTGAAACCTGGAAAAGTTCAGATGCACAATCAGATTATGCTTACAGTTATGGACACCTTAATTAAAACTATTAACATATTGACTTCCCTTCTTAAATCCAGACGACCTATTAGTCTTTTCTTAAAAGAAAAAATTCAATAACATGTGTCCATGTTATTGAAATACAAGTAAACCTGGCGAAATTCAGATGAGAGAGCACATCATACTAGCAGTTATACACACCTCAATCAAAACTATTAACCTCACACTTTTACTTCTCAAAACCAGATGATCTATTGTACCCTTTTCCTTAAAACTTAAATCTACATAATATGTTTGTGCTGTGAGTAGGGTCTAGTGATTCTGTTTTCCTTCTTCACAAGTGTGTAATCTGTTTTCATTGTGGTTGAATTCCCATAGTGTAATAGAGGAAAGATGGAGAAGAGTCCTGTGATACAGAAATCACGATTTATTGCAGACAGCCATGAAAACGATTTATCTTTTGAAAATCGTCCAAAAAATCGTGGAAAATCATGTGCATTATTTAAAACATCAAAATAGGAAAATAAGTGGTCATTTCCATGTTTTTTGAGGTCATTTTCTATTGCTCGAGTTCATCATCCCTGTTTTGCTAGAATTTCGACCGGGACGAGCAGGTTTCAAACACCATTAACAGGTTTGCATTTCACGTTTTCAACTATTGTGTTTCAAGTTTCAGGTTTAGGGTTCCCTGTTTGTTTTGGTGACTGCAAAGTTCAAACAGCTGCTGCTGTACACTTGCGAATTGCATTTGCTTGAAAGGTTGTGAGTTGTGACTGTTGAGGCCTTTTGAATAAACCCATATTATGCATATCCTACAATCATCGACCAGATTTGTTTCAGGTAATCAGTCAAACAGTGAACAAGCTCAGCGATTGGAAGTTATCTTCCAAAGTTCAAACTCTTTTTTGCTCAAAACTTAATAGAAAATATACTTATGGGCCTATGACATTCTATAGATTCACTTTTTGTTTCATTTAACAATGTTTTACATTTAATTTAAGTTTATTTTATGAATTTAAATATTTTTTAAAGTAGCGATAAAATTACCGATTAATGTTGATTCCCGATTTCCGAGTCAAAATTTTGTCTGCCGAGTAATTGCCAATAACGATTTTTTGAACCATGGAAGAGTCCATTATCCTATCCAAAGCAAAGTGGAACAGTAGAGTGGTGGCCTGTATGAGGGTCAGCTTCCTTCAAGCAGGCTGGACGAAGCTAAGAATAAAGGTTATATTTATTGAACCCCAGACCAAGGGACAAAGCCTCAAAGGAATAAAGCATCTCTTTAAGAGTACAGATATCTCCAAAAAACAGTTTTAGATTTAGGGATCTTGGTTGTAATTTTTCATCGGGTAATGAAAATAAGGCACAAGCTTCCAAGTTCTGGGAAGGGATTTGAGGCTGTGGAGAAGATTCCTGGTAAGGCAGTATTTTAGTTCCACTGCCAGGTCGGATATAAATTTTGTGTATGAGGGATTGTTTTCCATTTACCATGCATTGTGTTCAAATTTTGTACTCCTGGGTTTTGATCTCATTTTCAAGTTTAGTAGTAAACTTGAACTGATTCCACTTACACCTGGGTTACGATTCTCAAGTAGCACTATGGGAAATATAGAGGCAATGCTCGCACCTTATCCAAGACCCTGACAACCTAGTGGTTAGTGGCTGGAAACAATTCTTCTTTCCAGATGAGTAAAACAGCGAGAAGTATATGAATTCTCACGTGATAGCAAATTTTACTGCTGTGATTTCCATCCATGAAAAATTGCAGCAAGGCCAAATTGTTGCAGAGAAAATCCTTAGCTTCAGATGGCTCATTCAGGATTGGATGTGCTTCAGGAGTGATTGAGTCTTGAGTCCTGATAATGTTGTAAAATATGATGAAAATAGATTACTGTCAAGCGATAAACCATTATGGTGTATGAGACTGCCATTTTGGAAGTCCTCAAGAGGATTGTGTTTTTCATATACGTTATTATACTCCTATATTTTGATCTAACAAGCAAGCTCACTAATAAACTCAAACTGGCCTATCCACTTTCACCTGGAATACAGAGCCTTCGGCTATTGTTTATAAATTTTATCAAGTATGTTTACAACTTTACGGTTGCAAGGATCAATATGTCTAGTTTTTTTTGGTATAATGGTGAGGGCTATTGGCTCTCTCAATCTCTATTTTAGTAGGAATTCCTCAGTTTAATACTTACGGTATCATTTTATCTTGATGTTATTTTCCAAACTTCTAAATATTGTAGCTCAGGTTTTGGTCTTTGAAATTCAGTTTTTTATTTTGATGCATAAACATAAAACGTAAAATGTAGATGCAAACATGTAGATCTGTATAAAGTTCAATAAAATGGGATGGGAAACAGGCATTCACAAAAAGTATGGTTTTCATGGAGCGTATAGCATCTAATATCCAATTTTCCACGGTTCTCCACTAAAGATTGGAGATCAGAAATGTCTCTGAGAAATACACTTGAGAGGTGGATACAGGGTTTGGAAGGGTGTGGATCCAACCTTTTATATTGTTGTTGTTGTCCTAAGCTAATTGCATTAACAACAATTGGAAACAGAGCATATAAGTAACAAACTAGGAGGGACAACCTCAATTCAACTACAAGATCTAGCTCATATTTTTGTATAAAATTTGGCATAAATACTGAATTCCCAGATTATTAATATGAGACGCTTTACAGAAAATGTCAAACCTTAATACAAATACAAGGTGCTCTCATGATCACAAATATGCACAAAGACTACTAACATATCATTATAAATTCCTGGCTACGTGACAATATTGTGGGAGTAAGGACAGTGTCGGCAATCTAAGGCAGATGTATGGTGGCTCCTTATAATCTCTACTAATGGAATGTCTGTGAAGATATGAGGTAGTATGGAATGCAAAATCAAAGGTTTGAAACTCCTCTATGATCACTGTAGATCTAATCTGAAATAGAAAATTGTAGAAAGCCAGGATAGCTAGTCGATCAAGCAAATAATGAGAGAATGATAATGTCTTGGAGATTGATAGGAGATAAAAAAAGTATCCAAAGATGTGGTTCCATGAAAGGGGCTTGGGATCCTATTTTTTTTTGCAAAATTGATCCCATGAAGAAACAATACACCTACATGAATTAAATAGATCTTTTCTTGTAAGATAGGAGCCCCACATTTTTAGCAAGCAGACTTTCCGCGTAGGGACTTTTTGTCCACATGGCACCTTGAATGATTGTTTTTCATATTTTAATCTTTAAATTTTGATAAAAAAACTCATCCATCTATTTTCATATAATTTTTAAAATTTCTTAGCACAAAAGAATTGAAAATCTACGGTACCACTAATTTGGACGACACCTAAATTTTCTCAACCACAAGTGTGGAGAATATTTGGCAAGCCCCTCTCCATGAACCATAGCCTAAGATTAACTAACAGAAGAGACCTAAAGGATAGGGAGGGAAGTGCCACCACGCTATTATCCTAAAAAATAGGTATTTAATAGTTTAAACTCTAGGAAAAGTAGGTGTTAGGGTTCCCTTGGAACCAAATAAGGTAAATAGGTGGTCAAACCGCCTATGGCCTCATTTGGGGGAGTACACTAACAAATGGGAAGAGGAAACGTCCTCGAAGAGGGTAATAGCTCTTTACGATGGATAGCACAAATTATAGAAGAGTTGGTCCAAAATCCAAAAAGAGTATACAACTCTAGTGACTACGAAAAGAAAGAATAACCTGTGGCCAATTATGTTCATATAACCATAGAAGGGTTAGTCAAAAACCAAAATACATATTACAACCCAGCTGACTACAAAAAGAAAAAATAATCTCTAAGCAATTATGTTCTTATAACTGAATTTGATGCAATAAGGGGATATTGTTTGTACCCCAAAACATAGATGTCTGCTGGAGCTGATGATGCATGCAGCCATTCATCCAAATTGAGGCCATTGTAGGGTGCTTTACCTCCTACATTCCATGTCCCCACAAATATTCTGCAATCCAAAAAGCTTCAAAGTTACATTCTTCATTGTCAAATTGGTATATTATAAATGGGTTGAAACAACATTAACAGTCAAAACACTAGTTTTGTTGGATATTTTCGCTCTGGCAGTAGACAATTTAGTAGTTCTGATTGCTCAGCTGATGCTAAAATCAATTCAATTCAATGGCTAATATACCTTAGAGTTTGAGCATCAGTGGCTTGGGGTATATATGGGTTTAGTGATACACGTGCCTTGTATTCAGTTTTGCTCAGCAAATTTTCTGTCATGTTTGACAAAAACAGTGAAAATTACAGAAGTATGTAATGAAGCTATTCAAAAGCTGAAAGATTTTATTTTCCAAACTTATAAATATTTTGAAAATGATTCACAAAAAGTGCCAAATATATAATTTCTTTGATTGTATGTTTGTTAGTCCGAGTCAATCTTTTGTTGTTGAGAACATGGGACTCCTTATCTAAGCAGTTCTTTCATCTTCCAATTAGATGCTCTGCATAGTTTCTGGTATTAAACTAGTCATCCAATATATTTATATATATGCATGCATACATACACACAGATGTACATATGTATGTATGATATACACGTATGTATATATACAAACATGCATGATTTTATAATGTTAATGGATTCTTGAATAAAGTGTGTGTGTGTGTGAAAACAGTAACGGAAACAGAAAGATCATAACCATGACCATCAAATGAACTAAACCTCAATTCCTTTTAATGTGTCTACCTTGAAAACTGTTATCAGTATGGAACTCATCTGCTTTGGTCTTTATGTTCAGCCATTTCCTGGCCACCAACTTTGGCCACGAATACTGTTAAACACATGAAACACCAACCAAGCTCAGTTAGATATAAAGGTTTAAAACAAAATTCTTAAGAATAAGAACACACCGGTGTTCTGATCAATATGTTTCTTGAAAAAAACTGAGCATACCTTGTTTTTATTGTTATTAGAAACTTCCATTGTGATGTTGGATCACAAGTTGATGAATAGAATGCAGCAAGCTATCTGGGTTTGATGAATTCGGCGCCCTCATGACTGTTTTATACCAGTTTTCAATAGGAAACAGTGAAGGCATTTTTTAACTTTGTTTGTTGGAAGTCGAATGTATAATAGAACTATTAAGGAGAGCAGAATAAAGAAGAAACAATAACCATAAGATTCAACCTTATGGTAATTACTAATTAGGAAATTGAGACATGTGGACCCTCTGGAACGTTAGTTCTTGTGGATGTAAATAAACCTGTTCTATTTTATTTCTTTTTAATTATAAAATATTGGAAATAACGACAAAGCAAGGGAACTGCAAGATACAAATCTACAAGAAACAAATCTACCTCTGATCTCATATTTTCATGAATTGGGCTTAGCGTGCCTGAATAATGGATTGTGGTAAAAGGTTAAATAATTTTAAAATAATTGGAGGCAATAAGAGCCACCAATAACCTTCCAAAGAGATTTCCAAAGCATTTTAATGGGACAGTTAAAAGCCATTCACAACTCTCACTCATGGATATTAATAATAATTATAAGGGGCCTACAACATATGGAAAAAAAGGAGGATGGTGGCACGGTAATTGAGAATATTCTGACTCCAAATCTTATTGCATTGATTTTTTGAAGTAAATATAATGTCTCGTGAATCACCTTTGTTTCACATTAACCTCCACACAAAATTAATAAAAAGGACATTCCAAATGCAAGACAATTCATACCCATACAAATTCAATTAAAAGATTATATAACCATCTTTTCAACATTTAAAAATCTAGCAATTGTACACGAACTGTGTGATGTGAACGTCGAAGGGGCAGCATAAGATGAGGTTGAATTTGAGTGAGGAAAACATAAAAGTAAGAAGAGGGGTGTAGAAGAGGGGGTTAGCGGGAGGAGAAGCAAACGAGAGATGATATTATCGGGTGGAATTATTTCGAGGAAGCTAACTTTCTTAGGAGGAGGAACGTATGGAACATGTGCATATTTTTCCAAATGTGCTACGGAGAAAGGAGATACAGAACATGGGCCATTAGTAACTATGGATTCAACCTACTCAGCCTGTACGATTCCTTGGAATTTGTCTAATGCTTTGATAGATCGACGTCCACAAGGCTGCCCAAAAGGAAGACAACTAGTAACCGGATAATTTAGACAGAAAAGCCTAACTCTGAATTAGTAAACCAACATTTCTGTAGGGGAGAATGCGAGACGTACAATCACAATAAAATTGTAAGCAAAATTGTTAAAAATATCAAATCTATAAAAATAACCACAAAAAAAATAAAATTGTTAAAAATATCAAATCTGCAAAAATAACCACTAAAAAAATTAAAATTGTTAAAAATAGCTAAACCGTCATTTAGGCCATCAAATTTGACACAGTCCCATGAATGTCCGCAAAGCCTTTTCCCATAGGGGTAACACCTTCGACATAATTATTATTGCAATATTTTCAGATTTTAAAAATTCTTTTGAATTTATGAAATTGTTAAAGATAAATTTTTAATCTAAAATATTGATGACATTAATTTTAGGAAAATATTATATAAGATTTTCAGAAATCAATATTTTGGATCACACTTTGTGATTCATTATTACGATGTAAAATATATGTCACACTTGACTTATGACTGTTACTATGGTCGGGACAATTTCTTGATACAATATTGAAAAAAACCATATCTCATTAGGACATCACCTTTTTAGAGTAATATCTCTTAGACTGTTGATTAAAATTGTAAATTGGAAAGCTCATGAGGTGAAGCAGTTTAGATGCTCTCCATACATGAGTTGAATTTTGGAGTTTATCACACAACTCTTCACATTCCAAGTTGAGTCCCTTCATATTCTATTTTTAAAATGTCAACTTATTTCTGAAAATAGGTATAAAGGAATGGGAACATGAATGTAAAAAACGGTGGATAGTCATGAGTTTTAAGAAGAGAGTTTTGTAGCTTCCTATCTATTCCAATATCTCATCTCAAAGGTTTGCTACCTTTCATTTGTCATGGCACGAGAGAAATAATTCGTTTTTTTTCAAAGATAACAACTCAAATATCTCCTTAGAGAGTAGCTCAAATCTCTTTTTAGAAATAGTCGTACATACCTCCCATATTAATGAAGTAATGAATTATTTTATTCTAAATTTGTCTCTTTGTATATTTTATTTTCGGGAATTTATTCATGGTTCATTTTGCTACAATTATGCAATATTACTTTATGCTACGAGTGTAGTAATTTAATTGTTTTGCCTATAACACATTTAAGTTTCTATTTACACGCTATTTACATTTTAAAATGTTATAAATACAACTACTAAAAAGGATGTAAGAGTTTGCAACAAGGAGACTATTATGATCTAATTTATTTCCAACATCAATAATACACAATCATAACGGTGCATTCACACTTGAAGTGATAGAAACGATTGATAAATAATAAGTACTTTGCTCGAAATATAGGAGAGATAAACTTAGCTATTCAAGGCAAGACAAAATCTAGATGTGTAGGATGGTGAAATAGGATGGTTTGGAACTATAGATTTTGAAATGAAAGTGTTGGAATTGAAAAAACCAACAGGGTTGAGACCTTATAACTTATGTACGATGTATACATGAATTGTACGGTCATGACTTGGATTCGTATGGTTCCAAACCCTTTGATTGTTTGGATTTGCAATTTCTTGTGTGTTTCTCTTGTTTGGAAATGATCTTTGTTGTATGTCACTCTTGCTCACACTCCGCAACAAAGTAGAAACCCTATAAACTTGCAAAACCCTTAATCAAAGTATTAACAAACTATAAAGAGTAGAAATGTGTGTGTATATGCGTGCGCGAGCATGTGTGTGTGTGGTCAAACTACCCTTGGTTGTTAAACTTTTAGCCATTGAACCAATCTAAGTGCTACATTATATGCCCTTGTTGCGGGAAAAAGCCTCATGTAGTTCCCCTCGGTGCTTGTCCAAGTACGTATAGCTAAACAACCCCTTAGGTGTGCCCTTGTATCTCTTGACACCAAGATAGCGACCTAAGTGTGTAGTATAGAATGTATGCAACATGATGACAATGAGATGTGGTGTGTCTCAGCTACGTGACCTAACCCTTTGTTGATTTAAACCCTTGTGCAATTCTCGGAGTGACTTTGCTCTTGCTAAAACACGACTATGTGATTTTTGTTTGCTTGGAGATGGATGAAGCTAGACTCTTTGACTTGGTTGAGTGCTTCAAACCTATGGTAGGGACTACTCTAGATGATGTGTAGTTGATTTGTGAAAATTTAGGAACCCTTTGACTACTTTTGGAGAGATATATACGATAGTAGCTTGTCAGAATGCCAAGTGAGTTATAAGGTCAAGTCAACTTGCTTATATAACCTTCCGTGGATGAAATATTATAATAAGGGTGACCCTACGAAAATGAAATGACCTAAAGAAGAAATTGAAATTGAAATAAAAGTTGATGAATATGAAGAGGTGGGACCATACAAGTCATCCAAGATCGGACCCTACATCTTGACCCTTTTGTATGTTTTTCGAACGAAGATAGAAATACCAAAATTGAAAATTGTGTCCTGAACATCAAATGCTTTATGTTCCCTTATTAAATAATCTTCTCAAAATCAACAACATAACAAAGTGTAAAGATAAACAAGTAGAAGAGCTAGAGAGATGAGAGCATTGAATTATGAATGTGAACATTTGTCTTAGCAAGGGAACATAGTTAAGCTTGACATTGCATAAGAACAAGTTGCCAAATTTTAGTGTCTGCATTTGCCCCCCTTTAAGTGTGTAATTAAAAATTGCATGCTTAAAGGAAAAACATACTTGAGTGCACACATACACTGTCTTTTCTCTAAAGCGTTTCTTGATTTGTTGGTGTTGACATGCTCCATGATGATACCTACAACACAGAGTATAGTCAATATCTATGATATAAACTAAACTTTAACTCAAAAATATAGATAATGCCTGTAACTTTGAACATTGTAAAAATTAAGCTAAGGAGATGTAAAACATGGAAGGAATACACCTATTCGTTTTGTAGGGGGAGAGTTTCCATTGTTGCCTGTGCCTTGGAGATTTACAGTTTGCTACGGAGATGTCAAAGGATTGGGGGGTGATCAGTTTTCCAATGTTGTGCCATAAGAGATGATAGAGAAGAAGGATTTAGACTATGAAGAACCCATGTGCTTCAACGCATTCCTTATTTGAGAATCCGATGAGAGAGGAGGAAAAAATAATCAACAAAGATTTCAATTTTACTTCGACGGTTTCCACATTTGGGAACTTGGTGAGAGAAGAGGAAAGAACAGTCTACAAAAACTTCATTTTTTCTTCGACACTCTTTACACCTAAACTTAAGGACTTGCATTGCTACAGACAAATTTAGGCACGATTTGTATCAACTTGAAAAACCAAACCTTGGAAGGAATGAACATTACCATGCCCCCATAAGGTGTTACTTTGATTGAACTCATCATATAGAATTTTGACACATTGAAGAGTGTTATTTCTTAAACCCACTATTTTCAAAATAATTAATCTTAAAATAGGGACCCACTTTGCTTTAAAAAAAAAGATGGTAATACTTAGGTACTTACCTTTTATCTTTAAAAGTGCTGATTGTTTTGCCCAAGTCCTTGCTTTAGTACTCTCATTTTGAAGTTTGCTTAGTATTTGCACTAAAAGATTAAGTTCTTATACTTAAGATTTATTTAGTACTCAACTTCATATTTGTGATAACTCACACTTGTTTATTTTTGGTTCTTGCACTCGCATTTCACAAGTTTGCATCACACTTATAACTTATGTGTTACTCACATTTTGGAAAATTTAAAGTACTCATACTCATTTGAGTATTCACATTTTTGAATTTATTCTGTTTTTTGCACTTTCAATCTCTTTGATATTCCCATTAACCTTTCCTCGTAGTTCCAAAAATTGATAACTCACACTTCATACTTGCGAAGATTTGTTCTTCGCAATTAAGGATTTTATCTAACTTTAAGTTTGAATTTTCCTCGTAGTTAATAGAGTCAAAAACTCGCACCTCGCAGATGCGAAGAGTTCAAAAGGCACACTTCATAAATGCGAGGGTTTAAAAATCACACCTCGCAGATGCCAGAGCTTAAAGATCAAACCTCGCAGATGCAATAGTTCAAAACTTAAAGCTCACACCCAACACTTCATATTTTGTGAGGGCTCACACTTTGTAAAATGTGAGACAGATAAATTCGAGCACACGTGAGCAACCCAAAGAATGGCGAGCCAATCACAATAATACATGTGACTTATTGTATGACATACACGTGGCACCTAAAAGTCAAGTGGCCATTCAAAAACCAATGGTCATGATTGAATTTGAACATGTATATGTGTATGAGATACATTCAAAAGGCTAACATTTTAGAAATCAACGTTCCCAAGGCGGAAAAAAATATCAAGTCATACATTATCCACCATTAATACATGCACACCAATTCAAACCAAAAGATTGCTCATTCTAAGGTAGGTGCACTAACCAAAGCTAGTTGTAGAGGATTGAATGATCAAAACATTGAATTTACAGAGCTTACAGAGCCAAGTGCTGAAACAATGGCGAGTGATATAGGGTAATCAAGTGGTTGACACTTTCTTGTATACGTATGTAGATCAGAGGATAGTGAGACACAATTTTGTTCCCATTTCACTTGACAATGAGTTTCCCCATTGCTTTGCAATATTCTCAACGATTTCAAAGGGAGAGAACTTTATGTTGATGTCGGGGACGAAGAAGGAATGATTATCTGATTAAATTCAAAAAGGTTGCAGACACTCAGGTGGTAGACACCTAAATTCCGCTTTTGCAATCTTATTGCGAAAAGCACACAAATCACTCCATTCTTGCCATTTCCGTTATAATTAGTGATTTCCACTAATTAACTAACGTTTCTTACAATTTTGGTCAATTAACAATGTATTGTTGATTGCCTAACCCTCTTTCGCATTCAATATGCCAATTTACGACAAATCGTAAGTCAAAATCCTCTTCCAAGAAGACAATTAGTGATTATTAGCTTAATTAAGCCCATTTTACCCTTGTTTTGGTCAATATACCCTATTGTTGGCTTAAACTCCTCTTCCAACCACTCAAAATCACCCCACCTTCCCTCCACAACATCTTAACAAGCTTCAAAAGCTTATCCTAGCCTCCTAATTGACCCTAAGTGGTTGATTAAGGCTCCTCACATCTTAATCACTTGTTAATTCACTAATCAAGATTAACAAGCCTTAATCATGATTAAAAAGCGTTTAATCTTCTTTGTACTTTTAGTCCCACATGCACTAAGATGCTAGTTTATCCTCAAAGGAAAAACTATAAAAAAGACTAAGTACTACCTTTAAAATTTACACCATGCTTTGATTTGCATATCATATAAGAAATATGATTAATAGCCAAGCTCAAACCTTGCCTCAAGTCTTAAATGGGGTTAGTAGATGGGTATCCAATATGATCTTGTAGTCATTGTTGGAGAGACCATCTCACCTTCTTGGGGTGACCATTGGAGTAACAACAAACCTCCAATTTTATTGCTCCTAGATCTATTTAGGTCTATGTTAGCTAGCAATTCAATATTATAGTAGGCATGCTTTAGCTAAGATTTGATTGATATTCATGTTAGTTCTCTCAATCATTCCATTAAGCTTTAATAATTGATGTAACTATTGTTAGATTCAATAAGCATTTGTTAATTAGACTATGTGGTGTTAGTCTTAGTTTTTAGTTGGAACTTTTTTGTAGCTTTTTGACACACCTTGGGAGCTTTATCTTACATTCATTTTTAAAGATTTTTAAATTTAGTTTCAAAGTTTTTTTAGTTCAAGCTTTCTAGATTAGTGTCAAGTTTTCTAGATTACTTTCAAGTTTTCTTGTTTAATTTCAAGCTTTCTAGATTACTTTCAAGCTTTTTTAATTTCTTAGTTTTAAAGTTTTGTAGATCAATTTCAAGCTAGATAGTTGTTTCAACTAGATTAGTAGTAGATGTTGTTATTCTCATGTTCTTTTCAGGATATAAGGAGGTGAAGTGTTGTCAAATTTCCTCAAAAGGCACCAAATATTTGGATGTTTTTCAAAATTTTCTTGTCAAAAGTCATATTTTGATCACCTACAGGAAGGTTCACACGTACGCTCAAAAGGGGGAGCACCCACGCTTCACAGGCTCTGTGCTCTACTGGACACACAGTGTTTCAAAGTGTGTGCCCACACCTCTCTGGCGCCTATGCATCACTGGATTTTTCACCTCTGTGTGTGACTTGCGCCTGCTTCAAAGTGTGTGCACATGCACCTCTCTAGACGCGCTTGTGCATAACTGACTATGTAAATTTGACAGAGGTGCGCCTGTGCATGATTGTATGTGTCATGTGCTTCTAAGGGATGCACTCATGCTCTATAGGAGGCACTCTTGCATAAAGATGTGTGCTGGCGCACTCAAGTAAATTTTGCTTAAAGTTCAAAATTTCAACTTCTGGTTTTTAGTGTTTCTGTCATTTTCTAGGGATTTTTAGTTGTTGTTGTCAATTTTCTGATTTTAGAGAAAATTTCTAACAAAATTGCTTAGGGTTTGATAAGTAATTTTTATTAAAATTGACTTAGGGTTTGATGAGTGATTTTACTTTCATGCTTTGTATGAGTTTGGAATAGGGTTGTGTATGCTCTTCTCTTGCACTTTGTGTGATCTTGAGAATCAAAAGCACCTCTAAACCTTCTTTTTGCTAATTTTAGAGTAAGTAGGAAAAATCATCATTCATTTCTATGCTTAAGGGAATAAAATTTCATTTTGGCATGTATATGATCTTTTAGTTTAAGATCTTTTCATTTGATAAATAACCAAGGCTAAAGTTTTTGTATGCTCTTCCCTTGCACCTAGTGTGATCTTGGGAACCAAAAGCAACTTTAGTCTTTCATTAAGAAGCACTTGGATTAATTGGGAATAAACCTTGATTTGCAATTTTTTATGGTAGTTAATTGATTTACAAGATTTTTATTGCTATCTAGTTGGGTTACTTGTTGTGTATGCTCTTCTCTCACATCCTTGGATGATCCTTGAGAACCAAAAACAACATTTAATCCTCTTTCTATGATATTGTAGATATTTTTGAACTACTAACCATTTGTGTGAAGGACCTAACACTAGTCAAAGAAAGGAGAACTCTCTTCAAACCAAATTCTAACATTCACGTGTGTTGTAGGTTGCCAAACGGTGGTCTAAACCAAATTGCTTAATCCAAAAGATAAGAAAATACACCACTCCATGCAAAACATTGTATGTGCAGGTTTGGTTAAGAGCTAAAGCTCGTCCACTTAACTAGGAGAAACTTCCTTTGGCATAAGCCTTAAGATAACAAGAGGAATGCTCATAGGAACCCCAAAGTAGTTCACACAAGAGGGAACCTTGTGAACGAAATGGGAAAGTGCTCCACACTACCTAATTGATTAGTACCCCTTGAAAGATTAGAGTCAAAGTTATCTCCATTGCGACCCCAGTGAAAATACAACTGAACACATTAGTTGCTCATTGTATTGAAGGGGGTAAAGTAAAGCCGAGATACTTCCAAGATTAGTCAGTGAAACCTTGGTAAATCGAGCTCGCAGAGGTAGTTTGTGACAACCTAGGTGAGAGAACTAATAGGAAGCTTGTTGGCTTGGAGTTAATTTTGTCTTAGCTATTATACTTGAGAGCTCTCACAAAGTGACAACTTTGTTGGATTCAAACTCTTGTTTTTCGAACAAGGGAAAGAATCTCTTAAAGTTTAAACCACGTGACATTTCATCACGAAATCTATTTAGTGTTACTTTGTCCTAGTTTTTCACTTGTCCTAAGACAAGGAGAAACTCTGCCAAAGTTACACCAAGTATTTTTCATCACCACTTGGTCTACTCCTTTGTTTTCTTGTTTCTCATTTTGAGACAAAAGAAGAACAAAAATATATGGATACCTACTAGAAATAATCATGTCCACCACTTTTGTAGTCTACTTGCATGACTAGGTTGCAATGCCAGAATGCAAGTGTTGAAGTGTGAATGGTACGTCATCAAGTTCTAGTAGCCCCTTTGTCTCAAACCCATATTGAGACTTATTATCATTGTAGTTAGGTTGTCTTATCACTGACTTCTTTTGAGTTGTTACGATGCCTGCATTATAGCCATACAATTGTGATATTTACAGTCTTGTTTCCATTGTGAAACTTGGCCTAAATCTCTAGATTGTATTGTTACGCTGCTCGCACGCATAGTAATTCCTTGATATAATTAGGCATAGTTTTTACATCCTAGTCCTTGTCTTGAGTTTTGTGAGTGTTGAAGTTACTTTGTTAACATTGTTATAACGCCATTTTGATACTAAAATCTTGCTTTCTTGCAAAGTTTGATTAACGTGTCCAAATAGCGTTGTTACGCTACTCACATTTGTATCTTCCATTTTACAAGACTTAGAATTTGTTAGTGTCTAGAAATTGGTTTTTAGTATACCTTGTTAGAGGATCACATCAACACTTTCTTAGCATTTAGGTCTTGTTTGTTTCAAACTTGGCCTAACTGGTGATATTGTGTTGTCACTATTTGTTTCAAACCTATCTCGAAAAATCATAGGGAGTAAAAATTTTGTTGTGACTGGATTTGAGTTTTATACGTCATTGTATTGTCATAGAAAAAATCATGTCATATATTACCTTGCTAGGGTAGATCATTCTTTATTCTTTATCCTTAGGTTCATATTGACCTATTGGATTTGTGGCTATTTTATAGTCACCTTTTTTTGTGATGACTTAGCATCGTTACACTGCAAAAATTTTCCTAGGGTACATTTTTAGTAAACCTTAGTGGAAACCTTTCATGTTGTACCCCTATTTTCAAGTATGCCTACTACAAGAATGGGGTCACAAAAGTTAGAAGCCGATCTCTTTGGAGGTGATAACCCTCTTTTAGAGGATAATGTCATGATTGACCATAGTGGTGGAGAGGAGGATTCTCCTCATGCGGATGTGGAGCTTCATCCCACCCATATTGACAATTACTTGTTTCAAAATAAACATGAGGTTCTTTTACGTGTTGTTGAACTAGGAGCTAAGTTACCTTCTACAGTTGACCCTTCTCTTATTTCCGACATGGTTTGGGGAGAAGAAGTAGACCACCTCGTCACACCGTTAATGACATATTAAACCTAGGTCATGCCTCTACTTCTGGATGATAGAATAATGAGGAGGTACCTTTTGAAAATGATGGAGACTATCATATACCTATGTTAGAGTACACTGTGAAGATCATGAAGAACATGCTCATCATGAACAACCTCCTCCTAATGAAAATCGTAACAAAATACCTACTCGAGAGGTAACGTTTAGAAGAAAAAGTACAAGCTCTCACTCACCAATTGACAAGTTTGGCTTCACATATACATAAGGAACAACCAAAAGTTTTGAAACAAGTTATACTGAAAGCAAACCTAAAGCTTCGTTTCACGAGTTCCTAACAAATACTCCTCGATGGGAGACACAAAAGACCCTTATGAAGAATTTCTTATAGAGAATAGAGGTGGGAATACACCTAGATTTAACCCTTCGTATAGACCTACACCACCCACAAAAGATCCACTCTTTAATCAAGAGTGGTCCACTATGAAGAACACCCTTCTAGCATTGCAAGAAGGAAAAACTGGTAATAATAACAAGAAATACCAGTTCGATGAATTGTGCCCTTATCCATTTGATAGAGCCATGTTATAAGTACCTTTCCCATGACATTTTGATTGTCCAAAGTTTGATAAATATAAGGGAAAAGGTGATCCCCGAGACATATCAAATATTTTTATATGGCATGTCAAGAGGTCACATATAGCGACAACTATCTTATTCGCCTCTTCCCACAAAGTTTAGGAGGATAGGCACTAGAGTGGTTTTTACACATCCCCAAGGGATCTATATCTACATGGCTAGAATTAGCATGGAACATTTTGTACGTCACTTTTCTTTTAATATAGAGAGTGATGTCACCATGCTAGATCTATGCAATGCAAAACAATGAAACAACGAGAACTTTGTTGCTTTCCTACAATGGTGGAGAGGGTTAGCTAGTCGCTTCCCTTGCTCCATACCTGAAAAATAGTTGATAAGTATATTTGTTTCCCAACCTCCACCCTGACATTACATGTTCCACTTGCAAATGCATTATGGCAACATGTTCGAAGAGGTAATCCAAAAAGGGAGTCAAATCAAAAAAGTGTTGTTAGCCAGAGGGACCCTAAAGCCCTTTTCACGTGATCATAATGATTCCAAAACTAATGACAAAGAATTTTTTTTCCCTAATAGGAACAAAAACGTTGTTGGTGATGGAATAGTAGACTCTAAGCGAGTACAAGCCGTTCAAAACCACACTCCTTTGAAGCTTGCAAAGGGAGCTCTGCCTACGGAGTATAAACGTCGTGCTTTCACTCCTCTATTTGACTCAATATCCATCAATAAAATAAGTTAGAGGCCATAAATATGGTTTGATACCCTGAATCAAAACCCTACAGGGATGATGCACCTAAGCCATCATGGTTTAGGGAAAATGAGTTTTACGGATTCCACCACGTTAAGGGTCACAAAACTGACAAGTGCTTGAAACTAAAACATTACATTCAGGACTTGATCAACAGTGGTGATGTAGAAATAGATTCTCCCACCCCTACCAAATTTCCAAACACAAATATGGGGATTTTCAAAGAACCTTTCCCCAAGCATGAAGGAAAGAAAAAGTAGGATCAGGGACAATCATCTCAAAATAAGAGTACCAACTATATATCAAAGCCAAACCATTTTGATGCCTTAATAGGTTGTGTTGATTCACCTGTTGAGCATATCAACACGATCAAAATTAGAACAAGAGAGTGTACCGTGGAAATGCGATGATCTCACCTTGTTATCTCAAAACCTTCTCCCCCTCCTCCTCAAGAGAGTCATTATGATGTGTTAGATCAATTAGAGAAGACCACAACTAAGATTTCAATCTTAGACCTTCTAAATATTTCTAACATCCATAAGGATATCCTTTGTAAAACCTTACAGGGATCAGGAGTATCTCATTGATATTGACCCAACACACTTACAAGCCATGGTAGTGCAAATCACTCCTTTAGAACACATAACCTTTAGTCTGACAAAAGTCTTAGCAGAAAATCCCTCCCATAACTTACCCTTACACATTGAAGTAATAATCAAGCGTAATAAGGTCAAGAGAGTGCTTGTGGATGGTGATCGGGTCTAAATATTTGTACTCTTAAACTAGTTCGACAACTAGGGTGCACAGAAGCTGACTTGGAGACAAAGGTCATCACCATAAAGGCGTATGACAATGAAGAATGACCAATCAGCTGGAATGATCACTTTCTCATTGGAAGTTGGTCCCATAAACCATGATACAAAGTTCCATGTCTTAGACTTAGAGCTCCCTTACAACATATTGCTCAGTCACCCATGGATTCATGCCATGCAAGTCGTGCCATCAACGTATCATCAGTGTTTAAATTTTTACAACATGAAGGACAAACACTTACTATACAAGGAGATCCCCAACCATTTTCTCATTTACAGAGCATTGTTGGGTTATTTTCCTACCATCTATGAGTGTCCCTCTACGGAGATCATTGTTCCTGTTCAGTCAAATCCCTCACTTCACGAGTGGATCTAGATACCTTTTCTACTAATGAAAATGGTGCTTCCACCTTAGAAACTCCTTTCGCTACATGGGAGATGAAGGTTAGACCAAGCAGTTGTGGAGAGTATGATCTGTAACAAGGCCTTATGGTTCAAAACATTCCACTATCAGCCAAAGCATGTGGTAGACCGTGCTATAAATTCCAAAGATCAAGGGAGAACTGCCCTTTCGACAATTTCACTTCAGGTGGCTTACTAGAAGATGAAAGGATACTCAATGATATTGTATTTCATCCCTCAAGATGATGAAATGGATTTATGTTACCAGTCACCTAGGTATGTTATTCCTAACTGAATAATGCTTATCTATGCGATATAAAGGATGTGGTTGCGGCCTTCAAGAACAAGGTTCATTAGAATATCTTCTAATACCTCATCGTATAATGGGTAAATCTGGTATTGGCATCCATTTGTATGAGTCTCACCCTTCAGATGATGAGTATGCCTCTTCTAAACATGAATATAGTCTGTCTGAAAATGAAATTGAAATAGATTCCCTAGTGTAGTCTTTACGAAGACCTTGCCCACCACGAACCTATTCTCTAACATGGCTATCCTAACCATAACACCTGTCACACCCCTATATCCCCTATAAATCATACACTAAAAATCATCTACCCATCACTCGTGAATTGGGACCAACAACAACACATACCCATTGACGTCTTTCAGAATGATGAGGCTATTGGTGAGTTCCTTGGCATTAGAGACAATGTTCCCAGAAATGACCACAAGAAAGGCTTCTCCATTCAGCTCAATGCATGTGCATACTTCAGAGAGGAGGTAGAGTTGTGTGGTCACTTAAGTAAGAAAATAAGCAAGGGAAAAATTCCTATAGAAAATCCTTGCGGAAAGAAAAATTCCAAGTCCTATAGAAAAACCTCTTTGAGGTGCTTGTGGAAAAACAAACAGAACAACCTATGGACAAGATAGTGTACCCACCTAAAGATGAGGATCTCCTTGAACCACCTTTGGTAGAGGAGGATCTATCAATCTCCCTCCCGATCCTACGTGCATGGAAGATGAGTCCAAGTTATTGGTGGAGGAGACAATAGATGTTAACATCGGCATGGAGGAGCTTCCTAGAATGGTTAAGTTGGGAGCTTCACTCTCAGCTCAAGAAAAGAAAACTTTTATAGGAATTTTGAGAGAATATGTAGATATCTTCACTTGGTCTTATGCAGACATGCCAGGACTTGATCCTGCATTAGTGGTGCACAATCTTGTTGTACACCTGGATGCCAAGCCCATAAAACAAAAGCTCCAGAAGATGCATCCTCACATCACCTTGTTGGTTAAAGAAGAGCTAGAAAGGTTATTAGAAGTAGGCTTCATCAGGCCTATCAACTACTCAGAGTGGATTTCTAATGTGGTCTAAGTTCAGAAAAATCCAGTCAGTATCTGAGTGTGTACCAATTTCCGAGATATTAATAAAGCTTGTCCTAAGGATGACTTTCCTCTTCCTAACATCAACATGATTGTTGATTCGATAGCTGGTTATGAGATGCTATCACTCATGGATGGATTCTCAGGATATAACGAAATAAATATTGTTGAGGAAGAAACACAAGACAAATTTTACTACCCCATGGGGGACATTCTGTTATCAAGTCATGCCCTTCGGCCTCAAGAATGCAGGCACTACCTATCAACGGGAAATGACGGTAATTTTTCATGATATGATTAGTGACATCATGGAAGATTACGTAGATGACATATTGGAAAAGTCTAGGACTTGGGAAGATCACCCAAAGATTTTGTGACGTATTTTTCAGTGTCTAAGGGACTACAAAGTCCAACTTAAATCTAAATAAATGTGTCTTCAGTGTGTTATCTAGAAAATTAATAGGATTCATTGTTTCAAGGAGAGGAATAGAAGTAGATCCGGAAAAGGTTGCCGCTATAACATAAATGCCTCCTCCTACCAATATCAGACAACTGTGGAGATTACAAGGAAAGATCCAGAGGCCATAAGAAGGTTTATTTCTCAGCTGGCAGACAAGTGTCATACATTCACGCATCTTCTCAAGAAAGATGTTAGTTTTCACTGGGGACCAGAGCATAACAAAAAGTATTTTCTTTGCTCAAAATAATATTTGGCTAAACCCCCTATTCTAATGCCACCCATGACAGGAGAACCCTTGTTACTCTACATCTATGCCACACACTTTGCAATTGGGGCACTGTTGGCCCAATATGATAAAGAGTAGAGAGAAAAATCTGTGTACTACTTAAGTAGAACGTTGATAGCTTACGAGCTCAACTATCCACAGATCGAAAAGGCTTGCTTGGCCATAGTTTTTTCCTTCCAGAAACTACGTCACTATTTTCTCAACAATAAGGTCAAGCTTATTTCAAAGGTAGATCCATTAAAATACTTATTGTCAAAACCTGCACTAACAAGAAATATGGCTAATTGGATCATCTTACAAAGCAAGTTTGACATTGAGTATGTACATTAAAAGTCAGTGAAAGGACAGGTTTTAGTAGATCAACTAGCAGAAGCTCCACTACCAGGTACTAAACCTTTAAGTTCTAGAACTACCAGATGCATCCATAATGTACCTCGAGGAATCAATCATATGGAAACTATACTTTAATGGATTCCTTTACCTTTCATGGTTCAAGTGCTAGAAGTTGTGTTGATCACTCCTACAGGATACTTGATTCCCTAGATATTTCGATTGGGTTCCCATGCACGAAATAATATAGCAAGAGTATGAGGCTCTCATTTCAAGGATGAAGCTAGCCTTAAATGGGATATCATACAAGTCAATTTCATTGGTGATTCAATGCTCATTATAAAACAGGTCACAGAATGAATACAAGGTCAAAGATGAGAAAATTCTTCCATACAAAAGAATGGTTGATTCTTTGAAGGAGTTCTTTGTGCAGATAACATTCAGAGCAAATACCAAGAGCCCAGAATAGAGCAACAGATGATATGGCTATAATAGGATCCATGTTAGTATTCCACAGGTAACAAGAATGCTATGGATACCATTGTGGTTTGAGTCTGGAACTACTAGACGAATGCCATAATATGACATGATTTAGGAGTCTATCGTATGAAAACTATACTTTGATGGATCCCTTTTTCCTTTCATGGTATTCAGGTTTCGAAATTGTGTTGATCACTCCTGATGGAGAACTTGATTCCACAAAAACATTTTTGACTTGGAACCCTGCATGAATAATATAGTGCATAGGCCCATACTTGGATGGAGTTAGCTTTTAAATGGGATTATAAGACAAGTCAATGGTATTTAGTAATTCAATGCTACATTATAGAACAGGTCACAGATGAATACAATCAAATATGAGAAACTTCTTCCATAGATCAAACTAATGGTTGATTCTTTGAAGGATAAAATCTTTGAGTAGATTTATTTGGCCTACCAAGAGCCCAGCATAGAGCAGTGGATGTTATGGATACAATAGGATCCATTGTTAAATTTCCACCTTGCAAACAATGATATGCCCATTTTTTTGTGGAGGTCACTTACAGGGAACCAATCATATGACACCTTGAGTCAAGCAAAGTCCAGTTTGGTCTGTGATGTTTTAGGTCCCTTTTCTCCATGGTACTGGACAGTTGTTCTTTAATTACCTCCATTATGGAATACTTTCCCACAAAATGGGGTAGAGGTTGTTCATCTTACCTAGATTGGACCAACCCTCATATCTTAATTAGGTTTATAGCCCCATATACCTTACTATGGTATCACCCTCTTCTGTAGATTATCACTGATAATGGTAATGCACTATTTAAATTAAGACTGTGAAAGCCATCCAAAGGGCAATCAAATAGGTACAAAGGCATACACATTACCCTCATACTAATGGGATCCTTATTAGCAAATAAAGACTCAGATGTAGGCTACTATTGGTGTACCATGAAACATATACTGTTGATGGATCTTTACATTTGAAGAAATCAGGTTAGATTGTGTAGAAGTATACAAAACTTGATACAGGCTGTAAATGTCTACATATTCCCCTACCCTCTGCAAAGAATATCATACACCTATGACCCATTCTTAAAGCGAATAAAGTCTCGATACTACCTGGGATAGAGAAAAATTAACCCTGTCTCCTGCCTATGAGCCATAAGTTCATTATAACTCTGAATACTTCAAAAATGGGGAGAACTTGTTCCTCTTACTTATGGTGAAGGCATTTGAGATATCTAATTTTATAATGAACCATATCATTTATAGATGCCCTATGGATATCCCCTCTAAATTATCACCTGATAATGCATTTTTTGTGAAGCTACTTAAAAAGTAATGACATACCAAAATCACTTTAGTGTAAACGCTTTCAAATCCCCTCCCTATGGTAAGAATAAAAAACCCCATATTATTTTTCAAGGTAATGGGAAAGCCTGAAGCTTCAAATGAAACCCTCATTTAGCGTATATGGAGATATGTACTTAGAATACCTCTTCTGGCAAGGCTACGATGTGGAATCTGTTGCACTATTCAAATTCAGATGAGTTGAAGATCCATACACTCAAAGAGGTGTATGAAGGCATCTCATAGTGCTCTAATGGGATCATATTGTAAAGAAAATACTCAGAGTAAGCTAAAATTGCCTAATATGGAAAAACTGGAAATGTGAATTCTCATATGGTTGGATTGTCAGAAGTATGACCCATTAGATACATGGGACGGTTGGCACATGGTTTTGCATCCTATCATTTCTGACACCATTAAGAGTTGTCTCAAAGTGGGGTCCTGATCTTATATGAAAGCTTAAACCTGTCTTGTAGATGGCCAAAGTTCATTATAACTTTGTACCATGAATAGCTTTACAAAGTGGGTAGAGGTTGTATCCTCTTACCTATGTTGAAGGTGCCTGATCTCTGTAAATTTATAATGAACCATATCATTTGTCGATACGGTATCCCCTCTACCATTATCAATGAAATGGTAAGCCATTTAAAAATAAAACTCTGAAATGTTATGAAAATGTTTTCAAATATGCATTTCAAGTTCTCAACCCCCTATTACCCTCAAGGTAACGGGAAAGCCAAAGTTTCCAATAAAACCCTCATTCATATTATGGAGAAGATGGTGAATACATATTAGGCCCTGGAATTTCATCTAACAAACATTTCACCCTGCCCTATGAGCATTCAGAACATCTATCAGCACCCTACAAGTGCCACTTCATACTCCTTAGTATTCGGCAACAGAAGTTGTACTACCTCTAGAGATCGAGATCCCTTCTTTTGCGTATTGAGCTAAGGGATTACTTGAATGAAGAAGAGGACTACAGAGTTAGCTTGATTGGTAGAGTTGGAGCTATTGGATGAGAAACGACTTCACACCCTCAATTCACCTTAAAGTGTATCAGGATCGATGCGGTGAAGCTACAATAAAAGAGTAATACCTTGTCAATTTGAGGTAGGGAGACTTGGTGTTAAAAGAGAATAAAAAAACACCAATAAGGACCGAGAAAAGAAAGGGAAATTTGAACCTAATTGGCTAGGACCATATGTTGTGGTTACCAAGTTTGGTTCAAGTGCCTATAAGCTTGCCTATTCAAATGGCCAAGAGCTTCAGGAACCCATGAACACAATGCATCTTAAGCATTTCTATGCTTAGATGTGGGGTCCATAAAATATCAGAAAATGAAAAAAAAGTATAAAAGCAGAAAAAAGAAAAAGAGAAATAAACAGGTGCGTCCAATAGTGAAAACCATGCAATGGTGGAACTTTAGACAAGTCCTTTGGTGAAAACTAGTTTCTGGTGCCATTGGAGGGTCCGTTGTTCACAAGCATTTCAGGTTTAGGAGTATGATAGATTTTCCTAAGCTAGTCTTTTCCTTTGTCTGAGTCCCTTGTGAGCTTGTCCTTCTTTTCCTGATCTGGATAATCCTACTTTTGAATGCGGAGAGTTTGACTTTGAATATTCCCATCTCACGTGCTGGGGGAAACTTTGACATCATCACCTTTTTGCACATAACATGTGGAATTCTTCCCTTGTACATCCCATCTAACGCTGGGGGCATCCATGTTTCTTCATTTCCTTGCACATTTTTCTTTGAAAAATTCTTATGACTAGAAAAAATCTTGAAAAACATTCGTATAACTATTTGAAAAACTCAAAACATTCAAATAAGTTTCATAGAAAACTCCAAAAAAATAGAAAATTGTCTCGAGATAATACCCAAAAAAACGAAAAATATCCCAAAATTATCCCACAAAAACAAAGTAGTAGTTTGCTTACTTTTAGTTGTTGGTTTGTATGGTTTTAGTTGCATTTCTTTTTTGTATTGTGTCCTTTAAGTTGGATTCACTTGCTTACTTAGATTGAGTGTTACTTTAATTTGTGGTGCATTGCATTGAGTTCATTTTATCTTGCATACTTGTAAATAGTTGTGTTGGATTTGATTAAATTTTTTTAACTTGTGCTTGTTATTTTACTTGTACATTTTGTTATCATTTCATCATCATATCAAATAAACCATCACATCTATACATCATATATCAATAAAAGCTAAGTCTACATCACACATGTATGCTAAAGGTAATCATCAATACCGTATCATCAATGGGGCAAGAGGGGTTGTGCATGATCAAAATATATCCCCCCACACAAATATCAAAAATAAAAACATGTTTTACTCAAAGTATCTCATCAACATGCAATATGACATCAACTAAGGTTATCTCATAAATCTAACAACATGTGATACAAACATAAAACATACAGATTAAGCATGATATCTCATAAAAAATGTGATACATCAGTAATCCATCAATCATCATCATAAATATAAATGTCCATGTATAAAACAATGTGTCTCAAAAGTACATCTCAGATACAATGAGCCATCATGGGAATCTATACAAAAAAGTGCCTTCATCACGAGGCATATAAAAAACAATACATAACATACATCAACAAAAATGTGCCTTCATCACGAGGCATGATAAAAAATAATACATATACATCCGTATAAAAGTATGCCTTCATATCGAGGCTATACACCAAAAATATACATCTAATACATCAATAAGAGAGTCACCCATGACTCTCACCCTCTCCGGGACTGCCTAGCCTAGGTCCATTGCTAGGGAGGAAGTTGCTGATGTACTGGATGTATGGAAGGTATTACACCATGTTGTGTTGACATACTTATAGAAGCATGTCTTGAACTGATTTGTATGATCATGTTGAGGTCCTCTGGGATCTAGATCTGGACATGCTGCCATCTATATGAATCAAAAGGGGTAGCCCTCTACCCTTAGAAGGGCCTAGTGGTATGAATGCATCCTATAATATGAGCCTCGGGTGCTAGGGAGGTCTCATAGCTAATCAATAATTGTATCCCAGATGTTAAAGCATGCCTTACCTGTTGAAGTATCATCATGCTCCTCTCACACTGGATATTTATCTATAACCTGTGTACTCTCTGTTCTACGACCTGATCCCTCTCTGTTGTACTAGCTTGATCCCTCTCTACCTGCAGCTGTAGACTCTCTACAATCATATGATCTCACTCATTCATAGCTTGTACTCTCTCTGTCCTGGACGATCTCGCTCTGTCATGAGCTGATCCCCCTCTGTGATAGCCTAGTCTCTATGTGTAATGGCCTGGTCCTTCTCAGCTATAACCTGAAGTTATAGGGCTATAACCTATTGTATTCTGCTACAAGGCATCCACCTTGCCTACCAACCTATACATCCTCCTCCATAGCATCTCTACCCCAACCATCTCCTCCACCTCTTGGTGGACTACCTGGTGGACTCACGTGAGGGGGTGATGGAGGTGCCTACAATGGTACCCATAATGGAACCTGAAGGGGAATCTATGGTTCCAATACCTGTGGCTGCACCACTACTTGTTGCTGAACTAAAACCTATTGTTGGACTAGAACCTATTGTGTTGGTACCCTATATGCGGTCCTCTCTGTGGACCTGTCATGTGCCTATACTTGTTCCCTATGATCTGGGCCCTGTAAACCCTATCACTCTGTTGCATCTAGTACCTCTTGTGGTATGGTCAATCTGCCATGGAATCACTATCGCATACCACCCTATACATAATCAAGGTCATCCCTTGATCCACTATCTGCACTAGTTGAACCCAAGGTTGTGGAACCACCTGTAAAAAGCTAGTACGAGCTCGGCCTAACCTGATCTGGGGCCCCATATGAAAGGTCTCTCTGTATCTTGTATGCATACCACATATCATCACTAGGAATCCCCTAGATGAGACCAAACTACCACTAGACCCGGTCCACTCTGTACCACTCCATGATGTGACTCCTACTCCTAAGGATAAATGATCTACTGCAGTAGTGCTCAACTCACATGCATCCTGAGGCCATTGGTACAACCTGTATGGCCATCATGTGATCATGTGAGGTTGTACCTCATCAAATGCTCACCTATAATAGTATATATCACCCATATGACCATGAATATCATCTCTTTCTGGAACCCAACCCATGATGGAAGGCTCTCCAATAACTCAAACTCTCAATGCTCATGTAGGGCATCCTATCGCAATATGGTCCCAGGACATATTTGTAACAAAGTGGCAGGACCCATAGAACTGTCCATGGTAAGATATCAAGTGTAAATCTACATATAAATGAGCTAGTATACATTGAACCCAATAGTAAACCTCTCCCTGAAGAATGTTTTGAATCACTCCAATAAGGCCCAGAGGAAACCAAGCACCAGTCTTGTTAGGAAAAAATATGCCACTAAAAAGAGCTAACAAGAATACAGGGACCCATCCCATCCACTGATCATCCATGCACCTCCTAATATTGGAAGACTCATACCCCAATGGGGTATGTCTACCACTCCAAACAACTCGGCTATGCATCGCTCAATACAATCCTGGCGAGCATCATATGTGATCAAGAGACCCTGAATAGGAACTCGTAAATCCACCACACATCCTCTAAAGTGATGCTCATCTCACTAGTAGGAAGATGAAGGTCTGAATCTCTGCTCCGCCATCTCTCAGCTAAGGTTGTGAGTAGGCTGTGATCTAAAGTAATCTGTGGCATGTGAATCATGTGTGCTAAACCAGTCACCTCCAGTGTGATCTCCAAGAAAATCTAGTCTTGGTGTCTGAATGTCACCTCGTAGGCCTGGAGCCATGCATGTCAATCTTGTGTCTCTAATTCATCTAAGTCCATCTGTAAAGTCAATTAGGTCATTTATTATGATCTTATTCCTCTTCTATTCTATCTGTCTAATTTTTCTATTCTATCATTTATTCTTCTATTTTTTTATCTAGTTCATCTATCCCAATAATGGAGGTTTTCCTAGAAACCTTTATTTTCTGTCTAAAAGCACTTCAAAAAAATTTTGTGCACTAGCGCCCCCCTGGCGAAAATAGAACACTCTCTATTACATACGTTCCCTCATCACACCAACGCACCCGTTAACACATCAGTGTCCCCCATCTGCACATAGGCACATTCATTTTTTTCCAAACCTATCATATGCACAGACACGTGTCTTTTTACATGGGCACATGTCATATTGCATATGTGAATGCGCGCCCACGCTTTCCTATTAAAAATGCATGAGCACCCCCCTTAGTGCACTAGCACAAATTCACCCATACATATTACAATGCTGACACACCCCATGAGCACAAGCACTCCCCAAGGGTCATGCCTACGCATTCGCATGCCTTTTCTACCCAATTTCAACCCTAATAAATGCATTTTAACCAAAATTAAATGTTATAAAGGTACAAAGGTGAAAATTTCATTTTCATGTACCTATGGGCCATCCATTATAAGTATCATGTAGTCTCTCACATTATCTGCATGGTGTTTCCAGTTCTTCACCCTTACCATTTCCTCCCATAGGTCAGAGCTCAATCAACAGTAAAAAGGTAAGTGAATGTGGTAAATGAATTGGCCACGATGGCTTATATACCCATTTCCCCCCCCCCCATGATGTGTTTCTCACCCCCGAGGCATCTTGGAGCCATTGTGGTTCTTCTAAATTCTTCTAGCACTCGCCATGATAATTATTTTAAATAAATAATTATTTTCGTGCCCATTTTTACTACACTAGGGCATGTTTTTGCTTTCCGACATCTTTTTCTACTACATGGGGCATATGTTTTCCTTATGGTGACTTTTAGCGATGTCCCATGACTTCGTTATTTCTTCTACAATATTTTCTTCCTAAAATAAAAAAATTAAAACAATATAAAATTTTAAAAAATCCAAAAAAATGGTAAAATCATTAAAAATCCAAAAAATTGCAAAAATTAAAAAAAAAATCAAAAATTGGTAAATGACATGCATATAGCTGAAGCCTGTATCAAATGCATTGTCCTCGAACATCGAAAATTTTCCTAAAAAAAATTATTTCTTAGGTTCTTGTTTTTTCTTGTCTCAAATGACTTGCGGATCATCGTGATCTACCTCCATTAACAAAGTTGGCTTTCTTACTATGTCGTTACTCCCGTGTTACAGTGAGTTTCTAAAGACTGTGTCATAGTGCATGAATGCTTTCCATGGGACTACTTATGTCCTCCATTATTCCCCTCACATTTATCCTTGTTTGGGGCACCATTTTTAACCCTTGGCGTTACAACAAAAATATTTGGGAACTAAAACTTGATAACAAAAACATTGGTACAAACTGTATTGAACGTTGTCTGTTTGAGTATATGCAATTGTACTTATTTCTCTATTAGGTTAGCTGTTTTACTTTCTCGTATTATATTGCATTATGTATGGTGCATGGATTTAAGCATAATTTTACTTTCTCATGTATTGCATTGCATTATGTATGTTGCATGGAGTTACGTATTTTTAGTAATGAACAAATGTTAGTAATTTAGCTTTTCATGTATTTTACACTTTTTTTATTTCAATAAAGGTCGATGATGTAGATCATAGGGGAAACATGATGAAATAAAAGTTCACTTATTGAAGATTAGATGCAAAGATCTATTCCCATTCTCCATTATCATTTCTTATCACAAACTAATTTTTCTTCCAAATCACCTAGGGCAATAAACAACATGTTTATTCCCGTCCTATTTCTTCTATCCATTTTGATCATATTTTCAGATTGTCGAATTGACTTCTTCAATCACCCCATCGACACTTGAAGGGGAATCCTTCATTCTACTAATTTTTCTTCAAAAATTTACTTGTTTATGCTTGTCTACTATATTTGAAGTGAAGTACTTACTTCACCTCAAACAGGGTCAAATGTAGACACCTAAATTTCATTTTTGCAATCTTATTGCCAAAAGCACACAAATCACTCTCATTCTTACCATTTCTATTATAATTAGTGATTTCCACTAATTAAATAATGTTTCTTACCATTTTGGTCAATTAACAGTTCTTTTTTGATTACCTATCCTCTTTCACATTCAGGATGCCACTTTATGACAAATCGTAAGTCAAAATCCTCTTCCAAATAGACAATTAGTGATTATTAGCTAATTAAGCCTATTTTACCCCTTGTTTTGGTCAATATACCCTATTATTGGCTTAAACCCTCTTCCAACCACTCAAAATCACCCCACTTTCCTCCACAACATCTCAACAAGCTTCAAAATCTTATCCTAGCCTCCTAATTGACCCTAAGTGGTTGATTAAGGCTCCTCACATCCTAATCACTTGTTAATTCACATTAATTGTGATTAGCAAAATTAATCATGATTAGAAATCCTTAATCTAATTTTTACTTTTAGTCCCACATGCACTAAGATGCTATTTTTCCTCAAAGATAAAACTATAAAAAGGACTAACCACATACCTTTAAACTTTACACCATGTTTTGACTTGCATATCATATAAGAAATATGATTAATAAGCCAAGATCAAATCATTTCCTCAAGTATTAAATGGGGTTAGTAGATGGGTATCCAATATGATCTTTTAGTCATTTTTGGAGATACCATCTCACCTTCCTTGGAGTAGCAACAAACTCCTAATTTGATTGCTCTTAGATCTATTTAGGTCTATGTTAGTTAAATTGAACATACTAGTAGGCATGTTTTGGCTAGATTTTGAATTATATTCATGTTAGTTAAGCATTCCATTAATATTTTATCTTTTATGTAAATATTTTTAGCTTCAATAATCATTAGCTCAATTATACTATGTGGTGTTAGTCTTGTTAGTTTAACTTTTGCTTGGAACTTTTAGTTTTCTAGTTTTAATGTTTAATTTCAAGCTTTATAGATTACTTTCAATATTTTAGATTAATTTCAAATTTTTAAAAGTAATTTATAAAATTTTGTAGATCAATTTTCAAGCTAGATAGTTGTTTCAACAAGATTAGTAGTAAATGTATTTTTCATGTTCTTTGCAGGATATAAGGAGGTGAAGTGCTGTCAAAATTTCCTCAAAAGGCCAAAGATTTTATCTTTTTCAAAATTTTCTTGTCAAAAGCCATATTTTGACCACCTATAGGAAGGTCCACGCCTACGCTCAAAGGGGTTTGCCTACGCTTCAAAGGCCATGCACGGTGTTCTACTAGATGCACCCACACCTCTCTGTCCATGCCTGTGCATCACTGGATTTTTCACCTCTGTGTGTGACTTGCACCGGTGCTTCAAAGTGTGTGCCCACACCTCTCTGGACGCGCCTGTGCATAAATGACTATGTAAATTTGAAAGAGGTGCTCCAGTGCATGATTGTATGTGCATGTGCTTCAAGGGATGCGCTCATGCCCTATAAGACGTGCTCCTGTATAAAGATGTGCGCTGACACACTCAGGTAATTTTTTCTCAAAGTTCAAAATTTCAACTTTTGGTTTTTAGTACTTCGTTCATTTTTTAGGGATTTTTAGTTACTGTTACTGTCAATTTTATGATTTTAGAGAAATACTTGTAACAAAATTAGCTTAGGGTTTGATAAGTGATTTTTTAAAAATTGACTTAGGGTTTGATGAGTGATTTTACTTTCATGCTTTGTATGAGTTTGGAATAGGGTTGTGTATGCTCTTCTCTTGCACTTTGTGTGATCTTGAGAATAAAAAACACCTCTAAACCTTCTTTTTGCTAATTTAGAGTAAGTAGGAAAAATCATCATTCATTGTTATGCTTAAGGGAATAAAATTTCATTTTGACATATATATGATCTTTTAGTTTAAGATCTTTTTCATTTAATAAATAACCAAGCCTAAAATTTGTGTATGCTCTTCCCTTGCACCTAGTGTGATCTTGGGAACCAAAAGCAATTTTAGTCTTTAATTAAGAATCACTTGGATTAATTGGGAATAAACCTTAATTTGCAAAGTATTATGGTAGTTAATTGATTTACAAGCTTTTTCATTGCTATCTAGTTGGGTTATTTGTTGTGTATGCTCTTCTCTCGAGTCCTTGGACCATCTTGAGATCCAAAAACCACAGTCAATCCTCTTTCTATGATATTGTAGATCTTTTTAAACTACTAACCATTTGTGTGAAGAACCTAATGCTAGCCAAAGAAAAGATAACTCTCTTCAAACCAAACTTCAACTTTCACATGTGCTTGTAGGTTGCCAACAGTGGTCTAAACCAAATTTCCTAATCCAAAAGATAAGAAAATACACCACTATACAACACACTTTACTTGCAGGTTGGTTAAGAGCTACAACTCAGCCACTAAAAAAGGAGAAAATCCCTTTGGCATAAGCTTTAATATCACCAAAGGGATGCTCCTAGGAGCCCCAAAGTAGTTAACACAAGAGGGAACCTTGTGAATGAAACGGTAAAGTTCTCCACACTACCCAATTAACTAGTACTCCTTGAAATTTTAGAGTCAAAACTTTCTCCATTACGACCCTATATGATAATAAAAACTAAACGAACTAGTTGTTCATTGTATTAGAAGGGGGTAAAGTAAATTTGGGATACTCCTTGGGAAACCTTGGCAAACCAAGCTCGTAGAGTTAGTTTGTGACAACCTAGGTGAGGTAACTAATAGGAAGCTTGCCGACTTGGAGCCAATTTTGTCTTAGTTGTTATACTTGAGAGCTCTCACAAAGTGAGAACTTTGTCGGATTCAAACTCTTTTTTTTTTGAACAAGCGAAAAGAATCTCTTAAAGTTGAAACTACATGACATTTCATCACGAAATCTATTTAGTGTTACTTTGTCCTAGTTTTTAACTTCTCGTAAGACAAGGTGAAACTTTGCCAAATTTACACCAAAATATTTTTCATCACCACTTGGTCTACTCCTTTGTTTTCTTGTTGCTCATTTTGAGATGAAAGAAGAATAAACATATATGGATACGTACTAGAAATAATTGTGTCCACCACTTTTGTAGTCTACTTGCATGACTAGGTTGCAATGCCAAAATTCAAGTGTTGAAAGTGTGAATGGTATGTCATCAAATTCTAGTAACCCCTTTGTCTCAAATCCATATTGAGACTTATTATCATTTTTCATTAGGTTGTCTTATCACTGACTTCTTTTGAGTTTTTACGCTACCTGCATTATAGCCATACAATTGTGATATTTACGTCTTGTTTCCATTTTGAAACTTGGCCTAAATATCTAGATTGTATTGTTACGCTACTCGCACACATAGTAATTCCTTGATATACTTAGGCATAGTTTTTACATCCTAGCCTTGTCTTGAGTTTTGTGAATTTGAGGTTACTTTGTTAGCATCGCTATAATTCCATTTTGATACTAAAATATTTCTTTCTTTCAAATTTTGATTAACGTATCCAAATAGTGTTGTTATGTTACTCACATTTATATCTAACATTTTGCAAGACTTAGAATTTGATAATGTCTAGAAACTAGTTTTTAGTATACCTTATTAGAGGATCACGTCAACACTTTCTTAGCATTTTGGTCTTATTTGTTTCAAACTTGGCCTAACTGATGATATTGGGTTGTCACTATTTGTTTCAAACCTATCTTGGAAAATCATAGGGAGTAAACTTTTTTTGTGACTTAGATTTGAGCTTTATATGTCATTGTATTTTCATAGAAATATTGTGTCGTATATTACCTTGCTAGGGTATATCATTCTTTATTATTTAGAATCCTTAGGTTCATATTGACCTATTGGATTCATGGCTATTTTATAGTCACCTTTTTTTGTGACAACTTAATGTCATTATGCTGCGAAAATTTGCATAGGGTCCATTTTTTAGTAAACCTTCATGGAATTGTTTTGTGTTGTACCCCTTGTTTCGAGTATGCCAACTACAAGAATGGGGTCACAAAAGTTAGAAGCTGATATTTTTGGAGGTGAAACCCTTATTTTAGAGGATAATGCCATGATTGACCATAGTGGTGGAGAGGAGGATTCTCCTCGTGCGGATGTAGAGCTTCATTCCGCCCATATTGATGATTACTTGTTTCAAAACAAGCATGAGATTATTTTATGTGTCATTGAATTAGAGGCCAAATTACCATCTACCATAGAACCTTATTTCATTGCTAGAATGGTTCATGGAGAAGAATAAGTAGATCAACCTCATCACATTGTTAATGATATTTAAACTCAGGTCATGCCTTTACTTCTAGACGACAGATTAATGAAGAGGTACCTTTCGAAAATGACAAAGACTATCAGATACCTTTTGTTTGAATACGTTGTGAAGACCACAAGGAACATTCTCATCATGAGAAACCCCCTCCTAACGAAGATCATAACAAAGTACCTACTCAAGATGTTACATTAGAACAACAAGTAAAAGCTCTCACTTGCCAATTGGCAAATTTGGCTTCACATATACATAAGGAACAACCAAAAGCTTTGAAACAAGCTATACCAAAAGCTAAACCTAAAGCTTAGTTTCACGATTTCCCAACAAATACTCCTCGTCGGGAGACACGAAAAGGACCTTATGAAGAATTTCTTGCAGATAATAGGGGTGGGAATACACCTAGATTTAACCCTTCGTCTAGAAATACGCCACCCACACAAGACCAACTCTTCAATCACGAGTGGTACGCTATGAAGAACACCCTTCTAGCATTGTAAGAAGGAAAAACTGATAATAACAGTAAGAAATACCAGTTCGATGAATTATGCCCTTATCCATTTTATAGAGCCATGTTATAGGTACCTTTCCCACGACATTAAGATTGTCTGAAGTTTGATAAAGACAATGGAAAAGGTGATCCCTGAGATTATATCAAATATTTTTATGTGGCATGTAAAGAGGTCGTGTACAGTGATAAATATCTCATTCGCCTCTTCCCACAGAGTTTAGGAGGACAAACAATAGAGTGGTTTTTACGCATACCCAAAGGATCCATATCTACATGGCCGGAACTAGCGAAACATTTTGTACGTCACTTTTCTTTTAATATAAAGAATGATGTCACCGTGCTAAATCTATGTAATGCAAAACAACGAAACAATGAGAACTTCGCTACTTTCCTACAACAATGAAGAGGGTTAGCTAGTCGCTTCCCTTGATCCATACCTGAAAAATAACTAATAAGTATATTTGTTTGCAACCTCCACCCTGACATCATGTTCCAATTGCAAATGCATTGTGGCAACACATTTGAAGAGGTAATAAAAAAAGGGAGTCAAATCAAAAAAGTGTTGTTACCTAGAGGGATCCTAAAGCCCTTTTCATGCGATCATAAAGATTCCAAAACTAATGACAAGACAAAGTGTTTCCATAATAGGAATAAGAACACTCTTGGTAATGTAATAGTAGACTCTAAATGAGTACAAGTCGTTCAAAATCACACTTATTTGAAGCTTGCAAAGGGAGCTCCGCCTACGGAGTATAAACATCGTGCGTTCACTCCTCTATTTGATTCAATATTGTCAATATTAAAGTAGTTAGAGGCCGTCAACATGGTTCGGTATCCTGAATTAAAACCCTATGGGGATGACACACCTAAGCCATCATTGTTTAGGGAAAACGAGTTTTGTGGATTCCACTGCGTTAAGGGTCACAAAAATCGACAAGTGATAGAAACTAAAACATTACATTCAGGACTTGATTAATAGTGGTGATGTAGAAATATATTCAGCCACGCACCTACCAAATCTCCAAAAAGAAATATCGGGGATTTAAAAAAAACCTTTCCCTAAACACGATGGGAAGAAAAAGCAAGATGAGGGACAATCATCTCAAAATAAAAGTACCAACTATATATCAAATCCAGACCATTTTGATGCCTTAATAGGTTGTGTTGATTCACCTGTTGAGCATATAAACACAATGAAAAAATTAGAACAAGAGAGTGCACTGTAGCAACATGGTGAGCTCACCTTGCTATCTCAAAACATTCTCCCCCTCCTCCTCAAGAGAGTTATTATGATGTGTTAGACCAATTAGAAAAGACCACAACTAATATTTCAATCTTAGACCTTCTAAATATTTCTAACGTCTATAAGGACATCCTTTGTAAAACCTTATAGGGATCAAGAGTGTCCATTGATATAGACCCAACACACTTACAGGTCATGGTAGTATAAATCGATCCTTTAGAACACATAACCTTTAGTCTGACGGAATTCTTAACAGAAAATACCTCTCATAACTTACCCTTACCTATTGAAGTTATAATCAAGCATAGTGAAGAGAGTTCTTGTGGATGGCGGATTGAGTATAAATATTTGTAATCTTAAACTAGTTCAAAAACTAGGTGTGCACAGAAGTTGACTTGGAGACAAAGGTCATCACCATAAAGGCGTAGGAAAATGAAGAATGAGAATAAGCTGGAATGATCAATTTTTCATTGGAAGTGGGTCATATAAACCATGATACAAAGTTCCATGTCTTAGACTTGGAGCTCCCTTATAACATATTACTTGATCACCCATGGATTCACGCCATGTAAGCCATGCCATCAATGTATCATCAGTGTTTAAAGTTATAACATGGAGGACATACACTTACCATACAAGGAGATCCCCCAACCATTTTCTCTTTACAAAGCATTGTTGGGATATTTTCCTACCATCTATGAGTGTCCCTCTACAAAGATCATTGCCCCTGTTCAGTCAAAGGCCCTCACTTCACAAGTGGATCCAGATACCTTGTATTCCAATGACAATGGTGCTTCCACCTCAGAAACTCCTTTTGCTGTGTGGGAGATGAAGGTTATACCAAGTGGTTGTGGAGAGTATGATTTGCAACAAGCCTTTATGGTTCAAAACATTCTGCTATCAGCCC